>REGO01000462.1:148958-241378 GCA_010120015.1 Rhombomys opimus | reverse complement strand
TTTTTTTTGGTTTGTCCAATTTATTTATTTTAATTTTTTTCTTTATTAATTACACTTTATTTACTTTGTATCCCCCCCCCGTGGTTCCCTCCCTCCTCCTGTCCCAATCCCTCCCTTCCTCTACCCTCTGCATGAATGCCCCTCCCCAAGTCCACTGATAGGGGAGGTCTTCTTTTCCTTCCTTCTGATCCTAGTCAATTAGATCTCATCAGGAGTGGCTGCATTGTCTTCTTCTGTGGCCTGCTAATGCTGCTTTCCCCTCAGGAAAGTAATTACCTCAGGGAGGTAATTAAAGAGCAGACCAATCAGCAACCTTTCAGTAGAGTGCAGGGAATCTTATGAAACAAGTGGGAAACAGAAAGCTCTGGAGAGTACAGGAACTCCACAAGGAGAGCAACAGAACCAAAAAATCTGAGCACAGGGGTCTTTCCTGAGACTGATACTCCAACCAAGGACTGTGCATGGAGATAACCTAAGACCCCTGCACAGATGTAGCCCATGGCAGTTCAGTATCCAAGTGGGTTCCATTGTAATAGGAACAGAGACTGTCTCTGGTTTGCAAGTATTTTATTGAGTATTTTTGTATCAATGTTCATAAGAGAGATAGGTCTGAAGTTGTTGGGGTTTTTTTGTTGTTGTTGGGTTTTTGTGTGGTTTAGGTATGAAGGTGACTGTGGCTTCATAGAATGAGCTTGGCAATGTTCCTTCTGTTTCTCTTTTTAGATTAGTTTTGAAGAGAATTAGAGTTAGCTTCTCTTTGAAGGTCTGATAGAATTCTGCGCTGAAACAATCTGGCCTTGGGCTTATTTTGGAAGGGAAGCTTTTGATGTCCGCTTCTATTTCCTTGGGGGATATAGGACTATTCAGTCTACTTACCTGATCTTGATTTAATTTTGATGAATGGAATCTATCAAGAAAATTTCATTTCATTTAGATTTTCAATTTTTGCGGCATATACGTTTTTGTAGTAAGACCTAATGATTGTTTGGATTTCCTCAGTCTCTGTTGTTACATCCTCCTTTTCCTTCCTGATTTTGCTGATTTGGATAGTTTCTCTCTGTCTTTTTAGTTAGTTTGTCTAAGGGTTTGTCTATCTTGTTGATTTTCTCAAAGAACCAGCTCTTGGTTTCATTGATTCTTTGAATTGTTTTATTTGTTTCTAATTTATTGATTTCAGCCCTAAGTTTGATTATTTCTAGCTATCTACTCCTCTTGGGTGTGTCTGCTTCTTTTTCTTCTAGGGTTTTCAGGTGAGCCATTAATTTGACTGTATGAGATGTTTCAAATTTCTTCTTGAAGTCACTTAGTGCTATGAATTTTCTGCTTAGCACTGTTTTCATTGTGTCCCATAAATTTGGGTATGTTATGCCTTCATTTTCACTGAATTCTAGCAAGTCTTTAATTTCTTTCTTTCTTTTTTTTTCCCTAACCCAGCTCTCATTGATTAATGAGTTGTTCAGTTTCCATGTCTGTGTAGGCTTTTTGCTCTTTCTGTTGTTGCTGAGTTCCGGCTTTAGTCCATGGTTGTCGTATAGGATACAAGGGATTATTTCAATCCTCTTGTATCTGTTGAGGCTTGCTTTATGCCCAGCTATCTGGTCTATTTTGGAGAAGGTTCCATGAGGTGCTGAAAACAAGGTATACTCTTTTGAATTGGGGTGGAAAGTTCTGTAGATGTCTATTAGGTCCATTTGATTAGAATCTCTGTAAGTGCCTTTATTTTCCTATTTATCTTCTGTCTAGATGATTTGTCTCTTGGTGAGAGTGGAGTGTTGAAGTCTCCTACTAGTAAGGAGTTGGGAATGATGTGAGATTTAAGCTTTAATAATGTTTCATTTACAAGTGTGGGCACTCTCTCTGTATTTCTTTGAGAGCTTTGTTAATTTCCTCTTTATTAGCTTCCATTTGTGTGGTTATTTCTTTGAGAGATTTGTTCATTTCCTCTTTATGTGTCCCTAATAAGCATAACTTTAAAATTATTTTCCTGTGTTTCAGATAAATTGGAGTATCCATTGATTTTGCTGGTTGCTGGTGAAGCCATAATGTCCTGATTTTTGTTGAATGTGTTCTTATGCCAACCTGTGGCCATTTGTTTATCTGTAACCTTCACTGTTTGTTTCTGGAGTCTGTACTTCAGACTGGGTCCTACTTTCTGTGGTGTTTGGAGTATTCTTCAGGAAGATGAGAGAGGTCTACTGGTTTGAGAGTGTGTGTTGGTATTTTAGCTATACCTAATGGAAGAAGATCTGCAACATTGGCTGTGTAAGAGCGGGCAAGCAAGCGTGTGTGTGTGTGTGTGTGTGTGTGTGTGTGTGTGTGTGTGTGTGTGCATGGAAGTGTGCCTTGAAGGACATGGTGCTAGAGAGTATAGATGCCTGGAATATTTGGTGGGAGTGTGAAGATGCAGGAGTGGGTGCAGGCAGGTGCTGGTACTGTTCACAGGGCAATGCGCATGTGCAGATTCCCTGAATACAGCGGCCTACAGGCCTGTCATATTATCCTTCTGGTATTCAGATCTGTCTGGACTCCAGGAATTGTTTGCCTTGACTCTACTGGTAGACCCGCAGAGCAGGGGCTTTTAGGCTGAGAATGTTGTCCCAAGGATCCCTATGTTGCCCATAGGGGGGCTGTGGGTGGGAGGGAAACAATGTGTGGCTGCTAGTGTAGAGGGACCCTGGATCTGGGGCTCTGCATGCACTCACTTGAAGAAGCACTCACTCTCTAGCAGATCTAATTGTAAACCACAGGTTCCCCCTGTTCTCTACTCTCAGATTTGGGCCTGCTGGGGCAAATGTGAGTGTAGGAGATCTGTCAGCTCAGTGGTGCTGCAGCTGCAGAACTTGGAGGCTGGTATAGTGGTCCACTGTGAGTCCAGCCACATCAGCAGAAGTGGGAGGCCACTGGTACAGATGCTACAGATGCCTGCTGGGCAGCCCTGGGAAACCCTACAGATATCCGTGGACCTGAGTGGTTCAGGGGCCCTGGGCGGCCCATGCAGCTTGCAGCCCGCCACTGAGGAACTAGGATGCCTGCCTCTGTTATCTCAGTTGCTGAGCAGGAAGTTCTGTGCTAGGAGTCCCTGGTACTGTGGGTCACCTCCACCAAGGAGGAGGGACGCCTGACAAGGGGACGTGCAGGGGGATGGAATGTTTGTCACTCTCAGTCCCCAGAGATGTGTGCGGGTGACCTGGATCTAAATGGTCTCAACCAATGGGTTGTCCCCTCTTGCCCAGGAGCCTCAGTGTGGATGTTCTGGCTTCAGTTGCCCCTCCATTCACCAATTCTGCAGTTTCAGATCCTCTGCTTTTCAAATATGGTGCTCGCTGGCTGCTGCCACCTTGATCCCCCTATCAGGGAATTCTTACCATTAATAAACACCTTCAACAAGGTGGGTGAACACAAAATCAACTAAAACAACAACAAAACAACTCAGCAGCCCTCCTTTAAACAAATGATAAATGGACTGAGAGAGAAAATAGGGAAACAACACCCTTCACAATAGCCACAAATAATATAAGATATCTTGGTGTAACTCTAACAAAGCAAGTGAGAGACTTGAATGACAAAAATTTCAAGTCTTTGAGGAATTACATTGAAGAAGATATCAGACGATAGACAGGTCTCCCATGCTCATCAATCAGCAGGATTGGCATAGTAAAAATGGTCATCTTACCAAAGCAAACTTCAGTGCAATTCTCATCAGCATTCCAACATAATTCTTTATGAATTTTAAATGAACAATTCTTCTTCAAAATAACCTTCATATTGAAAAACAAAAAGAAACCCAGAATAGCTAAAACCATCCTGTACAATAAAATTACTTTTGGAGGTATCAACAACCCTGATTTCAAGCTGTACTACAGAGCAATCGTAATTAAAAAACAAAACAAAACAAAAAAAAAACAAACAAAACAACTGCCATGGGCTACATCAGAGAGACTGATCAACGGATTCAAACTGAAGATCCAGTAGTAAATCTGCACACCTATGGACACTTGATTTTTTTTATAAAGAACACAAATTATACAACAGAGAAAAAGCATCTTCAACAAATGGTACTGGTCTCACTGAATATCTGCATATAGAAGAATGAAAATAGATCTATAGCTTTCACCCTGCATAAAACTCAAGTCCAAGTGAATCAAAGACATCAACATAAAATTGGATACACTACTCTTATAGGAAAGAAAGTGGTGAATTACCTTGAGCACATTGACACATGAGACAATTTCCTGAGCAGAACACTAGCAGCTCAGACACTAAGATCAACAATTAATAAATAGGACCCCATGAAATTGAAAAGCTTCTGTAAGGCAAATGACACTTTCAAAAGGACAAAACAGCAGCCTACAGAATGGAAAAAGACCTTCAAATTCACATCTTACAGAGTACTGATACCTAAAATATACAAAGCACTCAAGAAGCTAGACATCAACAAACAAAATAAATCAGTTATAAATGGAGTACAGATATAAACAGAGAATTATCAACAGAGGAATCTCTAATGGCTAAGAATCACTTAAAGAAATATTAAAGGTCTTTAGTCACCAGGAAAATGCAAATCAAAAGAACTCTGATCCTATTACTAGAAACCCACTTGGACCCTGAACTGCCATGGGCTACATCTATGCAGGGCTCCTAGGTCATCTCCATGTGTGGTCCTTGGTTTTGGAGTATCAGTCTCAGGAAAGACCCCTGTGCTCAGATTTTTGGTTCTGTTGCTCTCCTCGTGGAGCTCCTGTTCTCTCCAGATCTTACTGTTTCCCATTTCTTTCATAAGATTCTCTGAACTCTGCCCAACAGTTGGCCATAAGTCTCAGCATCTGCATTGATAGTCTGCAGGGCAGAGCCTTTCAGAGGTCTTCAGTGTCAGGCTCCTGACTTGTTTTCTCTTTTCTACTTCTTCTGATGTACATCCTCTTTGCCTTTCTGGACAGGAATTGAGCATTTTAGCTTCCTCTTGATTAGTTTCTTTAGGTGTACAGATTTTAGTAGGTTTATCTTATATTATATGTCTATATGAGTGAGTATATACCTTGAGTGTGTTTCTGCTTCTGGGATAGCTCACTCAGGATAATCTTTTCCAGATCCTACCATTTACCTGCAAATTTCATGATTTCCTTGTTTGTTTTTTTATTAATTGCTGAATAATATTCCATTGTGTAGATGTACCACAATTTCTGTATCCATTCCTCCACTGAGGGGCATCTGGGCTGTTTCCAGCTTCTGGCTATTACAAATAAAGCTGCTACAAACATGATATTTTTTTTGTGTACCTTATTGTGTACTTGAGCCTCTTTTGGATATATGCCTAGGAGTGGTATAGCTGGATCTTGAGGAAGCACTATTCCTAGTTGTCTGAGGAAGCACCAGATTGCTTGCCAGAGTGGTTGTACAAGTTTTCATTCCCACCAGCAGTGGAGGAGGGTTCTCCTTGCTCCACAATCTCTCCAGCATGTGTTGTCACTTGAGTTTTTGATCTTAGCCATTCTAATGGGTGTAAGGTGAAATCTTAGGGTCATTTTGATTTGCATTTCCCTTATGACTAAGGATGCTGAACATTTCTTTAAGTGTTTCTCTGCCATCCGATATTCCTCTATCAAGAATTCTCTGTTTAGCTTTGTACTCCATTTTTTAATTGGATTACTTTATTTGTTGCTGTTTAACTTCTTGAGTTATTTATATATACTGGATATTAGTCCTCTGTTAGATATAGGGTTGGTGAAGATTCTTTCCCAATCTGTAGGTAGTTGTTTTGTTCTGACAACAGTGTCCTTTGCTTTACAGAAGCTTTTCAGTTTCATGAGGTCCCATTTATTGATTGTTGCTCTTAGAGCCTGTGCTGTTGGTGTTCTGTTCAGGAAGTTCTCTCCTGTGCCAATGAGTTCCAGGCACTTCCCCACTTTTTCTTCTAAGCAGTTTAATGTGTCTGGTTTTATGTTGAGGTCTTTAATCCACTTGGACTTTAGATTTGTGCAGGGTGATAAGTATGGATCTATTTGCATTTTTCTACATGTAGACATCCAGTTAGACCAGCACCATTTGTTGAAGATATTGTCTTTTTTCCACTGAATGGTTTTGGCGTCTTTGTCAAAAATCAGGTGTCCATAAGTGTCCGTTAAGTCTTCTACTTAATTCCATTTATCCACCAGTCTGTTTCTATGCCAGTACCAGGCAGTTTTTAGTATTGTTGCTCTATAGTACAGCTTGAGATCAGGGATGGAGATACCTCCTGAAGATATTTTACTGTAGAGAATTGTTTTAGCAATTCTTGGTTTTTTGTTGTTCCATATGAAGGTGAGAATTTTTCTTTCAAGGTCTGTAAAGAATTGTTTTGGTAATTTGGTGGCAATTGCATTGAATTTGTAGATTGCTTTTGGTAAGATGACCATTTTTATTAAAATTAAAAAAAAAAGAACTCTGAAATTCCAACTTACACCCATCAAAATGGCTATGATAAAAAACTCAAGTAACAACACATTCTGGTGAGGATGTGGAGCAAGGAGAACACTCCTCTATTGCTGGTAAGAGTGCAGACTTGTACACAATTCTTTATAGATCTCTAACTTTGGAAATCAATGTGGCAGTTTCTCAGAAAATAGGGAATCGCTACTTTAAGAACCAGCTATACCACTCCTGGGCATATACCCAATAAATGTTCCACTATATCACAAGGACACTTGCTTAACTATGTTCATTGCAGCTTTTATTTATTTATCTATTTATTTATTTATTTATTTTTCTTTATTAATTACACTTTACTCACTTTGTATCCCCCCTGTGGTTCCCTCCCTCCTCCTGTCCCAATCCCTCCCTTTCTCCACCCTCTGCCTGCATGCTCCTCCCCAAGTCCACTGATAGGGGAGGTCTTCTTTTCCTTCCTTCTGATCCTAGTCAATTAGGTCTCATCAGGAGTGGCTGCATTGTCTTCTTCTGTGGCCTGGTAATGCTGCTTCCCCCTCAGGGGGAGAAAATTAAACAGCAGGCCAATCAGTTCATGTCAGAGACAGTCCTGTTCCTATTAGAATGGAACCCACTTGGATACTGAACTGCCATGGGCTACATCTGTGCAGGGGCCTTTTTTTTTTTTTTTTTTTTTTTTTTTTTTTTTTTTTGTATTAGCCAGAGACTGGAAACAACATAGAAATCCCTCAACCAAAGAATGGATAAAGAAAATATACATTTACACAATGGAATATTCCTCAGCTATTAAAAACAAGGACATCATGAACTTTGCAGACAAATGGATAGAACTAGAAAAGATCATCCTCAGTCAAGTAATGCAAATCCAGAAAGACAAATATGGTATGTATAAACTTTAAGTTGATATTAGCCATAAAGTACAGAATTACCATGTTACAATCTACAAACCCAAAGAAATGAAGTAACAATGAGGCCCAAGGGAGGATGCTTGAATCTCAGTGAGAAGGAAAACTATAATAGACATGGGGGGTGTAGGGAGGAAGAGGACTAGGTGGAGCAGTGTTGAGGAAGAGAGCAGGAAGAATCAAGTGGGGAGAAAGTATTGGGTGAGAGACCGAGAATTGGGAGCGGGGGTCAACTATGGGATAAACTAGAAACCCAGGACAATGGTGGCTCCTAGGAATGTATGAGTCTGACCTCAAATAAGACTTCCAGCAATGAGGCAGTGAAGCTTGAAATGCTCTTCTCCTGTAATCAGAAAAGACTTCCAATGGAGGATATGGAACACCAGCCCAGCCACAAAACCTTAGGCCTTGCCTACAACATGTGCAGGAGTAAAGATGAAACACAAATTGAGAGAATGGCCAACCAATGACTGGCCCAGCCTGAGACCTATTCCATGAAAGAGATCCCACCTCTGACTCTATTAATGACATTCTATTATACTTGCAGAGAAGCACCTAGCATCACTGTCATCTGAGAGGATTCACCCAGCAACTGATGGAAACAGATGCAGAGAACAACAATCAAACATTAGGTGGAGCTTGGGGAATCCTGTGGAAGAGTGGTAGGAAGGTTTGAAGGAACCAGAGAGGTCAAAGATGTCGTTTATCTACAGAATCACCTAACCTGGGCCCATAGTGGTCCACAGAGACTGAACCACCAAACAGAGAGCATGCATTGAAAAGGCCGAGGACCTGTGCACATAAGCAACTGTTTTGCTGCTGGGTCTTCATGTGGGACTCCTAAGAAGAGGAACATGCGCTATGTCTGGATCCCTTCCCCCTAACTGGGCTACCCTGTCTAGCCACAATAGGAGTAGATACTCTAGCCCTCCTATAGCATGATATGCCAAGGAAGGTTGATATCCATGGGAGCTCTCCTATTTTCTGAGGAGGGAGGGAAGGAGGCAGGATGGGGTGAAGGGGCAGTGAGAGGCTGGTTCTGGCTGGAGAGGAGGGAGGGAAAGCTGTGATTAGGATGTTAAAAAAAAAAAGAATAGCTTTGCCTTCTCTCATTTCTTTTGACTTGACCTTAGTGATTTTTTCCATCTATGCTGAGTCTCTTTTGTCCTTATAGCACATCTGCAAGGCTTAACCACCCCATAAGTGGGAAAAATTGTCACATGAAGAATTGTAGTCCTTTTTGGGCTTATCTACCCTAATGAAACCTATCAATTTAAAGTTAGATACTAAACAAATATGGGAGCGGAAAAATGCCAGGATTAGACAAAAAACTGAGTGTTGAAATCGATCAAATGTCAGGTTATGTTTCTGGTCCCAAGACAGTACAACTGTTACTGTGGGAGCCAATTTCTTTAAACCTGAATTTCCTCATACAGGACAGGTACTATCTCACATCTAATGATGCTGGTAGTACTTAGTATAATGCCTGCCAAATGTTTCAGTGCTAGAATTTGTTATTACTGTAATAACTACAATCCTTATCCATTTCTTTTTTCTCTGTTTTAAGCTTAAAACCTTAAAATTATATATATATTATACATATACATATGTGTGTGTATATATATGTATATATATATATAAACTTAAAACCTTAAAATTATATATGTTATGACATATATATATATAATTTTAAGGTTTTAAATTTATATATATATACATATATATATATATATATATATATATATACACACACACATACATACATATGTATGCATCATTTCTGTGCAAGCAGTGAGATGTCAGGCATACTTGAAATGTGACCCCTAGAGATTGTATATTGTCAATATGGAAAACCCCTGAAATTCCAAATTCTATGGTTAGCCCCGCCAAGATGTTTGAGATAAGCTGGGTATCAGAGCCCCTACACAAATCTAGCAGTTGCCGATGTGGTGGCGTTATCAAAGTGTGTATTCAAGAGATCATACCATGGAATATCCAGCACCTAATAATAATTTTACAAAGACGGGATGAGAAAGCATAGTATTAGAGAGTTGATAGTGTGGGAATGAACACAAGTTCTTTGTGTTAGGAGTGTGCTGACATTGGGAATAGTCTTTGCTTTCTGAGATTCACATTTCCTGTTTTCTAACAGAAATTCTAGCACCTTAAGCCAGCATGTTTTGTTTATTTTGTTTTTGTTTTTTGTTTGTTGGTTTTCTTTTTTTTTTAAATAATGATGGGCTTTCTCTAATTTTGGTCATCTCTAAATCAGGCCATGTCTATTGATTTTCTCATCAGTATTTCTTCTCAATCAAGATAGACGATAGCTAAAGTTAGGTAGGACTTACACATAATTAATTCTCTTCCAAACATGATTCCACCAGCACCCTGCGGTTCCTGGGCACACTTTGCCCTTCAGCCTGAAGGGAGGAATCTTAGTTCTAAGTCCCACTTGAAGACAAGTGGAGTGTGCATAGCAGAGATCTTGCCAACAGCCTAAAACACATCTCTCATTTCCAAAAGTGAAGGAGGAGGCATCTCTATCATCTTAATTATATTCTCTAAGGCAGAAATTGTGGGCTTTCAGCGAAATATAATTACAATTCTCTGCTGTGTATTTGGGGAAAAAATTCAACAAGCCCACCTCTAATCAATTTACAGATAGAAACATAAAAACCAAATAAGCAGGCTTCCTAAGAAATGGAATTAAAAAGGACTTTTAAGTTCCCTTTGTTTTGGCCGAGTTTTCAAAAAGGCACATTCAATCCCTGATCAAGAATAGTTCTTTTTGTCTGAGCTAGCTTAAATGAAACAAAACCAATCAACAATGTTTTATGAACTCTCCTAGTTGATAAGGTCAAAGGTGGCTTTCTCTGTCTTCAATGCCCCTCCTTCAAAAAAATGCAGGTTGCAAATAAGAGCTGAAACTGTCCAGAATGTATCATTGTACTTAAAGTCTGGCTTCTTGAGACTTTCTTTCAAAGGCACAACTCTGAAAGTAGAATTATAACAAAGGAGGACATGGCAGCCAGTCCTAAAAAGAACTGATAAGTTAAGGTCAGAAGGAAGGGGAGGAGGAACTCCCCTAGCGGTGGACTTGGAAAGGGACAGGGAGGAGGTGAGGGAGGGAGGGTGAGATTGGGAGGGAATGAGGGAGGGGGCTATGGCTGGGTTACAAAGTAAATAACCTGTGATTAATATAAAAAATAAAAATTAATGAAAAATAAAAAAATTGCATATGAGAAAGATATTTACCTAGAAAAAAAAAAAGAATATCTGAAGAAAGATCTGATATCTTCTGAGCTTCAAACTTCTCAAAAGCAAAGTCCTAGTCAAAGTGTGCATAGGACTTTAATGCAGAAAGTTACTTCAAGGAAGGGATATGAAGGTGTTGAGTACCAGAATATAAACCACAGATTTGGCACATTGGCATACTAATAGCTGTAAACCAAAGACCCCTAGAAAGGCCTCAGATGCAAGGTTCTGACCTCTACTTTTCCTATTTGCCTGCTAATGTTTGTCTATTATTCCCTCAAAAGTGGATCCTGAAACAACTCAGTTCCTTCCAAACAACTCATAAAACCTGTTCTGTTTGTAGATGTCAGACCACATTTTGAGACACTTCTTGTTCCACATGTAAGAGGAAGGAAGGTGACCCAAGGATGCTGAAAGGGCTCTGGACAAACAGGCCTTGCTAGGCACACATCATTTATTCCGGTTGCCAGTAGAGTACAGTCTTTGGCCTATCCTGCATTCCCACAGTATTCATCTCTTTCATCAGATAGTTGTACACTAAAATCAGATTTCTCTGGGCTTTGGATCTTCCTTTCTGTAAGTATCTACACCATTAAAAAAAACCCAATTAATGTATCAGTTACGTTTTTTCTTGTCTACTTCACTTTGTGGTAGGTATACTAGTCACAACTCTGTTAAAATGTGCTAAGTTATTTACCATTTGATTACACAAAGGCCAGGAGAAGAGAGACAGGAAGAAGAGAAAGACAACACACAGATGTGTTACCAAATTTTCTATTCCTTTACAAAATCTAAACTTAATTATTTTGTGGAAACTCAGGGGGTGATACTTGGACCTGTCCACTTCTGGGATAAGAGGGCCAGTCTCTTTGTAGGGGTAAAAAAGTAATACTTAATATTTATGCAAATCATGCCCTAAACTTGATATCATAAAACAGAAGAAACTCATGGAAGAAATGAGTATCAAATTTATTTAATTAAGTTTACTATAACACGAGAGCATTCTGAAATAAAGACACCCTCCAAAAAACTGTTCGCTTCATTATTTAGGTCCGCTGAAGGATGAAGCATATATCATGTGATTTTTCAGAAAAAGAGGTGCATAACTTACAAAAAGAGGAAGAGGGCTTCAGTCAGGCCCTTGTATTCACATGTTTCTTGTCTTTACAAGTATGATACAGGATGCATCTACAACAGTGGTTCTCAAACCCTTGGTAGGTTAAATAACCTTTTCTCAGGAGTCATTTAAGACCATCCCCCCCAAAAAAAAAAAAACAAACCCACAGATATTTACATTAGATTCACAACTGTAGCAAAATTTCAGTTATGAAATAGTCACAAAATAATTTTATGGTTGAGGGTCACCACAACCTGAAAAACGGTGTTAAACACTCACAGCATTAAGAAGGGTGAGAATCGCTAATCTAGAATGATGGCCTTAGGAGCCACTTTCAGCAAAGTAGTTCACGTGTCTTCTTTATGGCCGTGCTTTACGTAGAATTCTGAAGAATAACGCGATCATCTACTCAGCTGAAAAGATGTCATATTTTGGGATGTTGCATTCTTTTTAATGCTTGCCAATTTCACCCACAGATAAACAATGTTTTTTGAACATATCTGGCATTTATTTATTTATTTATTTAACCCACAGAATTCATTTAGTGCTATCCTTATGCTGGTGGGGTGAGGATCTACTGGGGCATGGGGAACCTCCAAAGATCATATGGCTTTTTTGCCTAACAAATTATATTTCAGTTTCCAGAATCTTTTGTTTCTACAGACTGTCACGTGATTGGATCTGACAGAACCACAGACAAATGAGAGCTACCAGAACATGGCTGCTCAAAGCCTGAGCTGAGGAGGTTTCTGTCTCAAGGGCAGGTGCAAACACTGGTCTGAAAGAAAGACAGATGACCCAAAATAAAATAGTAAAAAAGGTATCTACCCAGGTGCCGCATTTTTATTGTAGTTTCTTGCTCAGGATTATTTAACAACAATAACAACAGCCGCCACTTATGCACTGTTTTCCAGATTCTACGCTGTACAGTTTTTAAATAGGCTTTCCGTATCTTTGCTCCACTGTGATAATGTTGCATTGTGCAACATTTTATCTGTGAGGAGACATGTGGGTAAAAGTTTAATATTTTGTCTGCATACACAAGGCCTATGCACCCAGACATTTAACATTATTTTATAGCAGGAAATGTATTACTTTGGCATAGAATAGGAGCTTTTTTGATGTTTCTTGGCCAGAATTCATTACATTTTCAGCAGACATATAAACGGAAGCAAGAGCTTTGCAAAGAGACATTTCCTGTTTTGAATCCTCTGTCGCTCTCTCTTTCCTTTTCTCTTCACATGCACACATGCGCTTGTACTGTTTCCTATCCACTGAGCAGTTTTCCTTACCCACTAATGAATTTCTACTAAAACTACCACAGTGTGAGAAGACACTAGCCTGAACAACAAATATGTAATGAAGAATGTCCGTGCTCAGATGACAGGGCCACTTGGAGCCGCAAATCTCCTGATAAAATTATAGATACATCGTAGGTAGGTAGGTAAATGGTAAATATTGTGTTCATTTATTTTTATTTATTAAATTTTTATTTTTTGTATTAATTACAGTTTATTCATTTTGTATCTCAGCTGTAGCCCTTTTCGTCATTCCCTCCCAATCTCATCCTCCCTCTCTCATCTCCTCCCATGCCCCTCTCCAAGTCCACTGATTGGGGAGGTCCTCCTTCCATTCCATCTGACCCTAGCTTATCAGGTCTCAACAGGACGGGGTGCATCATCCTCTGTGGCCTAGCAAGGCTGCTCCCCCTTCAGCGGGAGGTGCTCAAAGGGCCAGCCACGGTGTTCATGTCAGAAACAGACCCTGTTGTGCTCGTTTAGTTAGCTCACTTATTCTGAAACATGCACTGTATACAAAGCTTTCTTCTCCAATGATGATATGAGACTTTTGTATAACTATGCCCATCATTTAGTGGTCGCTTTATGTATGCCAACTTTCTGCAATAGATCAAGTTCACTTCTTCCTGCTCTAGCAAGTGAGGTCCCTCTCTCAGCTAGTCTAGTTTTCTGATACTACACCATTTTTTAAATTCCCTCCTCATTGGTTAGGTTTTTAATATTTCTTGTTAATTTTATTTATATATGTATTTATTACAATGTATTCACTTTGTATCCCTGATGCAGCCCCTCCCTTGTCTCCTCTCAGTCCCACCTACCCTTCCTCTTTTCCCCCTATGCCCTTTCCTTAGTCCCTGATAAGGGAAGACCTCCTCCCCTTCTATCTGACACTAGCTTATCAGGTCTCACTAGGAATGGCTGCATCATCTCCCTCTGTGGCCTGGCAAGGCTGTACCCACCAGGGAGAGGTGATCAGAGAGCAGCCCACTGAGTTCATGTCAGAGACAGCCCCAGAACCCTTTACTAGGGAACCCACTTGGGAACTGAGCAGCCAATGGGCTATCTCTGAACAGGGGGTCTAGGTCCTCTCCATGCATGGTCCTTAGTTGGAGTATTAGTCTCTTCAAGCCCCACTGGGCCCTGGTATTTTGGCTCTGTTGTTCTCCTTGTGGAGTTCCTAGGACACTGTTATTCTACAACCACTTTTGCTTATGACAGGTCACTTTAAGAACGTCACAGAAAATCAAAAGACGGTTTCAATTAAAGCTTAGAAAATATGTCAAAGAGGTAGTGACTACTACCTACGTATCTCTGCAGTCCTGCATTCTACATAAAAGTCATTTGCTTGTTCCTCTGCTGTGTTAAGATATCCTGGGCTTATTGTAGTAGGATACTTGGTTTGTCATATTGCCTAGGGCTGCAGGGTCAGAGCCAAGTGCGCTGCCGCCTGTCCCAAGCACACCATCTGTGGATACCTTCCTGGGATCGGCAGCGGTGGTGCACACAGAGGACTTCTACCCTGCAGCCTTAGACCACCAGCCTAAACTACAGAAAACCTACAAGTTCATGGAAACTGAACATCTCTCTGCTCAATGACCACTGGGTCAGGGAGGAAATAAATAATGAAATTAAAGACTTTTTACAATTCAAAGAAAATGAAGGCAAAACATACATAAAATTATGGGACAGAGTGAAAGCAGTGCTAAGAGGAAAGTTCATAGACCTAAGTGCCTTCATAAACAGCATAGAGAGATCTTAATACTAACAATTCAAAAGCTCTAGAGCAAAAAGAAGCAAACACACCCATGAGGAGGAGGGAGTAGGAAATAAGCTCAGGGGTAAAATCAATAACTTAGAAACAAAGAGAACAATACAAAGAATCAACAAAACCAGGAACTGGTTCTTTGAGAAAAATCAACAAGATATACAAAACCCTTAGCCAAACTAACTAACAGACAGGGGGAGAGTATCCACATTAACAATATCAGAAATGAAAAGAAGGAGGCATAACAACAGACATTGAAAAAATCCAAAGAATCATTAGATCACACTTAAAAAGCCTGTATTCCACAAAATTGCAAAATCTAAAGGGAATGGATGATTTTCCTGATAGATTTACCAAAGTTAAATCAGATCAGGCAAACAGTATAAACAGTACCATAACCCCTAAGAAAAAAGAAGCAGCCATCAAAAGTCTCCCAACTAGAAAAAGCCCAGGACCAGGTGGTTTTAGAGCACAATTCTACCAGACTTTCCACGAAGAGCTAATATCAATACTCCTCAAATTATTCCACAAAACAGAAACAGAAAAATACATTGCCAAACTCATTCTATGAGGCCACAGTCACCCTGATACCTAAACCACACAAAGACACAACAGAGAGAAAGACTTTCAAACCAATTTTCCTTATGAACAGTGACACAAAAATACTCAATAAAATATTAGCAAACTGAATCTAAGAATACAACAAATACATTATCCACCAAGATCAAGTAGGCCTAGTGATGCAGGGATTGCTCAACATAGAAAAATCCATCAATGTAATCCACCATATACTCCAACTGAAAGAAATAAAAACCCCACGTTAGAAGCAGAAAAAGCTTTGGCAAAATTTAACACCCTGTTATATTTAAAGTCTTGGCGAGATCAGGGATACAAGGCACACACCTAAATACAATAAAGGCAATATGCAGCAAGCCAGTAGCCAAGATCATATTAAACAAAGACAGCAATTCTGCTGAAATCAGGCACAAAACAAGGCTGCCTGCTCTCTCCATATCTCTTCAATATAGTGCTTGAAGTCCTAGCTAGAGCAGTAAGACAAGTAAGGGAGATCGAGGGGAAATAAGTTGGAAAGGAAGAAGTCAAATTCTGAGTGAAATATCCCAGAAGGAGAAAGACAAACACGGTATATACTCACTTATATAGACCTATAAGATATGATAAACATAATGAAATCTATACACCTAAAAAAGATAATCAAGAGAGCGGACATGGGGTAAGAGGATCAATCCTCATTTAGAAAGACAGATGGGATGTGCATTGAACGCATGACAGGGGTCTACTGAGCGCATCTGAAAGCCTCTAACTAGCAGTGTTTTCAAAGCAAAGACTCATGACCAAACCTTTGGCAGAGTACAGGGCACCATAAGAAAGAAGGGGAGTTAGTCTGATGGGGAAAGGATAGGAGCTCCACAAAGACCAAATATATCTGGGCACAGGGTCTTTTCTGAAACTGACATTCAACCAAGGACCATGTATGGATATAACCTAGAACCTCCGCTCAGATGTAGCCTGTGGTAGCTCAGTAACCAATTGGTTTCCCAAAGTGAGGGCAACAAGGACTATTTCTAACAGGAACTCAATGAAGATACCTGATAAAACAGGATCAGATGAATGGGGGGAGGTCCCCCCCTATCAGTGGACTTGGAAAGGGGCACAGTGGTGATGAGGGAGGGAGGGAGGGACTGGGAGGGAATGAGGGTTCGGGGCACGGCTGGGATACAGAATTAATAAAATGTAACTGATAAAAATAAAAATAAAAAAAACAAAGTATTGCTATTTGCAGATGATATGATAGGACACAAAAATTATACTAGAAAACTTCTACATCTGATAAACACCTTCAGCAAAATGGCTGGACACAAAATTGACTAAAAAAAAAATCCAAAAGTCCTTCTGTATACGAATGATAAACGGGCTCAGAAAGAAACCAGAGGAAAAAATACCCTTTACAATGGCCACAAAAAAAAATGTATCTTGGTGTAGCTCTAACCAAAGAAGTGAAAGACCTATATGATAAGAACTTCAGGTCTGTGAAGAAAGAAATTGAAGAAGATATCAGAAGATGGAAAGATGTTCCATGTTCATTAATGAATAAGATTAACATAATAAAAATAGCCATCTTACCAGAAGCAGTCAATAAATTCAATGCAATTCCCATCAAAATTGCAATGAAGTTTTTTACAGACCTTGAAAATTTTTCTCAACTTTATATGGAAAAAGAAAATATCCAGAAAAGGTAAAATAATCCTGCACAATAAAAGAACTTCTGGGGGTATCTCCATCCCTAATTTCCGGTTGTAATAAAGTGCAATCAAAATAAAAACTACATGGTATTGGCATAGAAAAAGACTGGTTTATCAATGGAATTGAACAGAAGACCCAGAAATAAACCTGCACACCTATGGACACTTGATATTTGACAAAGAAACCCAAACCAAACAATGGTAAAAAGACAGCATCTTCAATAAATGGTGCTGGTATAACTGGGTGCCTACATGGAGAAGCATGCAAAAAGATCCATATTTATAACCCTGTACAAAACTCAAGTCCAAGTGGTCAAAGACCTCAACATAAAACCAGAAGCACTAAATCTTTTATTTTTTTATTTTTTATTTTTATTAGTTACATTTTATTAACTCTATATCCCAGCTGTATCCCGCTCCCTCATTCCCTCCTAAACCCTCCCTCCCTCATCTCCTCCCTGCTCCTTTCCAAGTCCACTGATTGGGAAGGACCTCCTCCCCTTTCATCTGACACTGTTTTATCAGGTATCTTCAGGACTGGCTGCAAAGTCCTCCTCTGTGGCCTAGCAGGACTTCTCCTTTGGGGGGTGGGGAGGTCAATGAGCCAGCCATTGAGTTCCTGTTAGACATAGTCCCTGTTCTTCTTACTATGGGAAACCAATTCATTACTGAGCTACCACGGGCTTCATCTGAGCAGAGGTTCTAGGTTATATCCATACATGGTCCTTGGTGGAGTGTCAGTCTCAGAAAGGACCCTTGTGCCCAGGTATAGGAGCTCCACAAGAACACTAAATCTTTTTGAAGAGGAAGTGGGAACTGGCCTTGACATCACTGGCATAGGAGATGACTTCCTGAACAAAATACCAACAGCTCAAGCTCTATGGTCAACAATTAATAAATGTGCCCTCATGAAATTGAAAAGCGGTCTTGCTGACTTCCCAGCAAGATGTGGATATTGTACTCTTGAGCTCACAGCAACGGTGATTTCCTGAACAAGCCTGGCTCTGTCAGCATACAAAAATCTAGTGGCTGATGTGGAGAAACATTGTCTTCAGGGGTGTAACCGATGCCAAAGTGCCCATGTTCCTACCAAACCCTCACCAGCACTCCTAGAAAAATGACCCTGAAATGAAGCTTGTGGTACTAGACCAAACAAAATGAAGCCACAACAACAACAACAACAAAAATACGGGAAAGTAGACTGGAAACTAGCTGAGAAATATAAAAGGATTGGAGGTGACAAGGGAAGAATGGGAATAATATCAAAACACATTTTGTACACATATGAAAACTATTGTCGAAATGAAATACACTGTTACATATAATCAGTATATTCCAGTAAAAACACTACATTATTCAATGCATTATAATCCATTCTTTCTCTCCTCAAGAGCTTTGCTGGTGTTTGACAAGTGCTCTACCACTAAGCCTTGGCTATCAGGCACTATTACTGTTTCCTGCTGACTGAATTGGAACTCACTGAAGTCCTTCTGTAAGCAAATCACATCATGAACTAAGAAGCATGGTTCAAGACTGAGAGATTCTAAAGCGACATAGGCAAAGAAGTATACCAAGAATATGATGGAACACGGAAGGAAACTTCAGTTCTCTTGGGCCATGTTACGTGCCTTCCTCCTTCACTCTGTTCTTCCTTTCTTTCTGTGTACTTCAGTGTCACTGGGAACTGAGGAAGAACTGACAGAACTTATGACCTGTCTTCATAAGCATCTGTTTGTATATCTAACACTTGTGCCTAAACAAGTTACCCATGTGAAAAATAGACTTCACTACAGACTTCAGGGTGCAAACAAACTTGGCGGGTTATATTATTGCACTGTGTAATTTTGGAAGGATTCTTTGAAATATGTCTCCTAGCCCATAGTATAATATTTTCTATTTTGCATACAGTAAGTATTTTGTAAAACTATGTTGTGAAGCCAACCAAACGCTACTTGGCCATAAAAAGGACTTTTAAATGATAAATATTTTGTTAAATGTATGAAGAAGGAACATATTTGTTCTGAGATGTGGAATGTATTTCAGAACTTCTTTCAGTTAACCCCAAAGAACTTTAAAATTTTTCATCAGATTTTATATTTTATAGACCAAAAACTAAAGTTTAGGAGGGAATAATCTTTGGAAAGTCCTATTCCTAAGCAGAAGAACTAGAATACACTGATTGTTCAATTTTCATTTCCCCTCAATGCTTGCAGGTAAATCCTAAAGAAAGAGAACTCTGTAATAGTTCTAATTAAAGAAAGACAAGTTATCTTGCCAAAGTGTACAGTAATCAGGAAGAAAAAGACTCAGATTCTGAGCATATTACCAATCACAAAGGACATAACTAAGCAGTTACAGAAGCATAACAACGCAAATGAGAAAATATGGTACCAACAAATCTATGTTCTTACCAGCCCATATGCCCTAGAGAAACAATTGTTGGTATTGCTCATGTTAAACTGAAAAAATGGCTTTGAATTAAGACAAATGATATTTTCGGTTGAGTGTGTATGAATTCTATTATTTTACGTACCTGTGTGTAACTGTCCTGCTTTTAACATAAAGTAGATATGTACTGTTTGTTAAATTTCTCTCTATAGTAACAAAGCAATGAAGAAATTCTTTTAAAAATTTATTTATTTTTCTTTCTCTCTATTTTTTTTTTAGTGCAACTGCATAGATTTTTATTTACAATTCCCCTCTATGACCAAGGGTTTTATCCCAACATGGCAAAAGATACAAATTATGGTTGTAATGTAAGCAACTGTGTCCTGATTTTTATTTAAGAGCTGCTCCACAGTAAGAAACACATGCTATGGCTGGAGAACTTACAGACTCCAGGTGTAGAACTACTGTTGTGATTTTTCTAAATGAACACAATATCAAGCTTCCCCTAAATTAATATCTCTGTTTCCACAGATTTATACAGCTCTCAGACCTCATCAGAGACATTTCTTTGTATAGTAAATGCTGATTTACCCAAAAACTCATAACTAGTCAAAATTAAGAGCAAACAGGTGTGAAGCCATCTACAGGAGCAAGGCCCACCTACTAGGAGCATCACCTTTAAAGAAAACACACACTACATCTCTCAGAAAATATTACCTATCCACAGTTACTCATTTGAGGTGGAGAGCCATGAATCTGTTTCTCATTCTGTGATAGAGTATTGATTTGGATTTATTTTGTGCAGATCTTGTGCAGGCAACAACTGTTTTGATCTCATAAAGGTAACAGTCCTGTCTCATGGAGAAGACAGTTTTTAATCCATTGATGAAGTCCTCTCCAATACTTGGTTCTTACAGTCTTCCTGCTCTCTGTACTTTGATAACCCATGAGCCTGGGAAGGGGATTGTGATATAGACATCCTATTTTGTCCAGGCACTACAAAAATTTATTTATTTATTACAATTCATTCACTTTATATCCTGTTTTTAGCCTCCTCCCTCATCTCCTCCCAATACCACCTCTTTCCATCTCCTCCCCTGCCCCTCCCCTTATTTTAACCCATGTTTCCCAGGTGCCCCCTAGACATTGCCACAAAAGATATTTTGTCTTATTTAGCAGCTTGGAGTTCCCACATGTCATTCCCCAGTTCTTCATATACATATCTTCCTTTATACATCTAAAATGGCCCTTATTCTTTAGTATTCATATTAGGCATGGCCTTCCCAAGGCAAACCCCTGGAAAATAACTATTTTCCACCTCCATATTAGATCCATCATTCATAATATGGGCTATCAAATAACATAAGATCATAATTTCTGAATGGTAATTCTCATGCCTTTGCTGAAAGATAACTGAGTGGCTGAGTGGATATTTGTGTGTTCCTTCATACGCCAAGTGAGTTGTGACTAGCCATTGTTTAAGAGACACTTTATGTCAATAAACAGAGCACATCTTATATCTAGCTATTACAGTTCTTTTTAAAAAACTAAACAGCATAACACAAATGCACCCAATCTAGCATTTTAGATATTACGTAAAAAATATTAATGTTCCAACCTACATTTAAGGATTCTAAATGCTCAAGGACATTGTCTTGGGAGATCCTAAAGTGATTATCAGCAATTATCGTGGAATTAGTTTATGGCATTTATCACCTAGAAATAGCTCTTGTTCTTATGCATTCTAATTGGTGATTTTTCTCTAAAGTATTTTCTTTAATTGGCTCTAACATCAGAAAAGAAAGATCCAATTAAGGACTCATTTTTTAGAATTAAAAATAACCAAAGCCATTGTCAAGAACGGCAAGACAAATTATGGTTGAAGGGAAGCTGGAAAGCTGTTGACTATACTTAGTCCAAAGTGACTCAAACATGAATAAATAAAGGCATCACAGAAGAGTTATATCATACCATTCTTGTGACACAGTGACAATATGTGGGCGCTGAAGCCTTCCGTTGGTCAGGCTGCTGAAAATTAATTGATCATACTTGAATTGGTCACAACTTAAGGAAGGAAACCTAAAATTTGTTCTTAGATAACAAGTTTCAGCTTTTCAAGCTTGGATGTGTCAGACTGGGTAATTCATTTAAACTTTTTTCTTGTTTGTTTACTTACATGGAAGTAAGAGGTACCACAGTCTTTCTTAGAAGTTTCTATAAAAATGAAACAACTAATATACAGGTACTGTAATATAAACAAGAAGATAGCCTTTCTCCCAATACCTGATGTTTCTCTGGTCATTTCTCTAGCATTTTTACCCATATAGATCTGCTGAACTAAAAGTAAGATCCCAAGGATGTTCCTCACCCTTCTGTTTCCCTACCTCCCATTTCTCATGGATACCTCAGTCTCTGGTTCCAAAATATCTGAAATTGATAGGCCACTAGTATTCATTTAGAGATAGTCTAAGAAAGTGTTTTCTCTTTGTTTTTCAGCATAACAATGTTTTAGAGAAAACAGCTCTCTAGTGCGATCATCACTTCACAAAAATTATGTATTTTCTTACAATAACTATATATTTTCTTACAAAAAGTGAGAATATATTTATATATTTATATTTATATTTTTCTTACTTTTTGTAAGAAAATATAGAGTTAGGAGAGAGTAAACTTTAAAATTAATAATTTTATATTGTAAAAATATATTTTTGCTTAGTACCTTTTTTTCCTTAAGGTACTTGGGAATTAGTGGGAGTTCCGTCACAAACTCACAAATGTTAACATCACAGCATATGGAATGATGAATGGAAGAAACCCCTCTGCAGCTGGCTGTCCAGTAGATATGAACAATAGACAAGATTTCATAGATCCCAGGTGACTGAACACATACAGAGGCAAAAACAAATAAAGTAGAGATAGCTAGATTAATTGCTTTCAGTGTAAGAAACAATAAGTTTACCTCAGGGATATCCCTTTGTCCTATAAAAATATAAAGCAGTAAATTATTGGAATGAAATTGAATAAAAAGGAGAGAAGAAAAATAGAGATAGATGATAGATGACAGATTGATGATAGATGATAGAAAGAAAGAGATAGATGATAGGTAGATATAGTTAGACAGTAGATATAGATAGATAGTAGATGATAGACACACATAGAGATAGAGGATAGATAAATAATTCTATATATATATATATATATAATTAATCAGTGTTTCTCAGTGGTATTTGAAGATTGTGCCATCTCTTCTACAGTTCAAGTTTTAGGGACATTATAATACGAGAGCAAGTGCAAAATTTGCTGTGTACATGTGTGTATTTGTGCAGTTGTGAATACATGAATGTGTACACAAACACGAAAGTTGAAGAAGAGTTATTAGGCATATATTATTTGGTCAATGTCATTACTACCTAACATTCATAAACAAGAGCTAACCTCAACTCACATGTTAATGAGGATACTGAAGCTATGGTTTTCTAATCAAAGGCTGAATTTTAAGTATTCTCAGAGATTAAAAATGACGTATTATGATAAGAAGTTCTCACACCAATGTTTATCAAACTATTAAATATAAAGGAAAGGTATGCTAGTAAAATCTCCCGATGAAGCTAATATTACTATAACAACAAAAACTAGATTTAAAAAAAATCTGCAAAAAAATGTTGTACATAAAATTCTCAATAAAATAATTACAAGGTGAATCTAAGAACACATCACAAAGATCAGTCACCATAAGTTGTTTAGCACAAATAATGAAAGTGGACCAATACAGAGATTAGACAGAGAAAGAAAGATCAGTCGTAATTTATGTATGTTGAACCATATGTAAATCAGCAAATGTAATACACCACTTACATAAACTCAGGGGCAGAAATCATTTTTGATCCTCCAAACTGATGCAGAAAAAAACTTTAATCAAAATTAGCATCCTTTGATGTAAAGAAAGCCCCAAAGGAACTAGAAATAGAAGAAGCATGTCTCAATATATTAAAGACTACCATGCCTAGCACAGCTTAGGCATGGAACTTGACTAGAGTGATACAGAAATGAAGAAAAAGAAAACACATAGAAAGACAGAGAGAAAAGCCAGGACCAGTGAGTGCACCGGGAAGACTGTGACCGAGTGGAGTCAACTGTTTAATAACTGGGAAATGTGGCACTTTTATTGTGCACAGCATGGAAGGAGGGGTGTAATGGTTTGGATAAAAATGGCTCCCGTAGTGCTCCCCTTTTCCGAGGAGGAGGGGAGAAAAAGGAAAGGAAGAAGAGTGGGACTGGGAGGGGGGAAAGCAGGGAGCTACAATAAGGATGTAAAGTAAATAAAAAAATTAAAAAATGAATTAAAATTTTTAAACGGCTCCCATAGGCTCATGGTGAGTGGCGATATTAGGTGGTATGGTTTTGTCTGAGTGGCTGTGGCTTTGTTGGAGGACGTGCATGACTGAGGGCGGGAGAGGTGGAGACTCTGAGACGTCAAATGCTCAAGGTAGGTCTACTGTGGCATTCAGTTTCTGCTGGCCACTGATTCATATGTAGAACAATCGGCTCTTTCTCCAGCACCATGTCTGCCTGCACACTGCCATGTTGACAATAACTGACTAAACGTCTGAGCTGTGAGCCATCCCTAATTAAATGATTTTCTTTATAAGAGTTGCCATGGCCATGGTGTTTCTTCACAGCAATAAAACCCCAAGACAAGGGGTTAACCAATCTCAGTGGGAGGTCTATGAAGGCAGCTTCTCAGCCTGTAACATCCACAAGAAAGAAACTGCCCTCAATTCTTTCAGTGTACTCAGCCAACAATTGTGAAAGGAAGAGGAAGGCTATGCCCAGTTCCCATGGTTCTGAGGCAATATTGCTTGGCATGACTGTGTTTATGTCAATAATACAAACCCACTCAAGACTTTATTTGTTTCTTACATTGCTAGCCGGGGTTTCATCTATTTTCCCCAAAAGGCTACATATAGCAAGCCTATAATATTTCCAGTAAGTTTGAAGCAGTCCTAGTAAAATCATAAATAGGACAAAATTGTCTGCTTTCTCTGTTATTGGATAAATATGGTTGTAAAATCTTGACTAGAGCAATTAGATAAGAGAACAAAATAAAGAGAATACAAATAGGAAAGTGTCCCCATTTGCAGATTATATAATATTTTATATAAACATTTTCAGTGAAGGGGCATGATAGATACAAAAATCAGTAGCATACTGTATTCTAATAACAACTATACTGGGGAAGAGAAGACAACACTGTTGAATAAAAATTCAGCACTACCTCAAAATACTCCTATAGATAAATTTAGCCAACAAAGTAAAAGGTCTCTACAAAGAAAATCTAAAATGTTGAAAAAAGAAATTAAAAAACACCCTCATAGTTGTGGATCAGCAGAATTACTATTGTAAAAATTGGCCAAAATAGTCTACAAATTTAATGTAATCTCCATCAAAATTCCAGTATAATTCTCTTCATAATGGAAAATAATTTTTAAAATTCATATGGAATTACAAAAGGCTACAGATACTCAAATAATCCATAGCAAAAGCAAGCAAGAAAGAAAGAAAGAAAGAGAGAAAGAAAGAAAGAAAGAAAGAAAGAAAGAAAGAAAGAAAGAAAGAAAAGAAAGAAAGAAAGGAAGGAAGAAAGGAAGGAGGGAGGGAAGGAAGGAAGGAAGACAGAAAGAAAGAGAGAAAGAAAGAAAGAAAGAAAGAAAGAAAGAAAGAAGGAAGGAAGGAAGGAAGGAAGGAAGGAAGGAAGGAAGGAAGGAAAGAAAGAAAGAAAGAAAGAAAGGAAGGAAGGAAGGAAGGAAGACGAAAGAAAGAAAAGACGCTAGTTTTATACCACCACACCTGACTTCAAACTATATATTATGAAGTTTCGGTAACAAAAACATTATGCTATTGGCACAAAACAGACATGTGAATCCTGGGGTTCAATATAAAGCTCTAAATTTATGTAGCTTACACTCACTTAGTTTTTTGTAGAGACCAAAAATATACATTGGAATAAATAAAAAATGGAACAAATGGTGGCAGAAAATTTGGACATACACATGTGAAAAAAAATTCTTGTCTTTCACCGGCATGAAAATAAACTTCAAATGGTACAAAGACTTCAACGTAAGATCTAAAGTTCTGAAACTGCTATACAGAAAAAAATAGATCACCTGAAGATGTAGATGTAGGCAAAGACCTTCTGAAAACAATTCCCATTACTTAGGAACCATTGCTGAGAACTGACAGAATTTTATAAAATTAAAAACTACAGACAGGATGAAATATATGAGAGAAGAAAAAAGAAGCCATCTTCTAGTTCATCTTAATGGTACCTGGGACCTACCTCTGGGTGTCTGAGGTCATCTCAGGAGTGATCTCAGGAGTGTTATGCCCTATGCCTGCTCCATGGTACAGGGAAAGTGTCATCTTGGCTGTGGTCTGCCTGCCTGGACCTGCATGACACTAGGCAGGTGTTGTTTTAGGCTTGCTCACCACCCAAGCCCCTTGGCACCAGACTGTGGATTGTCTCAGGCTTTCTCCCACCCCAGGCCATGTGATTTGGGGCTGGAAGTCATCTCAGGCATGATCTGCCTGCCAGTGCCCGTGACAAAGATATTAGTATATATTATATATGAAAGTTTCTGAGTCTAGTTTTGTTATATATGGCCAGCTCTCCTATGATGCCCAGATGCCCAGAGGTTTGGCCACCTCTGCAAAGCCCTCAAATATCAACATGGTTCCTGGCCTTTAATGGTAGCAGACATCTATCTATCTATCTATCTATCTATCTATCTATCTATCTATCTATCTATCTATCTGTTTATATATGTATATATTTATTTTCTGCACACAAACATACACATGTAACAAACATAATAAAAGAAAAGAAGCTATTGACTTAGAGTGGGATGTTTGGGAAGAAGTTGAGAGAATAGCTGGGAGGGGGCTAAAAGAAAAAAAAGGGAGAAGGAAAGTGATATAATCCTATTTCATTAAAAACATAACATAAAACCTAATACAATCCTACAACTACAACTGAGGATGTAGAGAAATGGAAACCCTTATTCATTACTGTTGGAAATGTAAACTTGTCCAGTTATTACCAGATTAAGCAGGGAGCTTCCTTAAAAACTGAACAATATATCTATTGCAGAGTTGCATACATTTGAAAGTGTGTTGGTCAAAATTTCATCACTATGTTACATCATAAAGCAGAGTTTATGGCTCAGAGAGTCAGAGGGTTCAGAGCACGGAGTTCATAGTGGCTCATTTCTAACAAGGACTACCCCCAAAACATCACATTGTGACAGGTGGCAGTTTGTGGGGAAGATGTCAGAGTAAGGATTATGCCATCAGACAGGAGGATGGAATATGTGTGGCACCAGGCTTGTTCTTCTTAAACATCTGCCTTGAGAGCACGACTGAAATGCTTTGTGAAGGCGGGGTGTCCAGTGACCTCCAGCTGAAGCACACCAGACAAGGTCCTACCATCTCCCAGTGCTATAAACCCAGGGACCACAGCTCCCACAATGTCCAAGTCATAGAAGAGATAATGTGCCATCAAATAGCTGAAATAGTGACTACGGCTCTGGGAAGCACTGAATTTTTCTCTACCTTAGCTTTCAACTATGAGGGTACCACTGCTCACTGAGTTGAAATTAAGCCCTTTAAAATATGACATTCACGTGGTTTGTAGACTCCCTCTACTACTCAAGTTTGGTCACTAACAAATTCAGATATAGCTAAGTTTAAATTCAAGCTCTGTCAAAGAATTCCAGTGTTACCTTAGGCATGCTTGTGTATCTGTGCCTCCAGTTCACTATCTATGAAATAGACCTGATCCACATGTGCCCTGCCAGGTATTTGTGGAGGACATTGCAGCCAGCCCTGATGAGACCTGATAAGGTAGGGTCAGATGGAAGTGGAGGAGGACTTTCCCTATCAGTGGACTTAGAGAGGGATAGGGAGAGATGAGGGAGGGAGGGTTTGTGAAGGAATGAGGGAGGGGGATACAGCTGGGATACAAAGTAAATAAACTGTAATTAATATAAAAATAAAAATTTAATTAAAATAAAGAAACAATAAATACGAAAGGCCTGCCTGGCACCATGCTTGCCACACCACAGATTTTTCAATTAAAGTCTACCAAATATTTTTGCCTTGTGTTAGCACACCAGGACAGGGAGAATGCTGAAGGCAGTGCACCAGCTTTTGATCTGTGAGCAAGATACCTGGGCTGGATTCAGTGCTACACAGTGTCTAAGGATTGCAGCCTTAGACACTGAGCATTTCTTTTTGTTGACCTTTCTTCATCTGTACCACAAGAAACTTTAGCTGGCCGACTTCTAAGGCTTCTGACTCTGGTCTCTACTATTTTTACTATCAGGTTAATAATCTATTGGCACAAGCTTCAAGAGGAATCTTCCTCACTACCCTTCCTTTCCTTCATCTCTGAGCTGGCACTTTCTTAATCATGGTCCTCACCATTTTCAGTTACTGCTCTGATTTCAACTCCTACATTCTCTCCCCCTTTTTAATGCTTTGATTCCACTGAACATCCTTGTCAAAATAAGAACAAAGTGAATGTTTGAATTTTCCAGTTTTAAAAATTATACTGACCTGTTTAGAAACTCAATTAACTCCTGCCATTCATAGACTGAACTTGCTTGTTAATGGGACATTCAAAGTCTTAAAGAATCAGCCTCCGTCAACATTTGTGTTGTGTTTCCTTTAAACTGATGAAGTTCACAAAGTTTGATACATTATTCCTGTTTTCCTACACATTTATAGCTAAAATCAGAGTCACTATGTGTATTATTGTTCTGTATGTTTTAAAAATATTATATTCTTGTGTGTGTGTGTGTGTTTAAGTTAATGTCATGTTTATGCAGTGTCTTTGAATGCCACAAGAGAGTGTTAGAGAGAGCCCTTGTACCTGGAGTTACTGGTATTTGTCAGCTGCCAATAAGGATTCTGGTAACCAAAGTTGGGTCCTCTGGAAGAGCAGCAGGTACTCTTACCTACTGAGCCATCTCTCCAGCCACTAGTTTTCTATCGTTCTTTTCCTAATCACTGACACTTGATGAGTTCATCTTGATTCAGCACGAACATGTTAAACCACATATCATTTCATAATGTGGTAATTCGTCATAGGTATCATATTTTGCTGAACTCACCACTCAATTGTAGGCAGAATAGATTATGTTTTTTCCTATGTGTCTTTTCTTTAAATAAGTGTGTGTGTGTTGTACACACACGCGCACACGCGTGCATGCGCATGCACACACGTGTGCGAGCACCTGCTTCAGTGCACAGATGGTGGCCATAGGATAGCTTGCATGAACTGATTCTTCCTTTCTACTATGTCAAGCCTGGAAATCAAACCCAGCCATCTCTCTTGTCCCTGTAGGTCTTTACTCTCCTCTCTCTCTCCTTCTCAGGCTCTCTCAATCTCTCTCTCTCTTTCTGTCTCTCTTCCTCCTTCTCTCTCTCTTTCTTCCTTTCTGTTACATTTTCCACCAGTTTCCCCTCCAGCCTCTTCTCCCTGTTTTCACTTGCTGCTTGCCCTCAGCCCTATGTCCAGTGCACCCCTTCTCTGTTCTTCTTCAGAAAAGATAGGAGTCCCAAGGTTATCAACCAGCTGTGGCATATTAAGTTGCAGTAAGATTAGGTACCTCCTCTCATATTAAGACTGGACAAGGCAACTAAGTAGGAGAAAAGGATCTCCAAAGCAGGCAACAGAGTCAGACACAGCCCATGCTCTAAATGCTGCTAGGATTCACACATGAAGATCAAGATACACAACTGTAACATATGAACAGACGGCTTAGATCTGTCACACACAAGCTCCCTGGCTGGTAGTTCAGACTCTGTGAGCCTCTATGAGTCCAGTTTAGCTGGGTTTTCTTGTGGTGTCCTTGACCTCCCTAGTTCCTACAATCCTTCCTTCCAGGCTTCCTCAGGATTCCCCAAGCTCTGCCTAAGTTTTGGCTGTGGGTCTCTGCATCTGTTTCCATCAGGTGCTGGGTCATGCCTTTTGGATGGCAATTGGGGTAGCAGGATATCATTAGGAATCATTTCACTGATTTTTTTGGTTAATTGTGTTTCCTTCTCTTCTAGGTCTCTTAGCTATTCAGCCTCTGGGTCCTAGCCTCTAGGCAGTGTCAGGGTTGGGCCGCTCTCATGCAATGGGTCTCTAGCTGAACCTGTTGGCCACTCCTACAGATTCTGGGCTGCTATTATCCCAATACATCTTGTAGGCAGGACAAATTGCAAGTCATAAGTTTTATGACTGAGTTGGTGGCCCAGTTCTTCCCCTGGAAGTCTTACAAGGTTATAGGAGATGGCTGGTTCATACTCTCCATTGCTAGAAGCCTTAGTTACGGTCACCATCATAGATCCTAATGGTTTCTAGCTCATCTCTGAGATGCACCCAATTCCTGTTGTCTCTACTGACACTCTTTCTCCATTCTCCCCCAACCTCACCCCTCCTGTTTCCATTTCCACCCCCCCATCAACCCGTGGTGTTTACTCCATTTCTCCTTGATAGTGAGATTCAGACATCTCTGCCTTCAGCTTTCCTTGTTACTTAGCTTCTCTGAGTCCGTGGGTCATAGCATCATTCACTCTTTACTTCACATGCAGTATCCACTAATAAGTGAGTACATATCGTATTTATCTTTCTGAGTTACATCGCTCAAGATGATCTTTTCTTGTTCCATCCATTTACCTGCAAATTTCATGATGTCACTGTTTTTAACAACTGAGTAATATTCCATTGTGCAAATGTGCTTTCTCAGCTCTTCAGTTGAGGTATTTCTAGGTTGTTTCTAGTTTCTGGCTATTACAAATAAAGCTGCAATGAACATGGTTGTGCAAGTGTCCTGGAGACATGGTGGAGTATATTTTGGGTATATGTCTAAGAGTGGTACAGCTATGTCTTGAGGTAGAACTATTCCCAAATTTCTACGAAGTTTCCATATTGATTTCCAAAGTTTTTGCATAAGTTTGCATTCTTTCTGTCTTTTATGTATTTATTTACTTATTTTTGCATTCTCACTCGCAATGGAGTACTGTTTCCCTTGGCTTCACATCCTTCCAGCATGAGCTGTCACTTATAAGATAGTAATCTTAGCCATTCAGATGGGTGTGAGAAGGAATATCAGCCATTTTGATTTGAATTTTTTTGATGGCCAAGAATGTTGAACATTGCTTTCAGTGATTCTTGGCCATTAGACATGCCTATGTTGAGAATTATCTGTTTAGATCTGCACCCTGTTTTTAATTGGGTTATTTGGTTTTTGAGGTACAGTTTCTTGAGCAATTGGTATATTTTAGATATCAGCCTTCTGCCAGATGTGGGTTTGGTGAAGCTCTTTTTCCTATTCCATTCGGCTGCTGTTTTGTCCTTTCAATAGTGTCCTTGGCCTTACAGAAGCTTCTCAGTTTCACATGGTCATATTTGTTGATCTTAGTCCCTGTGCAGGAAGTTATCTCCTATTCCAATGAGTTCAAAGCAATTGTGGACTTTCTCTTCTATCAGATTTAGTGTGTCTGGTCTTATGTTGAAGCCTTTGATCCACTTGGACTTAAGTTTTGTGCAGAGTGATAGATATGTATCTATTTGCATTATTCTACACTCAGAGATCAAGTTAGATTAGCACTATTTGTTGAAGATTTTTTTTACTCCGTTTATAACTTTTTTGGCTTCCTTATAAAAAATCAAGTGTCTGTATTTGTGTGTATTTACTTTAGCAACTTCACATCAATTCCATTGATCAACCTGTCTGTTTTATGCCAGTTCTGTGAGGGTCTATTGCTATTTTCCTATAGGACAGCTTGAACTTAGCAAGGAGTTACCTCCAGAACTTCTATTATTTTACAGGATTGTTTATATAGCCTGGATTTTTTTATATGAAGTTGAGTATTGTTCTTTCAAAGTCTGTAAAGAATTGTGTTGATCCTCCTGCCTCTGCTTCCTTCACCAAATTCTGCCACTGTGCTCCACCACAACCTCCCCAAACTAAAGAAAGAGATGCCTGCTGCTGATCTGGAATTTAATGTGTGTTCCCTAGTGAGAGGAAACCCCACGGTGTGAGAAGGGACCGGGTCCAACCTCAGGTCACTCAACTACCCCCAAGAAAACTTCCTGAGTTCTTGCAGGCTTTGGGGTCTCTAGCCTCTAGTCATATACCTGTGTGCTGTGCTTACCAGCCAGTGAATAATTTCTGGGAAATGGGGCACAGAGCTCCAATCTTAGACCGATGAATGCTTGGGAGCCACAGGATGAGCCACTGAATACCTTCTTGGTATTGGGGTACATCACTCCAACCTCAGACTTATTGATGCTTGGGAGCCGCAGGGTCATCCCCCCACTCTGCTCCAAAACTCAACCTTTTTCTCTAGTGAGAGCGAACAAACCTCTGGGATCTCTGGTTCTTCAAAAGGGCTGTGACCAGCAAACACAGTGTCTGAGCTGCAGCTCATGGCTTGGTAGGATTAACATCGTAAATATTGCCGTAGTACCAAAAGCAATCTACAGATTCAATGCAACTCTCATCAAAGTACCAGCACAATTCTTTACAGATCTTGAAAGAACAATTTTCAACTTCTCACAGAAAAAAAAAAAAACAACCTAGAATAGCTAAAACAATCCTGTACAATAAAAGATTGTCTCGAGGCATATCCATCCTTGCTCTCAAGCTGTACTATAGAGCAATAGTAATAAAAATTGCATGGTACTGGTATAGAAACAAACTGGTGAAATCAATGGAATCAAATCAAATACACAGAAATAAACCCACATACTTATGAAGACCTGATTTTTGACAAAGATGCCAAAGCCATACAATGGAAGAAAGATACCATCTTCAACAAATGGTGTTGATCTAACTGGATGTCCCTATGTAGAAAAATACAAATAGACCCATAGCCATTACCCTGCACAAAATTAAAGTCCAAGTGGATCAAAGACCTCAATATAAAACTAGATACACCAAATCTGTTGGAAGAAAAAGAGGGAAAGAGTTTTGAACTCATTGGCACAGGAGACAACTTCCTGAACAGAACACCAACATCTCAGATTCTATAATCAACAATTAATAAATGAGACCTCATGAAATCGAAAATCTTTTGTAAAGCAAGGACACTGTCAACAGAACAAAACTACAGCTTACAGACTGGGAAAAAAATCTTCACCAACCCCACATCTGATATTAGAGGCCTAATATCCAGAATATATAAAGAACTCAAGAAATTAAACACCAACAAACCAAACAATCGAATTAAAGAATGGGGTACAGAGCTAAACAGAGAATTCTCAATAGAGGAATACCTAATGGCAGAGAAACACTTAAATATTTACTCAATATTATTAGTCATCAGGGAAATTCAAATCAAAACAGCTCTGAGATTCCATCTCACTGCCATCAGTATGGCTAAAACCAAAATCCTAAGTGACAACACATGCTGGAGAGGATGTGGAGAAAGGGGAACCCTTCTCAATTTCTGGTGGGAATGCAAACTTGTACAACCACTTTGGAAATCAATCTGGTACTTGCTCAGAAAAATTGGGAATAGTGCTACCTCAAGATCCAGCTATACCATTCCTGGGCTTATACCCAAAAGATGATCCACCATTCAGCAAAGTCATTTGCTCAACTATGTTTATAGAGCTTTATTTGTAATAGCCAGAAACTGGAAACAGCCTAACCCTCAACAGAAGAATGAATACTGAAATAGGGGATATTTACATAATGTAATACTACTCAGCTATTAAAAACAAGGAAATCATGAAATTTGCAGACAAATGGATGGAACTAGAAGAGATCATCCTGAGTGAGGTAACCCAGAAGCAGAAAGACATGCATGGTATATACTCACTTATAAGTGGATATTAGTCATCTAATATATGATAACCACACTAAAATCTACAGACATAAAGAAAAGAAGCTAAACAAGGAGGAGGACCCTAAAGAGGATGCTTAAATCTCATTCAGAATGACAAACAGAATAGATATCAGAAGTGGTGGAAGAGCAAAAATAGCATGGGAGCCTACCATAGATATCCTCTGGGCTCAGTGGGGCCTGCAGAGATGGGTGTACCAACCAGTCTTGCATGGAGCAGACCTAGATTCCCTGCCCAATTGTAGCCCATTGAGAGCTCAGTCTCCATGTGGGTCCCAGACAAAGGGTGGCAGGGCTGTCTCTGCCATTTACTCAGTTGCCTGCTTTTTGATCACTTCCCCCTGGTGATGAAGTCTTGCTTATGATGAGTTATCATAAGGTAGTGTCAGATGACAGGGGAGGAGGACTCCCCCCTTCAGTAGACTTGGGGAAGAGGATAAGAGAAAAGAGGAAAGAAGGGTGGGACTGAGAGAAAATGAGGGAGGGGGGCTACAGTCGGGATATAAAATGAATAAATTGTAAAATGTATGTGTGTATACATGTATTATGTATGTATGAATGTAAAGTGGTTGGAGCTTCCTCCTGTAAAGCTCTTCTCTATTCCCCCATTGAGTAAATGTGTATATACATGTCTCTCTGTCTGTATGTCTTTCTATCTGTAGTATGTATGTCTATATATCTGTCTATCTGTATGTATATATGGATAGATAGATAGATAGACAGATATAGAGATAAATAAGAAATAATTTCAAAGTCATAAAGATGCTGTATTCTAAAATGTGTCCATCTTTGGTTTGTTTTCATTTGGTAAGGTAAATCTCTCCCAGATCATGGCTATTGCAAATTAATTTCCTTTTTTTGTTTCCTTTTTTTTTTGCAGGAATCTTTTCTATCTTAGGTGATAATTTTTCATTGCAGTATATTTAAGAAATAAAAGAATTCAGTCATCTCAGGATGGTCCTTTGATTTGCAGAATGGAGTGACAAATTCAATGGGTAATAAAGTATCACTTTATTTTACTGAGAATAGCTGTGTATATCTGAAAGATATATTCAACACACAGATATATTCACAGACATTTCTATCAGTCAGAACTTTGGGGTTGGTCCATGTCCTTTGAGTCATGAGGCAATTTTAACTTAGGGGTTAGACTATTAAATCTGTTTTAAAATCTATACTTTCCTGTACACATATAATATTAGTTCTTGTCTAACATTCTTTTATAAGTGAAAATACAATTATGAATCATCTGGTTTCAGCAAGGAAGGTTACTTTGATTTGGGAGATCTTTAATCATTCCTCAAGGCTTAACACTTGAAATTTCCATTTGAGAAGGACTGTTGAAGTTGAAAACTGCTGAACTGGGATCATCACATGGATCATCACATGGGATCATCACAAGAGTGAACTTGACGTTTCTGCAGTAAGTGTCAAATATTATATTTCAGGGCTCAGTGTTAAATTATGTTTCTTGAGACTTCTCAAAACCCTAAACTCATCAGGTCAGACATTATTACCTTAGATATCAAGGGTTCGGAAATTTTCCCTTACATGTTCACAGTTTCAAAATAAGGCAGAAACATACAGTGGAAATCAATACGATTTAACAAGGTCTCTGGCTGATTCTCTTTAAAGTTTGAGAACTGCCTTGTTATGTAACCTCTGTGTGGGACTGACTACATTAGGCAGAGTTTATGATTAAAAAAAAATCATTATAATGAAGAGTTCTTTCACAAGATGAATTGTTACCCATAACCTAACAAAGTCAGTTTGGGCACTGTTTTCCGAGAGAGGAATTTCCAGGTAACCCAACGGTCCCATATCAGGTAAAAGAGAAAGAGACACCTCCCACTGTTAGGAGGCCAACAAAATCCCCAAACTAAACAACCATAACATATACACAGAGGACCTAGCTCCAAGCCCTGATCACCTGCTTAGTTGACTCTGTGGGCTGTGTTCTCATGGTAACTCTGAGCCTCAGTCTTCTAGTATCCTCCCCACCTTCTTCTGCAGGGTTCCCTAAACTCCACCTAATGTTTGGGTGTGGGTATCTGCCCTTGCTCTTACCAGTAACGGGATGAAGCTTCTCTGATGACATTTGGGTTAAGCACCAATCTGGGAGTGTAGCAAAACATCATTAAGAGTCATTTTTCTGACTATTTTTTTTTATGTAAGTTGTGTTTGGTTCTATTCTAGGTCTTTGATGTATCCAGCCTCTGATTCATGGCTATCCAGGCACTGTCAGTCACCAGCTCCTTGTGGTGTGGGTCTTAAGTTGGACCATTCATTGGTTCTCTACTCTCACAAATTTTGTGCCACCATTAACCCTTAACATCTTTCAGGCAAGAAAAATTATAGGTGGAAAGTTTTGTGGCTGGGTTGGTGTCCCAATCCCACTCACCGCAAGCCTTGCTTGGTGCCAGGAGACGGCCAGTTCAGGCTTCATATCCCCCTTACTAGAAGTCTTCCATAGGTCTTCCTTGTAGATTCCAGGGAAGGTCCAATGTAATGGGTTCCCACCTCAGCCCTCAAGTGCTTTCCAATTCCAGTTGTCTCTCCAAGTACTCTCTACCTCTGCCAGGCCAACTAATCCCTCACATACCCGCTTCCCCCAGTCCACCTACAAAATCTATTTTATTTCTCCTTCCCAGAAAGATTCATGCATTCCCCTCTTGAAGCATGCTTGTTACTTAGCCTCCCTAGGTCTTCGCTTGTGGCAGGATTATTCTATAGTTAACAGCTAAAATTGGCTAATAGAGAGAAAATACCATATTTGTATTTGAGTCTCCATTACTTTGCTCAGGATGCTATTTTTCTAGTTCCATTCATTTTCCTGCCAATTTCATGATGTCATATTTTTAAGAGCTGAGTAATACTCCATCATGTAAATGTACCACATTTTCTTTATCTATTCTTTGGTGAGGGATATCTAAGTTGTTTCCAGTTTCTGGTTGTTATTAATAAAGCGGTTATGAACATAGTTGAGAATGTTCTTGTTGTGTGGTAGAGCATCTTTTGGATCCCCAGGAGTGGTATAGCTGGATCTTTTTTAAATTCTTTTTTTTCGCTTTTATTATTATTATTACTGTTATTATTTACACTTTATCCCAGTTGTAGTCCCCTCCCTGATCTCCTTCCAGTCTCATCTCTTCCCTCTTTTCCCCTTTTCCCTCTCCCCTAGTCCACTGGTAGGGGAAGTCGTCCTCCCCTACTATCTGATCCTAACCTATAAGATCTCATGAGGACTGCATAGATCCTCTTTCTCTGTGGGCTGTCTAGGTCGCCCTGCCAGCTGGGTCTTGAAGTAGATAGATTCTCAATTTTCTGAGGAAACCCACATTTCTTTCCAAACTGGTTGTACACGGTTGCACTTCTACCGCAATGGAGTGCTCCTTTTTTTTTCACATCCTGACCAGCATAAGTTGTAACTTTCATTATTGATCTTAGTCATTCTGACAGGTGTATGATGGAATCTCAAAATACTTTTGATTTGCATTTCTTTGATCACTAAGCATCTTGGACACTTCTTTAAGTGTCTCTTAGCCATCTGACACTTCTTGTTGAGAATCCTTTTTAGCTTTGTATGCCAGTTTAATTGGATTATTTGGTTTATTGATGTCTACTTTCTTAGATTCTTTATGTACTTTGGAATCAGCCCTTTGTCAAGTGTTGAGTTGGTGGAGGTCTTTCCCCATTCTGTGGCTGGCATTTTGTCCTGTTGATAGTGTCCTTTGCTTTACAGAAGGTTTCATTTTCATGAGGTCCCATTTATTGATTGTAGCTCTTATTGCCCTTGCTATTTGTGTTCCATTCAGGAAGTTGTCTTCTGTGCCAATGCTTTTAAGGCTATTTCGTACGTTCTCATTTAAGAGGTTTCTGTGTATCTGGTTTTATGTTGAAGCCTTTGATCCACTTATACTTGAATTTTGTGCAGGGTGATAGATGTAAATGTATTTGCGTTCTTCTATGTTCAGACATCAGTTTCAAAGAAGGAAACTATATATTATCCCTTTGATCTTATATCTTTCCACAAAAGCTATGATTTATCAGAATATATTTCCTCTCATTTGCTTTCTTTTTTAATTTTAATTTTTTATATTAATTACAGTTTATTCACTTTGTATCCCAGCTGTAACTCCTTCTCTCATTCCAGTCCAATCCCACCTTCCTTCCTGCATCTCCTCCTATGCCCCTCTCTAAGTCCACTCATGGGGAGGTCCTCTTCCCCTTCCATCTGACCTAGCCTATCAGGTCTCATCAGGACTGGCTGCATTGTCTTCCTCTGTGGCCTGGTAAGGCTACTCCCGCCTCAGGGAAGAGGTGATCAAAGAGCCAGCCACTGAATTCATGTCAGAGACAGTCCCTGTTCCCCTTACTAGGGAGCACTTACTTGGATACTGAGCTGCCATGTGCTATATCTGTACATGGGTTCTAGGTTATCTCCATGCAAGGTTCTTGGTTAAGGCATCAGTTTCAGAAAATATCCCTGGGCCCAGATTTCTTTATCACTCCATAATAATTTTCTGAGTATTTACTCTGTGATTATAGGGTTATAAAAAAGAAGGAAATATATTTTGTTGTGGTGTGATTGGGAAAGAGGATAAAGTAAGATAATTTTAATAAACAGTCATCTCTTATTTTACAGCATGGGAGAACATAATATTGATTTTCAAAAACAAAATCTTCTATTTTCTAGCAAGGGATAAAAGAGAATATTCAGTTAGTTCTAGCTAAATAAAAACCCAGACCAAAATATTTATGAGTTCAAGTCTAGCTGTCACAATGGAAAAGAATATCTGTTCCAGTGTCGATCACTAGCTTTTCAGTGTTTGGAGTAAAAAAATATGAAAGGGGCAATTAAAAACAAAACAAAACAAAACAAAAACCAAATATGGTTTACAGAATGTACCAGAGTAATGGAAATGGATCCTTTTCAGTAAATGACTGACCAAGTACATCTCCATATTTGAACTTTCTGGGGTTTTCTGATAGCATGAATCTTTTATTCCAGGTTCAAAGTGACAGGTAAATATAAAGAAATCAATAATCTATATGTTTGATGAAATTAGTTGTCCCCACTTAAAACAACTCCTATTTGTTGAGTATGCAGTTAAACCTCTCAGGAAATCTTTTCCCCTCTACTTAAAACTAATTTTAACATCATTGCTCCATGGAATTGTTTAGAAACATCCTGCGCAATACCTATTCCAGAACATTCTTTTATCAGGGAATATGAAGATATTAGTATATATGTGTTATCCAATAACTATTCCAGTGTATCCAGACAAAGAAATGATTCAGATCTTTCCTATCACAAGGTTGGTGAAAAAGACCAAGAGATATGTGAACACTCTCATCTGAAGACAGCAACAGTGCTCACCTTGAATATCAAAGAGATTTCACAGATAATCAGGACGTTAACCTACACCCACAGGTTACAAAACAGCTCTCATTTCTGTACTTGAATAATTTAAATAAGGTCCAGAATCTCAGAATATGACATTAAATGCCCAGTTTTCAGTATAAAGTGTCTTATCACACAAAGAACTAGAAGTAGCTCAATCTGAATAAAAGATAAACTCACGTAGAACAGAATACCAAAATTCCAGAGACATTAGAAATATCTTGTAAGGCTGTAAAACAGTCACAACCAAAATGTGTCACTGAGAAATTATGAACATGTTCAAAAAACTCTTTACAAACTTAGAAAGTCTCAGATAACAAACAGAAAATCTTAAAAGGAAATCAATACAAATAAGACTTAAAAAGGTTTCTCTAGCTATCCTGGAACTTGTTCTGCAGACAAGCTCACCTTGAACTCAGATATCCACCTGTCTCTGCTTCCAGAGTATATATGCCCACTTCCAGATAGAGCTGAACCAAGCAGAAGGAGATGAGACAATGATGGTAACATTGGCTTCCTGTTCCTCTACCGTATCCTCTGGCGGAGGGGAGGCGTGCAGTCTTTCTAAAAAGAAAAATTATAATTTTGGTAAAACTTCCACTGGTGCTATTGGTGTGCTAATAATGCTGTGCACTAGAATATGACAATGGGTAAGCTCAAAAGTTCAAAAAAAAAAAAAAAGGTGTCAGTGTCACATTCACAAAAATGAAGAATGCATTTGAGATAGTAGAAACACCGAAGTGTCTTACTGTTGTTAGAAAGTCATGTCTAGACAAACATCTCTACCTGAGTGTTATTTTAATTGTGTTTTAAAATTTCTGATCTGCCTTCTCTGCTTTCAAGATGGCCAGAAGCTGCTGGGTTAATTTGGAGTCTGAGTCAGCTTCTTTCTTCTTTTTGCCTATGAGGATCTATCTTTGTTCTAAGATGAACTTCCGTTTGCAATACAATGGGTAGTGTGTAACAGATTGTGCTCTTGCCTTTCTAAGGGCTTCAATGGGGCTCCAGAGAAAACATAACTGAGCAGACTGTAGAGTCAGTGTTCCCATAATTGCAAACAAGATGCCTTGACTCCAAATGAAGAATATAAAAATTCAATAAGAGGACCTATCCCTCAGTCCCTTTGCTGCTGACTCGAGAATTAGGAATATACAATTTAGTAGATCTAAGCAATGAGCTAAGTTTGAAGCTTGAGGCACAGTGGTCCTTAAGGTACAAGATGAGACAAGCAGTTTCTGTCCACATGCTGTAAATTAGGCACAATTCTAATGATGCAGAAGGATTGGGGAGGAGGGCACTCAGAAATGGTATGTAAAAGCTTGTCTGATATACAAGAGCACAAGTGTTAGACAAGACTGTCTGCAGGGGATTTACAGTGAGTGGACACCAGGATTCAACTGAGATGTATTTTATTTTTCTGGACACAAACCTATTAGAGGATTCTTTTTTTTTTTTCTTTTTCTTTCTTTCTTTTTTTTTCTTTTTAGTTACATTTTGTTAACTCTGTGTCCCAGCTGTATCCCGCTCCCTCATTCCCTCCCCAACCAACACTCCCTCCCTGGTCTCCTCCCTGCCCCTTTCCAAGTCCACTGATGGAGGAGGACCTCCTCCCCTTTCATTTGACCCTGTTTTATCAGGTATCTTCAGGGCTGACTGCAAAGTCCTCCTCTGTGGCCTAACAGGACTGCTCCTCCCCTGGGAGGTGGGGGGGAGGAAGGAAGGTCAAAGAGTCTGCTCTTGAGATCCTGTTAGAAATAGTCCTTGTTCCCCTTACTTTGGAAACCTACTTGGTTACTGAGCTACCACGGGCCACATCCGAGCAGAAGCTCTATGTTATATCCATAGATGGTCCTTAGCTGAGTGTCAGTCTCAGAAAAGACCCTGTGCCCAGATATATTTTGGTCCTTGTAGAGCTCCATTCCTTTTCATATCATACTAACTTCCCTTCTTTCATATGATTCCCTGCACTCTGCCGAGGGTTTGGTTATGAGTCTTAGTGTCTGCTTTGAAACACTGCTAGGTAGAGTCTTTCAGATGCCTTTTGCGGTAGACTCCTGTCATACCTTCAATACACATTCCATTTGTCTTTCTAAATGAGGATTGATCATTTTCGCCCTTGTCCACTTTCTTGATTATCTTCTTTAGGTGTGTAGATTTCATTATGTTTATCATATCTTGTAGGTCTATATAAGCGAGTATATACCATGTTTGTCTTTCTCCTTCTGGGATACTTCACTCAGAATGATCTTTTCTAGATCCCACCATTTGCCTGCAAATTTCATGATTTCCTTTTTATTTTTTTTGATTGCTGAGTAGTATTCCATTGTGTAAAAATACCACAATTTCTGTATCCACTCCTCCGTTGATAGACATCTGGGTTGTTTCCAAGTTCTGGCTATTACAAATAAAGCTGCTACAAACATGGTTGAACAAATGCCCTTGTTGTGTACTTGAGCAAATTTTGGGTATATACCTAGGAGTGGTATAGCTGGGTCTTGAGGTAGCACTACTCCTAATTGTCTGAGAAAGCGCCAGATTGACTTCCAAAGTGGTTGTACCAGTTTACATTCCCACCAGCAAAGGAGGAGGGTTCCCCTTTCACCACAACCTCTCCAGCATGTGTTGTCACTTGAGTTTTTCATCTTGGCCATTCTGATGGGTGTAAGGTGAAATCTCAGGGTCGTTTTGATTTGCATTTCCCTAATGGCTAATGAGGTTGAGCATTTCATTAAGTGTTTCTCTGCCATTTGATGTTCCTCTTTCGAGAATTTTCTATTTAGCTCTGTTCCCAATTTTTTAGTGTGATTACTTGGTTTGTTGCTTTTCTGCATCTTTAGTTCTTTATATATACTGGATATGAGTCCTCTGTCAGATAAAGGGTTGGTGAAGATTCTTTCCCAATCTGTAGGCAGTCGTTCTGTTTTGATGATGTTGTCTTTTGCTTTACAGAAGCTTTTCAGTTTCATGAGGTCCCATTTATTGATTGTTGCTCTTAGAGCCTGTGCTGTTGGTGTTCTGTTCAGGAAGTTGTCTCCTGTGCCAATGAGTTCTAGGCTGTTCCCCAATTTTTTCCAACTGATTTAGAGTATCTGGTTTTATGTTGAGGTCCTTGATCACTTTGACTTTAGCTTTGTGCAGGGTGATAAATATGGATCTATTTTCATTTTTCTGCATGTAGACATCCAGTTGGTCCAGCACCATTTGTTAAAGATGCTGTCTTTATTCCATTGAATGGATTTGGCTTCTTTGTCAAATATCGAGTATTCATAGGTGTGTGGGTTTATTTCTGGGTCTTCTATGCGGTTCCATTGATCCTCCTTTCTGTTTCTATGCCAATACCATGCAGTTTTTATTACTGTTACCCTGTAGTACAGCTTGAGATCAGGGATGGAGATACCTCCAGATGATCTGTTGTTATACAGGATCGTTTTGGAGATTCTGGGTTTTTGTTTCTCCATATGAAGCTGAGAATATTTTTTTCAAGGTCTGTAAAGAATTGAGTTGGTATTTTGATGGGAATTGCATTGAATTTGTAGATTGCTTTTGGCAGGATGGCCATTTTCACAATGTTAATCCTACCAATCCATGAGCACGGGAGATCTTTCCATCTTCTGAGATCTTCTTCAATTTCTTTCTTCAGAGACTTGAAGTTTTTCTCAAACAGGTCTTTCACTTGCTTGGTTGGAGTCACACCAAGGTACTTTATGTTATTAGTGACTATTATGAAGCGTGTTGTTTCCCTAATTTCTTTCTCAGCTTTTTTGTCTTTGGTATAAAGGAGGGCTTCTGATTTTTTTGAGTTGATTTTGTATCCTGCCACTTTGCTGAAGGTGTTTATCAGCTGAAGGAGTTCTCTGGTTGAATTTTTGGGGTCGCTCATGTATACTATCATGTCATCTGCAAATAGTGACACTTTGACCTCTTCCTTTCCAATTTGTATCCCCTTGATCTCCTTTAGTTGTCTTATTGCTCTGGCTAGGACTTCAGGTACTATGTTGAAGAGATATGGAGACAATAGGCAGCCTTGTCTTGTCCCTGATTTCAGTGGGAATGATTTAAGTTTCTCTGCATTGATTTGATGTTGGCTATAGGCTTGCTGTATATTGCCTTTACTATCTTAGAGGATTCTAAAGAGAGTTCAGAAGAGGTTTGACAAGATGAGAGAAAGCAAATTTGGTTGGCAGGGAAAAGACAGGCTGAACCTAACCCAGACAGAAGGGAAACCTCTCTACAGTCACTCTCTAAGACAGCTTCTGCCATCTTTGGGGCTGTTTGTTTATTTTTTCTGTTTTGTTTTGTTTTGTTTTCCTTTCTCCGTCTGGTATCAATCCTATCCTCAGGAGCACTAGGTTACTGTCTGCCAGCATAAATCCATTTCTTAGTAAATCTCCTCTGTTCATGGCACGGATAATAGGATTTAAGTGAACACTGCATTTAAACTTAGGAACTTCATATTGGGACACAAAGAAAGTGTCCAAGTTATCCTTAAGAAACCAAGCTAACACGGTGTGTGGGCATAGACCTTACTGTTCAGTTCCTGGTTAGTACAGAAACACAATAAAGCATTTATAGAATAACAGAATGGAGGCAGGAGCCACAGAGGTGTGTTATTAGCTAAGGAGAGGCTACAAATGTCAAGAGATCTTTATTTACTTAGCAATAAACTCCATTTGTATCAGCTAAGCTAACAGAAGTCACTGATACTATGGTTGAGTCAAACATAATTTGGTTGGTTCTTAAAATTGTTCTGCTCTGACATTAGAAACTGGGAACTGACAGCCTGAAAGCAGTCATATGGCAATTGGTGGTCAGGGGTCTCTGAAAGAACAGGTGATTTCCTTCTCTTTTTCCTATTAAATGTTGTTCTGGATCACCCCCCCCCCCAGATATATGCAGGTATACTTCATCCAGTGCAAATCACCAACCATAGAAGAGTTGTCTACACCCTCTTGTATCCCAAGGTACTCTTCTCCTCATACTTAAAATAAGGATGACAGGATGAAAGAGACTCACACCGAAATGGACAACTCAAACTGCCTTCCATCTCTCCTTCTGCCTTCACCCTCCATAGCAACACATGTTAAATTCTCTTTGGAGAATGAATTTCTATGAGTTTTGAATATTACTCCTTTCTTTAAAGATATGTTTGAATTTATTATTGATTTAACACTCTTAAAATTTAACTAGGTAAAATAAATTTCTAAAGGATTATTTAAAATTCAGCCTATATCACCTAAAATTCCTCTTTCATTCTGACCAGCTTAAATAATTGGGTAATATTCATATGAGGAAAATATGTGAAGCCTTTAATAAGATCAGGATGTACATAGCCCCATATGAGCTATGACCATTATGACCCATATGACCAATGTAATGACCATTACAAATGCTATTTCTAGACTGATCTCTATGCTGATATCTGAAAATTTACACAGAAAACTTAAAAAAAGATCTTTAGGGCCAAAGGCAAGAGAATAGCAGAATACTTCTAAAGACAATGATGTCATATATGGATTTGTATACTCTTCTATACGGAAAATAAAGAATGAAAAATTCTCCCCCAGGTTACTGTACCCTTTCAGACGAGATGCTGTGTTATGTCACATTACAAGTGTGGTTTGATTTAAGGGATGGCAGAAGTGTATTAGAGAGTCACAGCACTGGGAAGTTTGAGAACCACTGTTCTAGATAAAAGCAAAGTGCAAAACTTGACAGGAGAAAGCCCATGAGTTCCCAGCCCTACACAAAGAATTATAGGCAATTAAGAAATGCTTAGAAGAGGAGAAATATTTTTTCTCCTGCTCTGACAACATTCTCTTTTTTATTTTTAATATATTTTTAATTTATTACAATTTATTCACTTTGTACCCCAGCTGTAATCCCACCATCATTCCCTCCCAATTATGCCCTCCCTTTCTTCCTCCCTCCTCTCCTCCCATGCCCCTTCCACAATCCACTGACAGTGGAGGATCTCCTGCCCTTCCATCTGACCCTAGCCAATCAGGTCTCATCAGGACTGTCTTTCATAGTCTTCTTTTGTGGCCTGGTCAGGCTTCCACCTCAGGGGGAGGTGATCAAAGAGCCAGTCACTGAGTTTATGTCAGAGACAGTCCCTGCTCCCTTTATTAGGGAACCCATTTGGAGACTGAGCTCCCTGGGCTACCTCTGTGTAAGGCATTCAGGTTATCTCCATGAATGGTCCTTGGTTGGAGTATCAGTCTCAGAAAAGACGCCTAAACCCAGATTTGTTGGTTTTGTTGTTCTCCTTGTGGAGCTCCAGAGCCTTGCAGATCTTTCTATTTCCCCTTTCTTTCATAAGATTCCCTGCACTCTGCCCAAAGTTTGGCTATGAATTTCAGCATCCACTTTAATACCCGATTGGGCAGAGTCTTTAAGAGGCCATCTGTGGTAGGTTCCTATCTTGTTCCTTATTTTCACCCTTTACCAATGTCTAACATTCTTATGAGTAACATTATACAGCCAGAGCAGGTTATATTTATACATTTAGGAATACACATGTACATATACACAAATATATGTATGTCTCAACAGTTAATTTAAAAAGTGGCTATGAATTTGAAAGAGAGCAAGGGGCTTATCTGGGAGAATTTGAAGGGAAGAAAAGGAAAGGAGAAATTAATTATTGTACAGACTCAAAAAACTTAAAATACTTTTTAAATAGTGGAAATAATAAATATATACTTACAGTTCAGCAATGTTAAAGTACACAATACTGTCAATTTTTCTTTTGTTTCCCAAGCATATATCAAGCAGCAGCTCTGTTGCCATTGTCTTGTAAGTGCTAGAATGTAGGAATATAACTACAAAAACTTTATTGGCTGTTGATGGGAAGACTCTGTTTGATCAAGAACTACCTGTATTCATTTTGTTTATAAAGTCAAGCAACAGAATGAAGAACAGCTGTTGGAAACAGTGCACTATAAATCTGTTATTTGGCTTCCAAATGAAAGCTTGCATGTCGTGTTACTTATTGTTTTTATTCTGAGTAAACTCTCTGGGCTATTAAGTTTATCTTTTCTGATATTGCTTCTCCTATGATTTTCTATAATTTGTTGAAGAAAAACAAAGCCATCCAGTGCTTTCTTGGGAAAACAAGCTATGTGTACAAGAAGCCTGGTGAAAGACAAGCCTCTCATCGCTTCATCACTTCAGTCATCTTTGATATTGATAGATATCAACAGTCTTGTGTAAACTGACATCCAGGCCTGTGAGGAAGCCACAAGCTTTCCTCCATGTGAGGAAATCTTACTTCCTTACAGCGCCAACCACAGGCTGCAACCGGCTGACACAGTGTGTTTCCCCTATTTTTCACATGGACCCACAGACTATGGAATAGCATCCTCCACAGGAATTAGAACATTCTATTAAATTGCTTTTTATACATTCTATCTGTTTTGCTTTATGAAGTATAATAACTTCTTATTTTATTCATTTTAATTTTTAATTTTAAACTTTATATTGATTACAGTTTATTCACTTTGTACCCCAGCTATAGCTCATTCCCTTATTCCCTCCCAATCCCATCCTCCATCCTTCATCTCCTCCCATGCCTCTCTCCAAGTCCACTGAGAGGGGAGGTCCTCCTCCCCTTCCATCTGACCCTGCCCTATCAGGGACCAGTCTCATCAGGACTGGCTGCATTGTCTTCCTCTGTGGCCTGGTAAGGCTGATCCCCCCTCAGGCGGAGGTCACAAAAGAGCCAGCCACTGAGCTCATGTCAGAGACAGTCCCTGTTCCCCTTACTAGGAAACGCACTTGGAGACTGAGCTGCTATGGGCTACGTCTCTGCAGGGGTTATAAGTTATCTCTATGCATGGTCCTTGGATGTATTATCAGTCTCAGAAAAGACCCTTGTGCCCACATTTCTTGGTTCTGTTGCTCTCCTTGTAGAACTCCTGTCCCCTCCAGGTCTTTCTATCTCAGCCTTTTTTATTTTTAAGACTATAATTACAAGTTTTTTCTTTGCTCCCTCCAAACCCTCTCATATGCCTCTTCGTACTCTTTGTCAAATTCATGGCCACTACTTTTTATTAACTGTTGTTGCATATATCTATTTCTAAATATAACATGCCAATCTGTATTCTGCTATTTATATGTATATTTTCAGATCTAACCATTTGTTATTAGATAACAAATTGGTATACTCTTCCTTGGAGTATACCACTCTCAGAATTCCTTATTTGCCTGTTGTCATTTCTGTATTGTTGAGACCTATTGGAGCCTTACGCCACTCACACTGGCATCTTTTTGTCATTGCCTTTGTTCATCTCAGAGTTAAGCGGTTATACTGTGTACTGTCCATACTATATGGCTGTAATTTCTGAAATTATTAGTGGACACAGTTTCACAGCAGACTGTTTCTCGGTATTTTACCCCTTTTACCTCAAAGTTTCCAGAGCCTTTTGTGGGAATTATTTTATAGATATAATTATGTGGGAATTATTTTATAGATACATTCATGGAACTGGTTTTCTTGATATCTGCTTGTAACAAAGGAAGCTTCTTTATGGAAGGTGAGGACTATACTGATCTATGGGAATTAGAATTCATATTGAGAGTGCAGTTAGACATTACACTGGTAGTAAAGTCGTGGATGCAGGGTCTTCTCCGAGATCGTCAATTTCACTAGCCCTGAGTAGTTGGTGCAGTTCCCAGTACTAGGTATGATTTCTCTTTTGCTGCACTGGTATCAAGCCAAATTAGAGTGCTATTGAGTACTGCCGAGGCATGCATGCCACCCCTACTTCACCCATAGGGCTGTCATTCTGAAATTAAATGTCATGCTGGTCATTCTGAAATTAAATGAAGAATTCAGGTTTTGTGCTTTTGAAACAAAGATGTGCAAGTTAACTCAATCAAGAGAAGCCTGAGGATAAAAATGTGAGATCAGCCACAAAACATTAAAAACATGTGGTGGTAATACCTTATGGGCTTCTCTCTATCTGCCTGTACACACAGATGATGAATTGACAAGTGTGACAAGTGTTGGTTCAACGTGTAGGTCTGGATAGGCAAATGGAGAATGTTTTAATAGGAACTGTCTTGTGTTTGACTTAGTATCTTTCCATTTCTTACAGAGACTGCCTAATCATAGGAGGTAGTGACACTAAAAGACATTCAGATAAGTTCATATCACAACAAATAGAAAAATCGTTTCACATGGCTCTATATAGGTAAATGCCTTAAATTCTTCTAGAACACCAGTGATAAGAAACATCTCTAGAGAGCCCATCCTGCAATTGTATATCTTATCAGGAAGATTTATTAAGTCATCTGACCCATAACTTTTTTCCTTAACACTTTTAACACTGCCTTTGAAACAGATAAAGTTACAGTTAGATAGATTTCTTTCACCCTGCAATTGGCCAGAGCTAGAATAAAAGTGGCAACTTTGTAGTATTGCCTGGAAATTCAACTGCATGACTTACATTTTTTCTTAGCTCAGAGCAGGTGATTTAAGTTACCAAAAAGCCATCAAACTTCACAAGCACACAAACACTCACTCACTCACTCACTCACTCACTCACTCACATAAACACAACTTGAGCTTTGGGAACAGATTCTGAGCTGATTCTGTTTGTGTGCCAAGTTAATGAACTAAGTTTGCACTTAAGGGCAAAGTGAATGAAAACGTTACTTCTAATTCAATTAATATAGTCTAAGAAGATCTAGTAATTAACATGTTTACTGAATAAAGCCTCTGAAAACTAGAAAATAAAGGACATCTTTTTTTTTTTTTATCAGTTACATTTTATTAAATCTGTATCCCAGCCGTGCCCCGAACCCTCATTCCCTCCCAGTCCCTCCCTCCCTCCCTCATCACCACTGTGCCCCTTTCCAAGTCCACTGATAGGGGGGGACCTCCCCCCATTCATCTGATCCTGTTTTATCAGGTATCTTCATTGAGTTCCTGTTAGAAATAGTCCTTGTTCCCCTCACTTTGGGAAACCAATTGGTTACTGAGCTACCACAGGCTACATCTGAGCAGAGGTTCTAGGTTATATCCATACATGGTCCTTGGTTGAATGTCAGTTTCAGAAAAGACCCTGTGCCCAGATATATTTGGTCTTTGTGGAGCTCCTATCCTTTCCCCATCAGACTAACTCCCCTTCTTTCTTATGGTGCCCTGTACTCTGCCAAAGGTTTGGTCATGAGAAAGGACATCTTTTTAATGATGAAATCTCTTGTGGGGTTTTCACTTTGCTACATTTGAGAATATCACTATCTCCTAGTTTTATCCCCAAACCCAAAGCTGATCTTAGCTTTGATAAAATGCCAAATATTCTTACTTCTACCATTACAGCATAAGGTTACCATGTCAAAAACTCATGCAAAATTGAGTTCTTATTTTATTTGAGGGACACATGTAGAGATTAAACCAGTGGTATAACTCATGCTAAGTTTAATGAACCAAACATAACAGTTGAGACTATTTTTTCTTTTCCTCATTTGTTCCTACCTCATTTTTTCTACACCTGTCTTATCCCCTTTGCTGGCCTTCCTCTTGTTTTTTACTTTTGTCTTGCCTTGTTTTCTTCTGCTATTGCTTTATCCTTTTTTCTCTATGCTTTATATTTTTACATTATGTACTGAGAGTGGGCATGGCACACACACTAAATAAGACTGTCCACACATCAGTAACCATTAATTTTCCTGCATCCCCACCAATTACTAAAATTGTCTCAATAATAAAGGAAATCTTTTTAAAACGGTTCAGCTGTATTTTAATTGTCAGGCGAGAGAAACTTAGGCTCAGAAAACTTGAATGACTTTTCTAATCAGAATGTGACAAGGAATTAAACCTTGCCCTTTATCAAGAGTGAAAGGAAGTGAGTGGGAGAAATTCTATATTTAAAAATAATCCCACAGAACAAAGAAAATGGTTCTTCTTCAGTGGACTTATCCTGTGACTCAATATTTAAAATGGGTAGCTTGGGATCTTAAAAAAATAGTAATAAATGCAAAATAAAAATGATTCCAGAAATAATAGAATTCTGTTTTGAGAGGTGTGCCTCTGTGTGTGTGGGTGCCGGAATTACCAGTATATTCTTTCCACTTTTGAGGTTGCACAATCTGTCTCCCTAATATAGTATAATTGCCATCCAAAGTGACACACAGCATTAAGCATCCTGGCATGGAAGTAGAGTCTATTGTGTTCTGGAAATATTTACAGTCTTTAAGTTAGCTACTGTCATGAAACCAGTCTTCAATAATACATATAATCTTCACATAGACTGTGTAAAACATTCAAGAGTGAGAATACTTTCTGATTACCTGGTAGTCATTTTTTTCTTTCTTGTGGCTGGGAAAATCCAGATTTTTCTCTAGTGTAGGACTATGCTCATTCTCTTTAGTGGACTCACGACTAAATCTATCTAATAGTTACTGAATTTGTTGATTCAAAAACGGATGCATTGTAGTGTTGTAATGAACTTTCCTATCTGAAAATATAGAATGGCAGAGAAACGCTTAAAGATATGCTTAGCATCCTTAGTCATCAGGGAAATGCAAATCAAAATGACGATGAGATTCCATCTTACACTCATCAGAATGGCTAAAATAAAAAACTCAACACATGCTGAAGAAGATGCAGAGAAAGGGAAAACCTCTTCCATTGCTGAGGGGAGTGTAAACTTGTACAACCACTTTGGCAATCAATCTGGCTCTTTCTAAAAAAAAAATGGGAATAGCAATACCTCAAGACCCAGCTATACCACTCTCCTGGGCATATACCCAAAATATGCCCCACCATTCAATAAGGATATTCGCTCAACTATGTTCTTAGCAGCTCTATTTGTAATAGGTAGAATCTGGAAATAACCTAGTTGTCCTTCAAAAGGAATGGATGCAGAAATTGTGGCAAATTTACACAATGGGATAATACTCAGCTATTAAAAACAAAGAAATCAAGAAATATGCAGGCAAATGGATGGAACTAGAAAAGAGCAACCTGAGTGAGGTAACCCAGAAACATAAAGACATGCATGGTATATACTTCCTTATAAGCAGATATTAGCTGTATAATATAGGATAGCCATACTAAAATCTACAGACCTAAAAAAGCTAAATACTAATCTCATTCAGAATGGCAGACAGGATAGATACCAGAAGCAGTTGAAGAAAGGAAACAGGATGGGAGCCTACTATAGAGGGTACTCTGAAAGGCTCCACCCAACAGGGGATTGAAGCAGATGCTGATACTCAGCCTAACTTTGGGCAGAGCACAGGGAGTTTTATGGAAGAAGAGAGGGGTGGGACATGCAGGGAACAGAACTCCACAAAGAGACCAACAAGACTAAAATATCTGAGCCCGGGGGGGTTCTGCAGAGACTGATGCATCAGTGGAGGACCGTGGATAGAGACGACTTAGACTCCCTGCTCAGATGTGGCTGATTGGCAGCTCAGACCATGTGGATCTGAGTGAGGGGAGCAGGGGCTGCCTCTATCATGAACTCAGTTGACTGCTCTCTGATCACTCGCCCCTAATGCAGCCTTTCCAGGCTGCAGAGGAAGAGGATCAGGGCAGTCCTGATGGGACTTAACAAGCTATGGGAAAAGGAGGAGGACTCCCCCTTTCCGTGAACTAGGGGAAGGGATTGAGGGTAAGAGGGAGGGTGGGTGGCAAGGAGGAGTTGAGGGAGAGGGCTTCAATCAGATATACAATGAATAAATTGTGAAAAAATAAAATTAGAAAAAGGAAAAAGTAGCCTGCAATTTTCCCAATGGGAGACTTGTATATGCAAAAATCCAAAACTAAAGGAGAAAAAGATTTATTTTAGGAGAGTGTTAGGTGGAATTACAGTGGGGCCAATGTGTAACTGCATCCACGAGTAACAGCATCATTATAACCTTGAGCTGTACAGTACTGAAGCATTTCCTATAGTATAAATGCCAGTCTATCAGTTGTGAGCATTTCTTAATGTCTTCTTATTCCAGATAGCAATTTATACATGTTATATTTTCTCACAAACAAACCTGTAAAATATTTTAATCTTCTTAACATTTTAGTAAAAGGAAACCTTACCACCTCAATCAAATCAAAGCTGTTCTTGAACTACAAAAATTGCTAAAGTCAAAACCTCATTATCTGCCCATAAACTGTCAATTTCAAACTATCAAAATAAGAGTGTTTACCTCTGAGTCAATCCATGTTTTTTGAGTTTGGACTTAAAAATTGCAAAACACTCTAGGTCTTTCTATCTCGCTCTTCTTCCATAAGGATTAGGCACTCTGCCCAAAGTTAGGCTATGAGTCTCAATATCTCCTTAGATGCCTTGGGGTTAGAGTCTTTCAGAGGTCCTCCGTGGAGGTCTCCTGTCCTGTTCCTTGTCTTCTCCTACTTCCTATGTCTATCTTCTTTGCCCTTCTGAATGAGAATTAAGCATTTTCCCTAAGGTCTTTCTTGTTCTTTAGCTTCTTTAGGTCTATAGATTTTAGTTTGCTTATCCTATATTATATGGCCAAAATACCTGGGCCCAGGTGGGCCTGCAGAGACCAATACTCCAACTAAGGATTATGCATGGAGAAGACCTAGATCCCTGTTCAAAGGAAGCCCATTGGCTACTCAGTTTCCAAGTGGGTTCCTTAGTAAGGGATACAGGGGCTGTCTCTGACATGAACTCAGTGGCCTGCTCTTTGATCATCTCCATCTGGGAGATGCAGCCTTGCCAGGCCACAGAGGAAGACAATGTAGCCGTTCCTGATGAGACCTGATAGGCTAAGGTCAGATGGAAGGAGAGGAGGGCTTCCCCTATCAGTGAACTAGGGGAGGGGCATAGGAAGAGAAGATGGAGGGTGGGAAGGACTGGGAGGAGATGAGGGAGGGGCTACAGCTGGTATATAAAGTGAATAAATTGTAATAAATAAATATATAAATAAAATTAAATTAAAAATATAAAATAATACATTAGCTCAAAGAGGATAAAATTGCAAAACAAAAATCATTAAATACACTTCTCTGAGTCTAAAATGAGACGCAAATTTTCTATGTGACTGTCAGAATGCTAAACAGTGGAGTTATACATGTAAGAACCAGAACTACTGCTCAGGAAAAATGAGATGTGCCTAAAAGAGTACGGATGGGAGTCTGGTATTCTGTGCGGTTTCCACAAGGCTCAGTGTGTTTCCCTGAATGCCAATGTAATAGAATTAGAAATTCTGTTTGAAGCCTGGAATTTCCATCTAGCTACCAATTTATTCACTAAGGAAGTGTTCAACCATGTTATGAAAAAGTGGAATTTAGCCTGCGATTGAGTTTTGCATCCTGATAATATTGCCTTAAGTACAAAACCCTTCTCTGAGGTCAAGATTAGAAAGATTTGGGGCCATGAGCAATTTTTCTTACAAAAGCAAACTCCAGGCTTTTAGGTTTACATAATGATAAGGCTTTGATCATTCTCATCTTGCTAATCTGCAAATCCAATCACACTTGCACTTAATCACCAAGAACTCAGGCCCTCTTGTGAACAAAAAATCCCTCTGAAGTGACATTGCAGGCAGAAGCTCTCTCTGAGAGATTTCATGCAAAGTCCCATATTAAAATTCTTTGTTAAAAATAATTTTAGACATCAGGAAATTGATGTTTGTAAATTCCAGCCACTATTTATGAAAGCTCCTCAAATTGTATCATGTGGAAGCATGCCTAGCACTTGAATGGAAACTAGAAACAACATGACAATTCATGTGAAGTGAACATGTGAAGAACATGAATTTATAAAATGCAAATAATAGAATACGTCTACTGGTGTAAATAATAGATTACTACTTCAGTCCTTATTTACAAATCTTTTATCTGTGGAGGAAAATGTTAGAATATAGCAGGCCCAAACAACAACCCAACGGTAAGGTTCTAATAAACAAGAAATAGGAAAGAAAACCACAAATGATGAGAAACAGAATAGACATAATGAAAAATAGCCTTACGTAGTAGCATAGGTCTGTAATTTAAGCTTCAAGAGACTACAGTAAGACAATCACCAGAGTGAGGTCAACCTGGATGACAAGTAAGATCCTGTTTGAACCAAGGACCATGTATGGATATAACCTAGAACCTCCGCTCAGATGTAGCCTGTGGTAGCTCAGTAACCAATTGGTTTCCCAAAGTGAGGGGAACAAGGACTATTTCTAACAGGAACTCAATGAAGATACCTGATAAAACAGGATCAGATGAATGGGGGGAGGTCCCCCCATCAGTGGACTTGGAAAGGGGCACAGTAGTGATGAGGGAGGGAGGGAGGGACTGGGAGGGAATGAGGGTTCGGGGCACGGCTGGGATACAGAATTAATAAAATGTAACTGATAAAAATAAAAATTAAAAAAAAATAAATTTGATAAATTAAAAAAAAAGAAAATTAAAGGGTGCTATTACAAATGCGATAATATTCCTATATTTTCTCTGAATTCATTATTGGTTTATGAGAATGGATTGAATTTTAAATCCTAAGCTTTGCTGTTTATTAGATCTAAGAGTTTTCTGGTTGAGTCCATAGGCTCCTTTAAATACGGAATCATGTTATCTAACAATAGGCATAGTTTCACTTCTTCCTTTCCAGTTTTTTATCCTGTTCTCTTTTAAGATTACTATTATTTTTGAAAACTATGCTGAATAAGGGATAAAAGAGTAGGCATCCTTGCCTCCTCAATTTTAATGGAAATGTTCTCATTTGCCCACATTTAATATAATGTTGGCTCTAGGTTTGTCATTTATGGCTTTTATAACTGCGCTGTACCATTCATGCACATATGCACAAAGGACTCCAAAACTATCACAAAGATACTTGCACATCCAAGCTTATTGTTTCTTTATTCTCAGTAGCAAGTGAATGACAACTGTGGAGCTGGCCTAGATATCCATCAAAAGATCAAAGGATAACAATCAATATACACAATGGAACTAAAAAACACTAAAAAGAAAAAAAAAGCACTAAAAAGAAATAAAATAATGATGCTTCTAGGAAAATAGACAAATTGGAACAATATTGTATTAAGTGAAGTAACCCAAACTCAGACAGGTAGAAACTACATGTTCTTTCTCATATGCACATCTTAGCTTGTAATGTACATATTCATGTATATAAATTGTGAAAAGGGCTGAAAAGGAGATCAAGAAAGGGTAAAAAGAGATGATGAGTAGGCAAAATAACATGGTTAACATGAATGTGGAAAGAAGACTCGAGGGAGAATTCAAGGAGAACAGGGATAGAGGAGAAGAACAAGGAAGAGAAAGGCTAATTAAGAAAATATTTTTGCTTAAAATTTCCACAAGGACACCTAACAGCTTGTATACTATTTAATTGTATACTTTTTAATTTTTATTTTTAAATGGGGGAAAAGGAGAGAAGTGTTAGAACAAAGCAAGGAAAAATAGAATAAGGTGATTTTAAATAAATCATAGATAATATTTAAAAATTAAAAACAAAAGCAACAAAGTAGATATAAAAGAAAGAAAATGGGCAAAAAAATTCAGAATACATAGGCTTGAAGGCATGAAGTAAGAACTGACCTGTAAACCTGCCCCCTGAAGACATGTTCTCATATAATGGCAGAAGCTCTACAAACTTCCAAAGAAGGAAAACAATCAGTAGCCCTAGCCGGCTGTACTGCAATGACCAGAAAGGCAAGATATCCCAAATATACAACAGTGGCCCTGATATCCTGACTAACTGCTGCTTAATAATGCTTAAGGTTTGATCAGTAAGGAAAATTATGCTAAGTATTGTAAACCTAGCCATGTTCCCATGGCTGGTGAGGTCATGGACCCTACAGGAGAACCTACTATTGGCATTTTCCTGAGGCAGTATGATTCTTACCTGTATTCCAAATAATTATCCTGGCACCAACACATAAGTATTGCTCTCATTTTTTTATCAAATACACCTTTTTTTTCAGGTGTAAAACATTACGAAAATCCACAACTGGTTAAAATGCAAAGGACAACTGGCCATGGGGTGCCCAAACCCAACTAACACATCTGCAACACACATCACATGCCTAAGGCTCAAGGGACATGATACTAGAGGGAGTGATGATATTGTAAGGTCCAGATGACCATCACTCATTTATGGCACACGCACACTGCTTCAATAACAAGAAAAAGATCAGAAAAAACATCCATACGATAAAAAATTTTAACTCTCAACATTTGCTAACACTCCATCATTCGACCATATAATATGCATGGGTGCTATGTATAAATGTGACTTCTAAAGCTTTCAAGAAGGTGAAGTTATTTTTGTTTCCTCCGTTTTTTAAAAAATTCTTTATTAATTACACTTCGTTCACTTTGTATCCCCCCTGTGGTTCCTTTCCCCCTTTTGTAAGTGTGAGAGAGCAAAGGGCCAGAGATACTAAATGACTTATAAAATTTAAAACTGGTATGTGCTGAATTTACCCAATTCAAAAGGCTCATTAACCAAAGGAGTTAGTAGTATGGGCTCTTCTGGACCAAATCCAACGTCTACTACTTAGGTAACAGACAAGAATAATTTGCCATAATTTTGAAGCATTGTCATCTGACTTCTCACAGAGAAAGTCCCCAGATTCTGGGAAACTATAGCAGTTGCTAGAGAGACTTGGTACTAGACACTCCTCTCTCTAAACAAGGCTGAAACTCGGCAAAATAGTAAAAAATGAAAAGTACTGAAGCTCTTTCATAGCAGGTTGAAAGGAACTTGCAGCAATGGAGGTGGGAATCCCAAGGTGAGTTTTACAATTATCCCCACACTCAACTAAGAGGTAAATTGCTACTCATATAGTATTTAGCGCTGTGGATCAGGATCACCTCTGAAACACGGATAAGAGGAGAAGATAGAAATCAAAGCATGTAGATACTTCTAGGGCGGGAGATTTGCAGAAGAGGGCCATAGTGCAAGCAGCTGTGAAAAGTGGTAGCTCCAGATGACTACATAGAACTTTCATTATGCTCTTGTCGAAAATGAAGCTCTGAATAAAGGAGGTGAGACTCTGAAATTCTGGCCAATGTTCAGCCCAGGAGGCAGAAGAGGACTGGGTGTAGATTCCAAAGCTGATGTACCTACGGGACACGTTTGTTCTAACCTCGCTGAGTATAGAGTCTTTCATAAAGCTAGTGTCTCAGAATGAAAGCTTTAGTTCAACTATCAATTCTTACTTAAATCTCAACATAATCTGAGTTCTAGTTTGAAGCCCATCCATAACAGAAATTGGAGGAAGGCACCCGTTTCAAACAAAAGCATTTTGGCCCTTGCATTCTGCAATGTAATAGCCAGAATTGCTGTTTTCTGATGCTAAATCCCTTTCTTTGCAAAATGCAGACATTTGTGCTCATACTTTTGTAACCTTACACAAACTACAAAGCAGACCTTGTAACATACAAATGTAGTGCATATGTTACAAGAAAGGGAGTACCCTGTCCACATATCACCCCAAGGTAGGGTCTCTGACCCACTTCCAATGATGCCTTTGCTGTAGTTCATTCTTTATCAGCTTGAATTTTTCCATCCTGCCTGTGACACAGAGGAAAATATCAGCCAAACACTAAAAAAAAAAAAAAAATGTTGAGTGTGCAAAGTGATTCTAGCTAGAGAGCTCATGTCAAATTCTGTGACATGACGCACTTTAAGTTGAACCTTGCATGGGAAGACTTGCCTAACTAATTGTGGTTATTAATTAGTGCTCCCAACGTCTCTCTGTAATAGAATGGCATGTCTTTAAATCACAATGAAGTAAAACCCTAGTCATCATGTTTTCCCGAAATTATTTACTGTTTAAGTTGGATATGTGGGATTTGTTCCTCCATTAGAGATTCTGACCTTTTTGTCCTAGTGATTAACCCCACTCTAAGTCAGTGTGTCTGAGGTTCTGCTGGAACCAGGGAGACGGATTTTTGCCAGCAGCCTTGGGAAATATACTACTGTATGCTGTCAGGCCTACGTTTGCAGCACAGTTCTTAATAAAATGGAATGAGGATAGTGGAGGGATGAAATTCTTTAGAGAAAAATATTTATACTTTTTTAATGAGCTGCTGACTTCTAAATCCTTGAAAAAAATTCTGGAGAAAAATTATGCAAGCTCCATGGATTTTTCTTCAGTGACTATAAACCATATTACATATCAGGTCTTTAAAGATCATGAAAATATAGATTAAACATTTTAAAAGAGGACTCAGTCTGCTGTAGTTTTCAGCACCTTAGTCACTTGGGAAACTTTAAATGCATAATTTATGAAGATATGTATCTCAAGTCATTTCTGGGATAAGAATCAAGCATCTATAATTTTAAAATCACCTCTGTCAACTCTAATGTGCAGCCAGGGGAAGCAGAGAAAGGTATCTCCTAAAAACAGTATAATTTAGTTGGTGATAGAGGAAGAGAAAAATTCTGCATTAAGTTTGAGAATTTGTCATTGTCATGAGAGTTCTAGGGAGTAAAAGAGTAACATAATGGTTTGGATATGAACAAATAAAAGAATTAACAGCAAATAGTTCCCAAAAGAAAAAAAAATTCATAAAATGAAAAGGGAGGTTTATAAATCCATTTTCCCTCCCTTCCTTCTACCCCATTCTATGTTATAGGACATAGGAAAATTTAAAATTAATGTTGGAAACAGTGAATTATAACTGGTATGTCAGACCAAAGGTAACTTTAGAACAAGTTTTTTCCGTGAAAAAGACAAGTCCCTACAAAGAGAACAATAGCAATTTCAAACACTTGCTTACATGTTTTCTTTTTTCTCTCTCATGTTTTCTGAACAACTTATGGTCTTATGCATGATGGCCTCACCAAACCATCAAGGGGCTTGCGTTTTCTTCAGCAGCCCAGGGCTCTTGGGGAGCTGGTGGTATTTTGTCTTATCCCTATCAGTTTGCATACGAGTATTTTCTGAGAATAAAGGTTATAGCCATAGACATCAGGACTTAAACATAAGTAAGTTTACTGTAGTTTACTATCGCAAGCCATGGCCTTCTCTACCCACATAACATCATGTTTAAATTAAGTACCCACATATCAGATGTGTAGATGAATCCACTAATAAGTGAATGAGTGAAAAGATGAAAGAAGCAAGAAAAAGGAAACGATTTGAAAAGCTGCTGATTATGTGCTAAAGACATAATACCAATGAGTTCCTGACCAGGGACAAAATTTTTGCTTTGGTGGTATTTCTGGGAAAGAACTGTTTGCAAGAAGAAAGTCAGAACAACAGCACAGCTGATTCCATAATTATTATTTGCACCCTATTTTCACTTTGGCTTGCTACCATTAAAGGTTTACTAGAAAGATTGTGTTTTGAGGTCTCACAAAATAACCATAGCTGAACTTGTGGGAGAATTCAAGTGCCTTGAAATATTCAACACTGTCTCTGCTCTTAAGACATGGGAAAAGAAAGCAATAATGGTGCCTCTGCCCTGGTGCATTATGTCAACTCTGTGGGATCTAGAAAACAACTAAAAGGGAAGATGTAAACAGCAGACATGGGGTGAATATTAAATAAATGTAAACAGCTCCTCCTTACATTGGCTTTCCCCAAACCCTTGAAATCCTCATTTTTAAGAAATGAGAAAGACACAGAGAAGTTAAATCTTACTAAAGTCATAGGTAACAAATAGTAGCTGCCTTCCAGGATTCAAACAGTGCCTCTCCCATGTGCCTCACCTCCCTTTGAGAGATGCTCCTTTCCAATTCCCCAGAGACAACCCAAAGGTTCACAGTCTTATCCTGATCAGGAATCTTGAAGAAAACACTTGCATCATTGCACCCAATGCAAGCATCCCTCTGGTGCATTCTCCACATGCTTTCAGCTTTACTGGATTACCCACAGTGCTGTGAACTCTACTCTTCTCCAAATGACCCACTCCACTGAGACCGGCTCTAGTTACCATTTGTCTCCATTTCTGTGTCAGATATTAGCAAATGTGCATGGGCCATCAGAACTCCTGTTTAAATCTTGATGATAGGAACACTCCTTTGCTAGTATTTCTGTAAAAAAAGTCCTCCAGACAACAAAATACTTACTTGGTTAAGAAAGTTCTAAAGGCATGATAATGAGCATAAACAGAGACCACATCTGTCTCTGTGGAGCTGCCTGGTCTTTACTGTAGAAGGAACTTCACGTACTGTTTACCATCCTTAGAGCATTTCCTGCCCTAATATCTTAGTTATAAGTCTCTCTGTGGTGATTACAGTAATGCTTGTTATGGTTAAGAGCCCATTAGAACATCAAGTAGTATAACTGCAACTGGTGAGAAATTCACTACTGACATTCACTACCCCGCTCAGAATAAAAAGCAACAATATTCTGATAATGTTTCTGTTTACAATAGCACACCACAGTTTATTAATTGATTTAGTTCTTTAATAAATATTTGTCAAAGACAAAACATGAGATATTATCTCAGTACTGAGAATATAATGATGGGAAAGCTAGAGAAGGCCCTGATATGAAACCACCGTCTAGAATGGAAGTAGATATTAATTTGAGAATAAAAAACGGTAAGGAAGATGTGAAATTATACTCAAGGCTTTGTACTTTCAGAGTGCTTATGGAAATTGGAGAAATTTAGGGAAAGTTATCAAAATGATTCACCCATGGAACACTAGGAGCACATGAGGGAAAAGACAGGGGACCCTGACAATAAGCATGTGATGTGGTCCAGGAGTTGAGAACATGTAGCGAATGAAAACGAGGTGTGCTAGAACATAGAGTGAGTGCAACCCCTTTCGTCTCTTGATGATATTCCCCAGTGCTTATCACATGTTCATTTCACTTGTCCCGACCCTGATTGTATCTATGAGGTATTGAGTTCTTGGTGCTTGTTGGTTTATTTAGTTGAATAATTGCAATGTTTTTCTGGGGAAATACAATATATACTTGTAGATATACACTAAGATTATCAGTCATGAGACAGGATCAGTCTTTAGTATCAGTCTTTATAGATGATTGATGGTAGCCTGCCATCTGAACCTTGACTTTGTGCCTCCTGTCATGCTGTTCTTGCTGTGTCCTTGCTCTTGCCCACTCTCCAACCTCATGTTTTAGCTTTTGCTTGTCTTTTTCTGGAACAAGAAGAAAAATTTTTACTCCTAGAGCTGAGAACTTTGAGCATTAAGATTGGAAAGATTAGAGGGTGGGAGCATCTTGGAGATGATTTAGCTGATAATCTCCTTGTCATGCAGACCTTAGGACCCATTTTTGAAGGCTCAGCCCCCATATAAAAATCTAGCATACAATATGAGAATTTTTCCCATGCTGCAAATCTGTCTAAACAATTGTCTAGCTATATTTTAGGTAATTGGACTGGAGAATTCGATACTATGATGGAGCAGCTGAAAGTGGCCATTGTTACGGTAAATTCTACCAGAGTGGATGCAGGACTAGCCACAGGATTATCATCATGGATTGCTGCAGCCATGAATCATCTAAAGGAATGGGCGGGCATGGGAGCGTTAGCAGGCCTTCTGGTGTTGGTCTCCTTGGTTTGCCTGTGGTGTATATGCAAGATTAGAGTCTCACAACAGTGTAATGCAGCCATGATCATTCAGGCCTTCACAGCCATTGAAGCAGGACAGTCTCCCCATGCATGTGTGGCTACCATAAAAAGCTAAAATGTTACGCTCAGGATGCGAGGCTAAGCACTGCACTCAGGGTCAGCCGCTTTCGACCCAGAGAAGAGCATGTCTGGTTGCATGCGGGTTGATGCCCCAGGTCCCGCCTCTGAGAAAAAGGTATCGATCGGAAGGGTCTGATGCTCTTTGGGTGGATGACACCTAAATGAACATCGGTACAAAGTCCCCCCCTGATATTATTTCTAATATCAGACATCAGACCTCTACTCTTGTCTGACACATCTAAAACAAAAAGGGGAAACTGTAGAGAGCTGCGTAATGCCGCGCCTTAAAGATGGAGCTGGTTTCCACCTTCCACCTTCCCGATGGTGAGTGCTCTCTGTCACAAACAACTCCATATTTGGCTAAGGCTGAGGATCTGGCTTGCTTCTGTGTATGTGGACCTATCTGCATTGCCCACGTGGCATGCTGGGGTTGGCTACCCAGAGGCTATTTAAGCTGTGAGCTGGCTTTCCCCAGGGTCAGAAGATTGTTCAAGGTTCCTGAATAAACTGCATTGAGAAGAAAATAAAAATAAAAATCTGGGTAAGATAGCCCACACCTCTAATCCCAGCTTAGACACAGTATGATTCCTTACCGTTAATGTACAATTAGTCTGTAACAAGAATGGCTGAAAGAATGAGGGTATTCTATAGAGACCAGTGCCCATCACTAGATATACGGGAAATTAAAATAAGTAATTTAAGAAACTGAAATTGTCCCAATAATCTCATACTGAGAAAAGGAAAAGGCGAACCCTTGTTCCAGTCAGAGGAGAAACTTTTCTCCCACACATTTCCAGTTTGTCAGACAATCTTGCAGAAAAGTGGAAGCAAAACAATGATGGTAAGTGAAGATCAGGCCCACCCTTGAAGACATATGTATCTTTCTACCTAAACTTTACTCTTACGTTAGGCATGAAGTGTGCATGTGTGTGTATGTGTGTGTGTGTGTGTGTGTGTGTGTATGGTGTGTTTGTGTGTGTCAGTGTGTGCATGTCATGTGCATGTGTGCATGTAAGAGATACTAAATCTCTATGTCCTGCTTTCTAATGTGGCCACATTGAATAAATATCCTTTTTCTGCTTTTCATTATTAATGTTGCACCTTTAAATGGTATATTGAGAATAGTAGCCAAGTAAGGCAAGGTAAGAGTAATAGGAGAACAAGCATAGACTCTAACTTTGGTAAAAAGTATATTTAAATGGTGAGCTACAGATCATTGGATTCATTGGATAAACCTGTCTCAAAAAAATGGCAGGAGCTGGAGAGCAATATAAGAAGACAACAGATGCTGACCTCTGCCCTGAATGTACATACACACTTATAGACACAAGTGAATGCACATGAACATTCACACACATATACACCACACATAAACACACACACACACACACACACACACACACACACGCACACACACACAGTTTGAAGATGGCCCAATTTGTAGCATTTGTTGGTCAGTTATTGTGCTATGTAATGGAATCTAGGGTTATTTCTACTTTTTCAAGTTACTTTCTTTCTTTTTAATTTTATTTTTTCTTTACAATTTATTCATTCTATATCTCAACTGAAGCCCTCTCCATCAATACTCCCCAGTCTCAACCTGCCTCCCTCTTCCCCCATCCCCTTCCCTTAGTCCACTGAAAGGGGGAGTTCTCCACTATTGCCATCTTCCCATAGCTTGTTAAGTTTCATCAGGACTGCCTGGATCCTCTTTCTCCCTGGCCTGGCAAAGCTGTATCATCAGGGGTGAGTGATCAAAGGGCAATCAACTGAGTTCAGGAGAGAGGCAGGCTCTGCTCCCCTCTCACAGATCCACATGGAGACTGAGCTGCCAATGGGCCACATCTGAGCAGGGGGCCTAGGTCTTCTCGATGCATGGTCTTCTGTTACTGCATCAGTCTCCACAGGACTCCCTGGGCTCATATCTTTTAGCTTTGTTATTCTTCTTGTAGGGTGCCTATTCCCTCCATGTCCCTCTATTCTCACCCCTCTCTTCTTCCATTAAACTCCCTGCACTCTGTCCAAAGTTTGGCTGTGAGTCTCAGCATCTGCTTCAATCCACTGTTTGGTGGATCCTTTCAGAGGACCCTCTAACTGGAAGTCCACATGTAAAAAAAAAATGCAATTAGGCCCAAATCTAGCACCCTGCACAAAATTAAAGTCCAAGTGGATCAAAGACCTCAACATAAAACAAGACACACTAAATCTGTTGGAAGGAAAAGTGGGGAAGAGCCTAGAACTTATTGGCACAGGAGACAACTTCCTCAACAGAACACCAACAGCAAACCTCTAAGATCAATAATCAATAAATGGGACCTCATGAAACTGAAAAACTTCTGTAAAGCTAAGGACACTATTGTCAGAACAAAACAACAGCCCACAGACTGTAAAAAGATCTTCACCAACCCCACATCTGATAGAAGGCTAATATCCAGAATATATAAAGAACTCAAGAAATTAGACACCAACAAAACAAATAATCCAATTAAAAATGGGGTACAGAGCTAAAGAGAAACTTCTCAACAGAGGAATATCAGCTGGCAGAGAAACACTTAAAGAAATGCTCAGCATCCTTAGTCATCAGGGAAATGCAAATCAAAACGACTCTGAGATTTCACCTTACACCCACCAGAATGGCTAAGATCAAAAACTCAAGTGACAACACATGCTGAAGAGGATGTGGAGAAAGAGGAACCCTCCTCCATTGCTGGTGGGAGTACAAACTTGTACAACCACTTTGGAAATCAATCTAGTGCTTTCTTAGAAAATTGGGAATAGTGCTACCTCAAGATACAGCTATACCACTCCTGGGCATATACCCAAAAGATGTCCCACCATTCAACAAGGACATTTATTTGCTCAACTATATTCATAACAGTTTTATTTGTGATAGCCAGAATCATGAAACAACCTAGATGTCCCTCAATAGAAGAATGGATACAGAAATTGTGATACATTTATACAATGTAATACTACTCAGCTATTAAAAACAAAGAAATCATGAAATTTGCAGGCAAATGGATGGAACTAGAAAAGATCGTCCTGAGTGAAGTAACCCAGAATCAGGAAGACACACATGGTGTACACTCACTTAAAAGCAGATATTAGCCGTGGAATATAGGATAGCCATCTATAGACCTCAAGAAACTAAACATTAAAGAAGACCCTAGGGAGGATGGTTAAATCTCATTCAGAATTGCAAACAGAATTGCAGACAGCAGAAGCAGTAGGATGGGAGCCTACTCTCTCTCTCTTTTTTTTTTTACTCTTTTTATTATTATTATTTTTATTATTGTTTTACATTTTATTCACTTTGTATCCCCCCATAAGCCCCTCCCTCCTTCCCTCCAGATCCCACCCTCCCTCCCCCTTTTTCATGCATGCCCCTCCCTAAGTCCACTGGTAGGGGAGGTCTTCCTCTCCTTCCATCTGGTCTTAGTCTATCAGATCACATCTGGAGTGGCTGCATTGTCATCTTCTGTGGCCTAGTATGACTGCTCCCCCCTCAGGGGGAGGTGATCTCTTAAAGTGTTTTTATTGGAACAATCATCTTTAAATCCTGGTAAAGTCTTAACAAGTAGGTATACCTACTCTAAGCATTTTAGGTGTTTATTCATTTGTCAACACTTCTGCTTTGTTTCAATTTCATTAAGAGAAAACAAAAATAAATCCACAGAGGAGATAAAAGGCCTTTTTTCCCTTTAGACTGGAGAGAGTTCAGAAGTTAAGACCACTGCCTACACTCTCAGAGTGCCCCAGTTTGGTACCCAGCACCATCATCAGTGGTGACTCACAACTACCTTAAACTCAATCTCCAGGGAATTCTGTCTTGCCTTCTAAGGACAATCAAACTCGTTTGCATACAGATATCCAGACACAGATACATAAATAAAATAAATAATCCTTAATAGAAAAGGAAATAAAATAATAGTATCTTAATTTTATTCAACATTGACTTTAACCCCTTCAGGTTTTTAAGACTTAGGAAACATGCTTACAGGCCCTCAATTGGAATAAAACAAGAGAATAAAATATTTACAAGCTAGGAATTGCCATAAAATACTAGTGTTTACAAAATCTACCATGGCAAAATATTTATATCTTCCTAAATGGACTATCAGTAACTATGTTTCCATCAGCACACTGGCTTCTTTAGAATTTGAGATACATGAGATAGTTATCGAATAGTATTCAACATTTTAATTATTGTTCCATTGCTTGGGAGCAATTTTTTTAAAGACATCTTTTACATACATACTTACATATTTACATTCTATTTACTTAAACATAATTTAACTCCCAATTTGATAGTACAAGCAAAGCCATTATACTCTAGAGTTCCCAGGTGTTCACATTTAAAATTAAAGATATACAAGATGCATTTCTATAAGGAGAAAAATCACTTATGAATCATTTTACATAGAATAAAATTAAAATATATTGAAAAGGTAAATCTTTTCTCTCGAGTGCCTAATAACATACACTATGGTCCTATACAGATCAGGCTTTTGAATATTCCCCAAACATTATCATATTGGTAACACTGAAGGCTAATAAGATTTATAATTCCCACAGCAAAAACATTTGGGATTAAAAATTATATCTGCTGGACTAAGAGGTCTTCTGTTTTCTGTCTACAAATGTTGCTAGAAAATATTATCAAATCATTTCTCTCCACTTTTTATGTTCCTGACCTCAATAACCCCAGAAGATGATTGGATTGAAACCTTTTCCAAGAGCACTGTTCTTAGAGGAATAAAAAGTTGCAGTTTGTCACTCTTCTGTCATAACTCATATCAGAAAAAAACATGTGTGATATAATGTATTTACCACCAACTAGAAGAGTTATCATTTTCCTCAGTGTATTGGCCTAGATTCCAGACAGTACTGTCTCTCTTGATTTCCAGCCATCTTGTATTGTCTCCTCCCAACTTATCAAGTTTGGTAAATACAGCATATGGTCTAAAACATAGAATTATTTTTTTTTCATATGATTCCATGCACTCTGCCCAAAGTTTGGCTATGAGTCTCAGCATCTGCTTTGATACCCTGAAGGTTAGAGTCTTTCAGAGGCCATCTGTGGTAGGCACAAGCCCTGTTCCCTATTTTCTCCCTCCTCCGATGTCCATTTGCCTTTCAGAATGAAGATTGATAATCTTACCTAGAGTCCTCCTTCTTTCTTAGCTTCTTTAAGTGTACAAATTTTAGTATGTTTATCCTACATTACATCTCTAATATCCACTTATAAGTGAGCATATTCCATGTGTGTCTTTCTGCTTATGGGATACCACACTCAGGATGGTCTTTTCTAGTTTGCACCATTTGCCTGCAGCAAATTTCATGATTTCCTTATTTTTAATTGCTGAGTAGTATTCCATTGTGTAAATGCACCCCAATTTCTGTATCCATTCTTCAACTGAAGAACATCTGGGTTGTTTCCAGCTTCTGGTTATTATGAATAAAGCTGCTGCAAAAATTGTTGAACAAATGACCTTGTTGTATACTTCAGCATATTTTGGATATATGTCTAGGAGTGGTATAGTTGGATCTTGAGGAAGCTCTATTCCTAATTGTCTGAGAAAGCGCTAGATTCCAAAGTGGTTTTACAAGTTTGTACTCCCACCAGCAAAGGAGGAGGGTTCCCCTTTCTCCACATCTTCTCCAGCATGTGTTGGTGAAATTTTAGGGTAATTCTGATTTGCATTTCCCTGATAGCTAAGGATGTTGGGCATTTCTTTAAGTGTTTCTCTGCCATTTGATATTCCCCTATTGAGAATTCTCTGTTTAGCTCTGTACCCCATTTTCAATTGGATTACTTGATTTGTTGCTGTTTAACTTCTTGAGTTCTTTATAAAAACATAGAATTCTTAACAAAGGGTACTGGAACAAGGTTTAGCCGTACCTTGACATAGTTCTTTTGAAGATTTTTTGGTTACCCAAAAGAGTCACAAGTACACAATAAAGACATTTGCTCAATCATGTTTGTAGCAGCCTTATTTGGAATAGCCAGAAGCTGGAAACAGTCCAGATGCTCTTCAGTGGAGGAATGGATACACAAATTGTGGTATATCTACACAATTAAATATTACTCAGCAATAAAAAACAAGGAAATCATGAAATTTGCAGGTAAATGGTGGGATCTGGAAAACATCATCCTGAGTGAGCTATCCCAGAAGCAGAAAGATGCACACAGTATATACTCACTCATATAGACATATAATATAGGATAAACCTACTAAAATCTGTATACCTAAAGAAACTAATCAAGAGGGAGGACTCTTGTTAAAATGCTCAATTCCTATCCAGAAAGGCAAAGAGGCTGGACATCAGAAGAAGGAGAAAAGAGGGAACAAGTCAGGAGCCTGACACAGAGGACCTCTGAAAGGCTCTGCCCTACAGACTATCAATGCAGATGCTGGACTTATGGGCAACCTTTGGACAGAGTGCAGGGAATCTTAGGAAAGAAGTGGGAAAGAGTAAGATCTGGAGAGGACAGGAACTCCACTGGGAGAGCAACAGAACCAAAATTCTGAGCACAGGGGTCTTTCCTGAGACTGATACTCCAACCAAGGACTGTGCATGGAGATAACCTAAGACCCCTGTACAGGTGTAGCCCATGGCAGTTCAGTATCCAAGTGGGTTCCATTGTTATAGGAACAGGGACTGTCTCTGACATGAACTGATTGGCCTGTTCTTTAATTACCTCCCCCTGAGGGGGAAGCAGCATTACCAGGCCACAGAAGAAGACAGTGCAGCCACTCCTGATGAGACCTAATTGACTAGGATCAGAAGGAAGGAAAAGAAGACCTCCCCTATCAGTGGACTTGGGGAGGGGCCTGCATGCAGAGGGTGGAGGAAGGGAGGGATTGGGACAGGAAGAGGGATGGAATCACAGAGGCGATACAAAGTGAATAAAATGTAATTAATAAAGAATAAAAATGTTACAGTTTTCAAGTTAGTCTCAAACTCATAGAGATCTACCTGCCTCAGCCTCCCAGAGTGCTGGGATTACAGGCATGTACCTCCTCACCAGCTACAATCAAATTCTTTTTTTTAATTTTTTTATATTTATTACAGTTTATTCACTTTGTATTCCAGCTGTGGCCCCTCTCTCATTCCCCCTCCCTCCCCCCTCCCTCCCTCATTTCCTCCCAAGCCCCTCTCTATGTCCACTGATAGGGGAGGTTCTTCTCTCCTTCCATCTGACCCAAGCTTATCAGGCCAAAATGAGCCCAGGAGTCAAAGCTACCCGGAGAAACCCTGTCATGAAAATAAATGACCAAGAACAACAAAAACAAAGTATTTGATTATTTATAAAGTAACTGACCACTAACTTGTGTGTTTTAATTATCTTTACCAGTTTATAGTAAGTCAGTAACTCTCATAAAATTAAGATTTTATAATTTTGTCACTGTAAAGATTTTGAACCTTAAAGTTATAATTTTGAGTCGAAGCTTTGTTTCATAAAATAAACTTTGAACTATTGATGCAATGAAAAAAAGTTATAGTTTTCTAAAGACTAGCCTGCTTAAATCATTTAGAAAACTTAAGAGAAGAGAGAATGTACAGAGCTTCAAGGATGTGTTAGAAATGGTGTGACTGGATATGTTACCATGGGAGACTTATTCTGTACCCCTCTTTTAGCAATACTCCTTCTAGCCTGCTTTTTATTAGAATAATAAAAGTGTATCTTCTTTTTTAAAAATCAGATGTCCCTAGGTTTGTGGGTTTATTTCTTGGTCTTCGATTCAATTCCACTGATTCTCCACTATCTTTCTATGTCAGTTCCATGCTGTTCTTTTTATTACTGTTGCTCTTGAGATCAGGGATGGAGATACCTCCAGAAGTTCTTTTATTGTAAAGAATTGTTTTAGCAATTCTGGTTTTTTTGTTTGTTTGTTTGTTTGTTTGTTTTGTTTTGCCATATGAAGTTGAGAATTGTACTTTAAGGTCTGTAAAGGATTGTGCTGGAATTTCATTGAATCTGTAGATTGCTTTTGGTACGATGGCCATTTTTACTCTGTTAATCCTACCAATCTAGGAGCCTGGGAGATCTTTCCATCTTCTAATATCTTCTTCAATTTCTTTCTTTAGAGACTTGAAGTTTATTCATACAAGTCTTTCACTCCACATTTCCTTCAACTTCTTCCAAATAAACATCCCATGGTCCCACCTCTTTTACAACTTTATATTCTAATTTTTTTAAAAATTAACCTACTGAGTCTAGTTTAGGCTACCCAAATGCTCATGACTGTGGAGCCATCCGCTGGAGCACAGCTGACTTACCAGGGACCACACTCCTAAAAGATTAAATTACCCTTCCCTAGCATCTACCACCTGTCAACAGCTCTCAAGATAGACATGGTGGCTCATGAATCTAATTTAACATAGACATGTTTTGTGATCAATATGCCTTTAGTAATTGGGTCTTATCATCAAGCTTATGGGAAACCAAGAGCAGTGACAAAGCCTGTAATATTTGGGGAGTCTCTAGAACACCCCTGAATAACTACTAGAGAAAAATATTTCATATCTGGCACTGCACTTTATTTGACAACATACTGCTTCCAGGAATAACCTTATACCCTGTGTAGGCTAACCCCAATTAAACTCCTGTGTGTGTGTGTGTGTGTCGGTGTGTGGGTGGGTGTGAAATTCTTAAAGTATTGTGTGAAGTTTATAAAATTCCAATGGTGGAGCAGGGTTTCATTTGGTCTAATTGTTGGCCAAGGTGTCCCATGGAGACCTATGAACAACCGAGGCTGATGACAGGAGAGAAGGTTATTCTCAGAAAACTGACTGCTGGGTCACATTGCCAAGGACAACATTTATACAGCTCACTGAATGTAGAGGTCAATTTGGTGCCTGCATTGAGCTTTCACCTCTGTTCTAGTCTCTGGGGTTTGGAAGGTACTCTGAATGCTACTGAAAGAGAAATCTGGATGCCAACCCAGCCACAAAATCCTCCTTCAAGATGTGCTGGAAAATGGTGATGTAGAGTGGCCAATCAATATGTGGTTTAACTTGAGGCCTACTTCAGAAGAGGGGGCAGTCCATGCCCTACACTGCCTAAATGGCCAGGATCCTGAGACTAGACAGACCACAGACTTAGGATAGAACCAAACACGACTGGCCAAAAATAAATAAATAAATAAATAATCAATAAGATTATTCCTAATGATATTCTATTTTATTGACAGATCGATGCCTTGTCCAGTTGCCATCAGAGAGGCTTCCTCTGACAGCATACAGGAGCTGGTACAGAGATCTACAGCCAGACATTATGTGGAAAGAGTCTAAATTGAAGGTTTCTATAAGGTCCCTCCCCATGCAGAAGAGGGACAAAAAGATTTTATGAGTGTGAGGGGATGGAGGATTCTAAGAGTGGCCCAATGAATCAACTAAGCAGGGCTCATACGAGCTCCCAGAGACTGAAGCTGTAAGCACATACCCTGCCTGGGTCTTCACCAGGTCCTCCGCTTATGCTACAGCTGTTGGCTTGGTGTTTTTGTGGGACTCCTAACAATGGAAGTGAGTGTTTCTCTGACTCTCTTGCCTGCCTTTAGGAACCTTTTCCTCCTACTGGTTGCCTTGCCCAGCCTCAATTCCAGGGGTTTTGCATTGTTTTATTGTATCTTTGTTTGTCCAGTTTGATTGTTGCCTCTTGAAGGCCTGCTTCTTTCTGTAGAGAAATATAGGGGGAGTGGATCTGGGGAGAGAGAGGTATGAGAGGAAGTGTGGAGGAATGGAAGGAGGAGAAACTGTGGATGGGGTATTGTATAAAAGAAGAATCTATTCTCATTTTTTCTAAAGTTCAAAACAACAATGAAAAGCAAGGGTGGCAAAGAATTTTTTCTTTTGACTTTTATAGGGAAGTAGAAAGAATATGAGTTTCAGATCAGACTAGAGTCACAAACATATTGAAGATACTTGGTTTTGTAGCTGTGTTCCTAAATTGTTCATCTAACAAGTGGTACTAAAGGGATGGAAAATCAAATAAAATGTAGCTAAGTTTCATACTTACAGTGACTTTTCAGGGTCCTTCTCTTGTTCTCCTGTGGACGCTGTCTGTTACTGAGCCAAAGTGTTCTGCTTCAGCTTCTAATGCAAAGAGCTCAAGCAATTCCTGTAAGTACTCTGTCTTTTGATTTACACTTTGTGTTTGACAGCAACAAAGGAGCTATTTGAAAACACTATTTTCCCCCATCATCGGCACTGTGCTTGATTCACATCTGATCTGAAAAAAGAAAAAAAAAATGTTTCATGGCCTTCAACTTGGCAACCACTCTCATACATCAGTCAAGCTGTTTTCTTTCTAAAGTTCCCACTACAGCCTTTCAACCCCATTTCTTACCTAGGGGTGTGTTTTTTCTTTCTTTTAAACAAATTTAGACTGGTCTGTGAGTAAGAATTTGTGTTGACTCTTACCAACTCTCAAAGTGGACCAGAGGGTATAATGGGAACGAACACATTTCTTCTACAGAAATCAAAATGTTGCAATACATTGAAAACTGGTGGCTATTCCAGGAGTCACATTCTCAAGTATGTATGCATTAGGATGAGAGAGCCATGCTGCCCATTTTTGTGATTAATAGGCATCATAACTGAGTAAAACTGTTGGCTGGTTCCCTCATTTGAAAGCGTGCGTGATGCTTTTGATTTTGCTAACATCTGTTAATACGTTTTATTCCACTTTTCAGGTTACAAATGTACAGGAATACAGATAGGGGTAGTTGTTTTTAATATATGACATCAATAAGAAGTTTATCTAAGACAAAATGCAAGCCTTATTTCTTTTCGTTACCCAGATTGCAGTCCTGATCTTGGGACCTTGCATGGCATCTGGAGTGATGAAAAGAACAGCAGGAAGGCACTTTTCATCATCATTCCATCATTATAAATTCTTATCAGTATAGCAGTTGATGAATATGTAAAGGTAAAAACTATTAGGTAAATAAGACTTCTATATATTTAGTCTGATGTATTCTTCCTATCACTCATTCGAGATACAGGCCATTAACCATATCCTATACTAAGGGAACTGAGGTGTAGAGAGACACAGTAATGTCTTCATAGACTTTTGTAAACAAAGTCTTCACAGAAATCTATGATTCTAGGATGGTGACTCATGCTTTTCTACTTCTGCCACGGGTACACAATTCATTGTCTCTTTACTCTCACCTTTTCTGGCTGTTTAAATCATATTGCATCAATTACAAGATAGCGTTTTTCATGTCATGAGAATATCTGAACTGGAAATAAGTAATGTGCTACAGCAGCTATTAGCCAAGAGAAGACTGAAGTTATTTGTCACTGTCTGTCTCTGTGAACAACAAACTTGAATGTTATTCCTGAAAGCAAGATTTAATGACTATTTTGACAACAAACTATATAAAGAACATTATAAGAAAGGTTTTATGTCTAGCAGTCTTCTCTATGGCTTTCTGTAATGAGTAGTAAGGGGTTTGGGAAGGTGTCTTGGTTGCTTTTATCAACTTAACACAAATGTAGACAAATATGAGAAAATTTTAAACAAGAAAATAACTAAATCAGATTGACTTGTGGCAAGTCTGTAAAGCATTTTTTTAAATTGATGTTTAATGTGTGAGTGCCCACTCTGGGCACTGCCATGCCTGGGCAGGATGTCTTGGGTTATATAACAAAGCAGACTGATGTTTGAGTTGACAATGTTTCCCCCAAAGAGCCACAGACTAATAAAAACTATGGTACCAGACATGAAAAAAACAAAAACAAAAACAAAACCTCTTTTGAATGGTTGGTTGGTGAAGTCCAAGTGATTTCCAGAACAACATTGATGATCAATATACCCCTAGATTATCCCTCAGATGTTGAGTGTATGCCCCTGTTGCTGACAGCACCACATACTTGGCACACATGATTCAGACAACATGTACTGGGTATGACTTGAATGCCCCTTCTGTGGTCTAGTTTCCATGATTCTAGAAAACACTATGCAAGCTAACACAGGAGGAAAGCAATTAAGCAGCCCGATTCAACACAACGCCTATGAACCATCACAATGACTGGCCTAGTCATAAAGGTGTACTGAGTGGCACTCACATGTTGGTAGGAAGCAAAAGCTTTCTAATTAGTCCACAGCTAGGCAGATGTAGTTTCTTCTCTCTCTCTCTCTCTCTCTCTCTCTCTCTCTCTCTCTCTCTCTCTGTTCTATCTGCCTCTTTCCCTCCTTCCCTGTCCCCATCTCCTGTGCCCCCTCTCCCCTTTCCTTTTACAGCACAGTCAATCTTCATTCCAGAGAGAAAATAATTTTTACCTTGGTACTTATGTTCTTTTTTTAGGCAAACTGTCATCTATATTCAAGTTAAGAAAGTATGTGAGGGTAAATACTTCAGTACAAAATTAGAAACTTTATTGCCTTTTGTGTTGTTGTTATTCTAAGATTTATTTTTTTGCCATATATATAATCATTATGCATATGACAATTATATATATACATACATATATATATATATATATTTGCAAATTAATACTATCCCAATTTTCTAGCCTTTTCTATCCCTGTGTTAGGCAGAGACCAGAACCAATCTTTATGCTAATGTTTAAGTGAGCAGTGTATGTGTGTGTGTGTGTGTGGTGTGTGGTGAACTGAACTCCACAGTCTCCACAGTCTCATGCTTGATAAGACTGTGCTTTGCCATTTGTTCATGCATAAATATTAACACTGTTATTTAGTTTTTTTAAAAATTTTTCATCAATTACACTTTATTCATTCTGCATCCCCCCATAAGCCCCTCCCTCCTCTCCTCCCAATCTCACCCTCCCTCCTCCCTCTGCATGCATGCATCTCCCCAAGTCCACTGATAGGGGAGGTTCTCCTCTTCTTTCTGATCTTAGTACAGCAGTTCACATCAAAAGTGGCTGTATTGTCCTCTACTATGGCCTGGTAAGGCTGCTCCCCCCCAGTGGGAGGTGATCAAAGAGCAGGCCAGTCAAATTATGTCAGAGGCAGTCCCTCTTCACATTACTATGTAACCCACTTGGACACTGAACTGCCGTGGGATACATCTGTGCAGGGGTTCTAGTTTATCTCCATGAATAGTCCTTGGTTGGAGTATGAGTCTCTGGGAAGTTCCCTGTGTTCAAATTTTCTTGTTCTGTTGCTCTCTTTGTGGAGACCCTGTCCTCTCCAGCTCTTACTATTTCCCATTTCTTACATAAAATTCCATTCACTCTGCCCAACAGTTGCCCATCAGGCTCAGCATCTGCTTTGATAGTCTGTAGGGCAGAGGCTTTCAGAGGCCCTCTGTGGTAGGTTCCTAGGTTGTTTCCTGTTTTCTTCTTCTTCTGATGTCCATCCTCTTTGCCTTTCAGGATGGGGATTGACCGTTTTAGGTAGGGTCCTCTCTCTTGCTTAGTTTCTTTAGATGCACAGATTTTAGTGGGTTTGTCCTATGTTGTATGTCTATATGAGTGAGTATATACCGTGTGTGTCTTTTTGCTTCTGGGACAACTCACTCAGGATGATCCTTTCCAGGTCCCACCATTTGCCTGCAAATTTCATGATTTCCTTATTTTTCATTGCTGAGTAATATTCCATTGTATAGATGTACCACAATTTCTGCATCCATTCTTCAGTTGAGGGGCATCTGGGTTGTTTCCAGCTTCTGGCTATTACAAATAAAGCTGCTACAAACATGGTTGAGTGTTGATGATTAGAGTAATAGCCAAGTCATATTACTTGTTTGTACCATCTAATGTTCATTGGGACAGAGATATACTTTATTTCTTCTAACAAGAGATAAAAGAGGAGCTCCTCAACAGTTCCTGAGATCCCCCTTCTGTCTGTCTACTCAGAGGGACTGAGAAGAGAATGGTTGAGAAAGTAATTTTGGCTTCCATAACTTTCGGTATTCAGCTCTCTAAAGAACACTCTTCACTCACTGTATTGCTCAAACACAAAGGACATTATATGTCTTAGAAAGCTACGAGCCAGCCTAATACTGCATGATACTCCAGCTACCACCAGATTGCTATGTGCTACAGTAAGGCATTGCTGTGTCTTCCCCACTGTGCTCTGTTAAGCCTCTTTGTGTCAAGGGATTCACTATAGAGTTTTCACCTAAAGTGTCCTGCTTTTATTTAAGGGAGCCTTTTCCCTCTATCATGATGTGTGTCCTCATCTCTCAGAGCAGAATCAATACAAAATAATGTTATAAAATGCTAATTGAGTGTCCCTCTTCACTTAATTATACATTTTCCCTTAAATGTGACCTTTAGGTGTCAACCTAAAGATAAGGTTGTGTGGTAGTCTATGAAGAACAACAATATTGGAATTTCAGAGAAATGAGCACAAGCCATATCATTCAGAATTATAAAGCAGAATTATAAATTATAAATTGGCCACCATGATGGATTACAATAATGACATAATGACATATGACTTTTATACTTCTGTCACAACAGATTACTACAAAAGTCACTTCCAAACAACACAGCTTAAAAATCTTACATATCTCAATCTTTGTAGTCTGAAGTGGGCATACTGTGCTGAAATCAAGGTTCAAAAAGTGTAAACTTTTTTCTGGAAGATCAAGAAAAGGGCATCCTCTTATTCTTAGCTTTCACGTGCCGCTTACATTTCTTGGCTTACAATCCTTTTCACCAGGTTCAGAGCCAGAAATGTGGCATCCATCTGACATACCTTCCTTTGAAACAGCTTTCTTCTGCATCAGGGCCTGGGAAGGATCTCTGCTTTTAAGAATGCAGATAATCAGATTGGACATACTCATAAACTACATGTTTCAAGTCCTTTTTAAGATCCTCAAGATGAGTATGAATCTTCCCTAAGATTCCTCTATAGTACTCATGGAAATTAATGTAGTTTCATGTAATATGGACTAGACTCTGGATATCTCTGAGGAACAATTATATGTCTACCACAAATAACCATCACTAATTATATATATTTGGCTCTCACATTATCCCAACCACACCATTTTAGCCACATATGTGCATTTTGAAAATGGGGAATGTTTTAGCTCAGTGAAATGATCTGGAAAAAAAACAATTTAAATAGGAAAAGTCAAGGCCCCAGATTTATGTTCTGATCCAGTTCTTCCAGCTGCCAGGATCCAGCAAAACAATTTTCTGGTTTAACAGGGGATTTCCATGGCAACCACTGGGTTCCTATGCAGCTGGTGGAGGTCATTTTACTCTCCAAGATATATGGAGTTGATGTTGAAAATAAGATCCCCATGGATGGCATGTCCTGTCAGTGACCATACTGTAGGAAAAAAAAAAAAAACCCAACAAGAGCTCTTTTAGATCTTAGCATGCCTGGTTCCTCCAAGCTTTGTTCAGCTTAGTCACATACAAGATTTTTTTAAATATAAAATTAATGATGAAAATACACACATTATTTCTAATAGACCTATATTTAGACTAAAAACAGCTTTCAGAAAGAAAAGGGAAAGTGAATGGAGGGTAGAAAGTAAATTATAGTTTAATAACAGCAAAGCATTTGTTTTCTTGGTGAGAGAGGAAAAGCTCACAAAGAGCATCCCTCATAAAGCCACTAAAATAACAGAAATGCTCCTTAAGAAAATAGGTTAACTCAGTTTCCATGGGAATGGTACTTACTGCCAGAATTCTACTGCTGACAGCCAAAAATGACAGTGACTGAAAGAACCACATGAGGGTCGCCATAGAGACCGACAGAGATACTTTCTGTTTTATCGTTAGACCCTGCTCTAATTGTTCTTTACCTTTTGTTTATCACTTTCTAGTGCATTTTCAGGGTGGAAACTGATTTATACTGTATTTGATATCATTTAGCCTGCTGTTTAATAGTAAGCGAATGATTCATAAATGTTAAAATGACTATTTCAGAACCCTGGTAGAATGATTCTCAAAAATAATTCTATCTACACATTTGAAGTCCATTCATTTGACTCATGGAAAAGAGGAGACAATGGCAGGAAAGGAAGATTGATTGAATCTGATTTCTACTGAAGTTGATGCCCTGTGCCAGACACCAGCTAGCCCCTTGCACATTGGGCATCAGTGCAGCACAGAATCAGTTCATGGTTCACAAGGTTTGATGCTGTGCTCCTGTCAACTGTAAGAGCATGGGCTTGGTATTGAGATGACAGGAAGGTCACCACAAATTCAGAAGATAAACGAGGGTCCTGGAGGAAACCACATGAAAGGGTCAAAGAACTAATTTATAAAGAAAGCTCTGTTATAATTCTTATGTATCCAGAACTAGAGAAAGCAACTATTGTTATGATGGTCCTATGTCTAGTCACAGAAGAATTAGGTGCTACAAGAAAATATATGTTATACTGAAACAACAAGAACAAAAAATAAAACTGAAGAAAAGAACAAGAGTAAAAAGTTAAATACACTTTTCAGTTTCATGAGGTCCCATTTATTGATTGTTGCTCTTAGAGCCTGTGCTGTTGGTGTTCTCTTTAGGAAGTTGTCTCCTGAGCCAATGAGGTCAAGGCTCTTCCCCACTTTTTCTTCTAACAGGTTTAGTGTGTCTCGTTTTGTATCAAGGTCTTTGATCCACTTAGACTTTAGTTTTGTGCAGGGTGATGAATATGGATCTATTTGCATTTTTCTACATGTAGACTACCAGTTAGACCAACACCATTTGTTAGTCTTTTGTGGTTTTGGCATCTTTGTCAAAAATCAGTTGTCCATAAGTGTGTGGGTTTATTTCTGGGTCTTCTCTTCAATACCATGCATGGAATGTCATGAAAGAAGGAGGAAATAGAAAGACCTGGAGGAAACAGGAGCTCCACAAGGAGAGTAACAGAATCAAAAAATCTGGGCACAGGGGTCTTTTCTGAGACTAATAATCCAAACTAGGACCATGCATGGAGATAACTTAGAACCCCTGCACAAAAGTAGCCTATGGCAGCTCAGTGTCCAAGAGGGTTCCACAATAATAGGAACAGGGACCATCTCTGACATGAACTGATGGGCTGGCTCTTTGATTACCTCCACCTGAAGGTGGAACAGCCTTACCAGTCCACAGAGGAAGACAAAGAAGCTACTCCTGATGACACTTGATAGACTAGGGTCAGATGGAAGGGGAGGAGGACCTCCCCAAACATTGGACTGAGGGAGGAGCATGGGAGAAGAAGAGGGAGAGGGTGGGATTGGGAAGGTACGGGGGAAAGGGCTACAGCAGGGATACAAAGTGAATAAACTGTAATCAATAAAAAGAAAAGTAATAATGGGGTACAGAGCTAAACAGAGAATTCTCAATAGAGGAATATCGAATGGCAGAGAAACACTTGAAGAAATGTTCAACATCCTTAGTCAGCAGGGAGATGGAAATCAAAACAGCCCTAAGATTTCACCTTACACCCATCAGAATGGCTAAGATCAAAAACTCAAGAGACAACACATGCTGGAGAGGATGTGGAGAAAGGGTAACTCCTCCATTGTTGGTGGGAATGTAAACTTGTACAACTACCTTGGAAATCAATCTGACACTTTCTCAGAAAATTAGATATAGGGCTACTTCAAGATCCAGCCATACCACTCCTACACATATGTCCAAAATATGCTCAAGTATACGACAAGGACATTTGCTCAACCATGTTTGTAGCAGTTTTATTCATAATAGCCAGATTCTGGAAATAACCTAGCTGTCCCTCAATGGAGGAATGAATACAGAAATTATGGTACATTTACACAATGGAGTACTATTCAGCTCTTAAAAACAAGGAAATCATGAAATTTTCAGGCAAATGGTGAGAACAAGAAAAGATCGTCTTGAGTGAGGTAACTCAGAAGCAGAAAGACATACATGGCATATACTCACTCATAAGTGGTTATTAGACATATAATATAGAATAAACATACTAAAATATATACTTCTAAAACAGGATCAGATGATTGGGGGGAGGTCCCCCCCTATCAGTGGACTTGGAAAGGGGCACAGTGGTGATGAGGGAGGGAGGGAGGGACTGGGAGGGAATGAGGGTTCGGGGCACGGCTGGGATACAGAATTAATAAAATGTAACTGATAAAAATAAAAATTAAAAAAAGTAAGAATAAAAAAAAAAGAATCTAAACAACAAGGAAGACCCTAGGGAAGATGCCCTACCCTCATTTAGAAGGGCAAACGCAGTAGACATCAGAAGCAGGAGAAGACAGGGAATAGGTCAGGAGCCTATCACAGAGGGCCTCTGAAAGACTCTACTGATCAAGAAATCCAAGTAGTGGCTGAGACTAATAGCCAAACTTTGGGCAAAATGCATGGGATTTTATGAAAGACAGGTGAGACAGAAAGTCCTGAAGCAAACAGGAAATCTACAAGGAGACCAACAGAGGCAAAAATATCTGGGCCCAGGTGTCCTGCAGAGACAGATACTCCAACCAAGGACCATGCATGGAGATTGCCTAGACCCTTGCTCAGATAAAGCTCTTATGCAGCTCAGTATCCAAGTGGGTTTCCTGGTAATGGGAGCAGAGGTTGCCTCTGGCATGAATTCAATGTCAGGCTCTCTGATCACCTTCCCCTGGTGGAGTGCAGCCTTGCCAGGTCACAGATGAAGACTATGCAACTAGTCCTGTTGAATAGGGCAGGAAAATCTCCCCTATCAGTGGACCAGGAGAGGGGCATAGTGGAAGAAGAGGGATTGGAAGGAGAAGAGGGAGGGGATCACAGCTGAGATAAAAATTGAATAAACTGTAATAAATGATAATAATAATAATAAGGAAGCCTATAAACATGGCATAATGTCAACCCTGATGAAATGAATTAAAACAGTGGGTGAAGAAATTAACTAGAAAATATAAAAACAGAAGGAGTACCAGGACTGCTTTGTTATCAACTGTGTAAGCATCGAATATACTAGTTCCTTGCCTGAAATCACTGTGTCAATAGCAGACAGACCAAGTATCATTCTGCAAATGTCCTGAGCTGTGAGAATGATGGCATTTTCACTGAAAAACCTTCACCATTGCATTTCCTCTTTCATCTCCTACACACTGGATGCCGTTAGTTCTGTCCTCACAGTCACTTAGCATGCTATAGTATGATTTCTTTTTGCATTAGAGGAGATCTGATTTCTGCTGTGATATAGACAGCCCTTTCATATCTAATGTATCTATCATTCCTAAATCCTTCCTTTAAGGCTTCATGGAAAGCCCATCAGTAGATAACCAACACAAAACAAACTCGATAGCTCCTTTGGATATTTTTTGTCTCATAATATTTTAGGGCATTTTTTTAACCTCACCTTTTTTAACCTTAATGTATATAGTGTAACTTCCAGTTTTGTGTTTTAATCAGATCTTCTGTGTATGAACATGTGTCTCTGCATCTATGCATTTACAATGTTTTCCATTGGCTCTTTTTCTTGTTTGTTTTATTCTATTTTGTTTGTTTCTTTTTTATCTCATCTTACCCTATTTTATTTTATTATTATTCTTTAGATGCCTGCTTGTTTCTAAGGTGTGAGTTTTGTTGGAAGGGTGTGAATTTCATTGGAACAGGAGGTGGGGAGGATCTTAGAGAAGTTGGATTAAGGAAAAGAAAACACAATCAAGATATATTGATAAAAACATCTATTTTCAGTCTTTACAAAAAAAGATTGATATTTTCATAGGGAAAGCCCAGCATGCTATGAAAGGTCTATAATAACACTTAGAATGTTGATTTCTGGTACCTTGAATTTTCATCAACACCAAGAGCTTTGCCAGTGTTATTCCATGTATTTCTTACAATGCCAGAAAACAGCACAACTACTGTTATCATATGGACAAACTGAAGCTTGAGGAAGGGCAACCATTTTCTCAAGGTCTCCGAATAGAGAACCTGCTTTGAGTAACTGAACGTTAGTGGTGATTTTTAGTAATAAAAGTTCCTAGAACTGGTCCTATCCTAGATTAGATTGTAGATGATAACAATGGGTAAAGTTCTCAGAAAAGAATCCTTATGAAATGAGTATAAGAAAGTCTTATAATCATACAAAGGTTCTCACAAGTTTCACAGGGAAGACCTAGAAGGAGAAATAAAGGTAGTAGTAGAAAGGACAGAAGGGAAATCACAGTGCATGCCTTCATTGTGAAGCACAAAGTTCTGAAACTAACCCTCAACATTCACTCTCATAGCCTGAGACTTATTTCCTTAAAGAAATAATTTTTTTATTCTTTATTAAAAGACCTTTTCAGTCTCTGCTATTAATTCAGTGTATGCATGTGTGTTCTTCTTTCAAATGTGTCGCTTATAGTAGTATGCAGCACAGCCTCGTTACACATTCATATAAACACAGAACACAACGTTTATGAGCAAATATAATGCCTATCCAACTGAGGCATTTTGTGCTCAGCTTAAGTAATTTATAGTTCTGGTGATTGTTTTTGGATTAGTTCACAATTAAATTCATATGTATGATCTTTCCAATATGAAAGCCAATGACTTCCCACAATAAAGAAGCAAGATGAAAGGACCAAAATTCTAATGTTAACATGGCCTGGCCCTGCCTCAACCCATCTGCCATAATTTAAATTCCTAGGTAATATAATTTTCCCATTAAGGGGAAAACTTTCAATAATTGCTCTGCAAATGAGAGAATGAGCAATGACTGGGCACTTGACTTGGATATTTTCCTTTGCAACAATGCGGAAATGACAGATTTAATGAGAATGATATAATGAAGTTGGGTAAAAATTTCATCCTTCAGCAAAAATCACATTTTTTTTTCCTCTCCGAAGGATGAATTGAAGTAGTGGACTGAGCAAGAAACTCACCTGCTGAACACACTGTGTTTGGTGTAAGTGTCACAGCTGTCTTTAACTGATGTGATTTGCTTACCCACATGAGGTATTGCACAAAATAAAGGGAGTCGGGAACTAGAAAGTGGGAAACATGGTTTTTCGCCCAGCATCCCCACCAGCACTGAGAACTGCCTTTCTAAACCAGAGCATCCTTGATGAAAACATCCTTGGACGTACTCGACATTGCCTTGGGAAGAATTCTTCAAAATCATGGAACACTTCCTCTTTATCCTGCAGTTCTATAGCCTCTTGTTGTCTACTTCATATTACGAAGCAGTTACACTGCCCTCTGCTGTTTACTGAGCTCTATGACCAATATGCTTAAAAATAAGAGGCCAAGTTCACTTACTTAAATTAAGTATCTCCCTGTGACTGTCCATCAATGTTGTGGATACCAGATCACTAAAAAGAACAGTGTAATGGATAAGAAAGATAGGTTTCAGAATCAAGCAAAATGGATTCTGATGACCATCCTATGTTGGGCCAGCCAGCTTCAGAGTGGAAGAGAGTTTAGAAAATTTTCCTAGACCTAGGTTCCCTGTATACAAAACAAGAACACTAGTACTTACCTGTATAACATTTAAGGCACAGTCATACATAATAAGTGCTGTAAATCAAGTATACATGAATAAAGTGAAGACGCTAAAAAAAGAGATTAGTTATATTCTCAAGAAGACAAGCAAAATGGGGGCGGGGCAGTGGGATGACTCAATTAGATGGCTACTACAAAGTCAGCACCGCACTAACAGAGGGTGAATGTAAACAGGTTGACAAAGGATGACATGGAGGGGGTTACTGAGAGTAAACTATGTTCAGGATGTATTGGAGGAAGCATCATGCCCAGATTTAAAGAATAAATGACCCTAGCCTACCAGGCCTCATCAGGACTGTCCAGACCTTCTTTCTCTGTGCCATACTAAGGCCACCTCACCAGAGAAAGTTGATCAAAGAGCAGGCAACCAAGTTCATGCCTCTGACTGCCTCTGCTCCGCTGGCTGGGAAAGAACTATGGAGACTGAGCTGCCCATGGGCTACATATGAGCAGAGGGCCTAGGTCCTCTCCATGCACAGTCCTTGGTTGATTCATCAGTCTTTTCAGGGCCCTCTGGGCCCAAAATTTTTGGCTTTGTTGGCCTATTTGTGGAACTCCTGTCACCTCCAGGTCTTTCTACTTCCCACTTTCCCATAAGATTCCCTGCACTCTGCCCACAGTGGATTAGGGAAGGGGCATAGTAGGTGAAGAGGGAGGGAGGGTGGGACAAGGAGGAGATGAGGGAGAGGACTGAGGACTATAGCCAAGATATAATGTGAACAACTGTAAATAATAATAGTAATAATAATAATAATAATAATATAATAAAGATTAATTTCATGAGAAATCATATGTTAACAAAAAACACCTTTACATTCTAATTTGTTTTAATATTTTGAGGACATTCATACAATGCCCTTAAAATATTTTTGATTGTTGAATTTACAAAAAAAAAAAAAAGAATGAATGAAAATCATGGCTAACAAGAAATGAAGATGAGAGTTTTGGGTATAGTAGGAGAAAGGAGAATGTCATTTATTCAATAGCTACTAAAAGAAACAAATTCTGTCACTCCTCCTATCACCCCAGCAACTTTTACACATTATTATTCACAGATATCAGATAGAAAATTGAACTGCAGCAAAATGCATTTTAACGGCTACACACACACACACACACACACACAGAACCTGGGGTTTTAATGGTTTTATTTGCTCTCTCAGCTCTATGTCCTTTCCTGACCTGGGAGGCTACGCGTGAAGGGACCCTGTTTCATGGAAGGTCTTCTCACTCTTTTGGTACTTTTGTGGGTCCTGGGATTTCCTTGGATGTGGTAGAGAAAGGAGAGAATCTCTTCGCCCTATTTATACGTGTTTATCCTTCGTCATGAAGTTTTCTACTGCTGTGTGTTCTGTCTTTATTTATCTAACACCAACCGAGGATTTAATAATTCATTCAGGTTTTCAGTTTCCATCTGTTTTGTTCTGATTCCTTCCTTCCTTTTAATTGTGCCATGGATGTAATTCTATCAAAATGTCATCAGGAACACTGTAGCTGAATATAAATAGAGACAGTGTCTCTGGTTTCTATTCATATGCTACCACTGACCAGATCCTTGTAGGCCTCACTAACATTCTAGAATAGAAAGCATTTTCAAACTGGCAGAAAATAGTGACACACAAAAAAAAGCAAGGTAAAATTCTGAAAGAAATGCTCAATGGAAATGAGCCAGATTCTAATTAGCCCACTAAGGACTCTAAGGTCTAGAAGCCTTCAAACTCGACTGTCTTCATAACCTTTTCATTATAACATTTTTAGGTCAAAACTAATGTTTTGTTCAGACCAAAACTGTGTTGGTTTGACTGAAGAATGATGGAACACACACAATTAGAACCAGTGTTGGGAGGCAGAGGAAGAAGGTTTGAAACTTCAAGGCCAGACCAGGTTACACAGTGAGACACTGTTTCAGGACAAATAAAAGTGAACTAAGATAAACAGTAACAACAACAACAACAAAATGCCTCTATCTTTAAACTTTTAAAGAACATGAGATCGAAATATTAATATCAATAATACATTGGAGAAGGAATAAAAATAAAGAGGAAAGGTTTTGGACCAGGATTCTACTTTGACGAAAGGGGAAGGAAAAGGGGCTGATACAGAAAGAAAGCAGAAAAGGATTCTTCAGTGCCAAAGCTACTCAGTGGAGAACAGCCTTCGTACAAAGAATGGATCCATTTCACCACAGTCATTAGTGTGAGTAAATCAGAGATACATCAGCTGAACCCATCATTCGTTCCTTTGTGTTACAGCCACAGATCCTAACAACTTACTTTCATGGAAGGTTTAAGTATCCTCAGAGATCATAGTGTACATACTGGGATATTAAAGAAAAATGAAATCGTTATAATTTCAATAAAATGGTTGGAACCAGAAATTATGTTAAGTAAAGAATACCACTTATTTTCTTTTATACTTAGATTCTAGATTTAATTTATATTATTAATTTTATTGGTTTGTTATTAATTTTATTAGTTATTATTATTATTTACTGTATGTATGTTGAGATTGTTGGTCATGTATCTAAGAATGAGACCATGAGAGGGAGAAAGAATGTCTTATGGAAGGGTATGCATAAGACAAAAAAGAAAAAAAAAAGAAAGACACAAGGTAATAAAATATATGTTTACTTGTGACATGAAAGCAGGAGGAGAAGGAGGGAATCAGTAGGTAGGGGCTAGAAAATGATGAGGTGGAGAACAGACAGCAAATTTGATGGGCACATTAAAGTGTAATAACAAACGCATTACTGTGTTAATTCTGTAAACAATACAATATTCAAAAGAAAGATACTAAATAAAAGTAAGAGAAAGTTTTCAGGAACTCAGATAATTAAATGAATGCAAAAATTTGTTAAAGAAACACACCTAACCCAGTATTTGTGTGTGTGTGCATGCATGTGTGTGTGTGTGTGTGTGTGTGTGTTTGTGTGTGTGTGTTGTACCTGTGGAAGTCAGAGAACAAATTCCAGGAGTTAGTTATTTTCTTGTATTATTTAGTACCTAAAATCAGGTTGTCAGCTTTGGTGACAAGTGCATTAATCAGCAGAGCCATCTCATTGACTGTATTTTATATTGTAAGATCAGAACATCCCACCTCAAAAGGTCATTGTGCAATAATTTTTTAATTCTATATTAATTATATTTTATTCACTTTGTATCCCCCCTGTGGTTCCCTTTCTCTTCCCATCCCAAACCCTCCCTTCCTCCACCCTCTGCATGCAGGCCCCTCCCCATGTCCACTGACAAGGGAGGTCTTCTTTTCCTTCCTTCTGATCCTAGTCAATTAGGTCTCATCAGGAGTGGCTGCATTGTCTTCTTCTGTGACCTGGTAATGCTGCTTCCACCCCAGGGGGAGGTAATCAAAGTGTCTGTGGTTATGTCCCCCTTTTCGTTTCTAATTTTGTTGATTTGGATAGTTTCTCTCTGCCTTTTAGTTAGTTTGGTTAAGGGTTTGTCTATTTTGTTGATTTTCTCAAAAATAATCTTCTGCTTTCATTGATTCTTTGAATTGTTTTATTTATTTCTACTTTATTGATTTCAGCCCTGAGTTTGATTATTTCCAGCCATCTACTCCTCTTTAGTGTGTCTGCTTTTAAGTGAGCCATTAAGTTGCTTGTATGAGATGTTTAGGATCTCTTCTTGAAGGAACTTAGTGCTATGAACTTTCCTCTTAGTGCTGCTTTCATTGGGTCCCATAAGTTTGGGTATGTTGTGCCTTCATTTTCATTGAATTCTAGGAAGTCTTTAATTTATTTATTTATTTCTTCTCTGACCCAGCTGTCATTTAGTAGCAAGTTGTTCAGTTTCCATGTGTGTGTAGGCTTTTTGCTACTTTTGTCATTGAGGTTCAGCTTTAGTCCATGGTGATCAGATAGGATACAAGGGATTATTTCAGTCTTCTTGTATCTGCTGAATCTTGCTTTGTGACCAACTATATGGTCTATTTTGGAAAAGGTTCCATGAGGTTCTGAGAAAAATGTAAATTTTTTTGTGTTTGGGTGAAAGGTTCTGTAGATGTCTGTGAGGTCCATTTGATTCATGACCTCTATCAGAGTTATTGTTTCTGTGTTTAATTTCTGTTTTGTTGACTGGTCCTTTGTTGAGAGTGGGGTGTTGAAGTCTCTCACTATTAATGTGTAGGGGTCTATGTGTGGTTTAAGTTTTATCAATGTTTCTTTTACAAATGTGGGTGCCCTTGTATTTAGGGCATAGATGTTCAGGATTGTGATGTCTTCCTGGTGTATTTTTCCCTTGATGAGTATGAAGTGTCCTTCTCTATTTCTTTTGATTAATTTTAGTTGAAAATCTATTTTATTAGATTTTATTTTATTAGATATTAGATATTAGAATGGCTACTCCTGCTTGTTTTTTGGGTCCATTTGCTTGGAAAACTGTCTTCCAGCCCTTGACTCTCAGGTAATGCCTACCTTTGCAATTTAGGTGTGTTTCTTGTATGCAACAGATTGTTGGGTCTTGTTTACGCATCCATTCTGTTAGTCTGTGTCTTTTTATTGAAGAATTGAGTCCATTGATGTTGAGGGAGATTAATAACCAGTGGCTGTTAGATCCTTTGTTATTGATGTTGGCTATGGTAGTGTGTTTGTGTGTTTGGCTACTTTTGGTTTTGCTGTAATGAGGTTATTTATTTCCTGTGTTTTCTTGAAAGTAGTTTTCTTGGGTTGTCTTTTTACTTCTAGTATATAATGTAATATTGTATTTGTGTGTAGGTATTGTTGAAATGTGTTTTTGCATTGAATATATTGTTTTCTCCATCTATGAGGACTGAGAGTTTTGCGGGGTATAGTTGCCTAGGCTGACATCTGTGTTTTCTTAGGGTCTGCATGATATCTGTCCAGGTCTTCTGGCTTTCATAGTTTCTGTTGAGAAGTCAGGTGTGATTCTGATGGGTTTGCCATTATACGATACTTGGCCTTTTTCCCTTGTAGCTTTTAGTATTTTTTCTTTGTTCTGCATACTTACTGTTTTGATTATTATGTGACAGGAGGATTTTCTTTTCTGGTCTAATTTATTAGGTGTTCTGTAGGCCTCTTGTATTCTTATAGGTCTCCTCTTAAAGTTGGGGAAATTTTCTTCAATGATTTTGTTGAAAATATTTTCTGGGCCTTGGAGGAGTGAATCTTCTTTTTCCTCTACTCCTATTATTCTTAGGTTTTGTCTTTTTATGTTGTCTTGGATTTCTTGGATGGTTTGTGTCAGGAATTTTTTAGATTTATTATTTTCTTTGACAGATACATCGATTTCTTCCATTGTATCTTCCACAGCTGAGATTCTTTCTTCCATCTCTTGTAGTGTGTTGGTTATGCTTACCTCTGTAGTTCCTGTTTTCTTTCCTAGGTTCTCCCTCTCCATGATTTCCTCCATTTGTGTTTTCTTTAATTCTTCCAAGTCTATCTTCAGGTCTTGAACTATTTTGTTGATTTCCTTCACCTGTCTGACTGTATTTTCCTGTTTTTCCTTCAATTCCTTCAGCTGTTTGTTTGAACATTCCTCTGTTTCTTTTATTTCTTTCAGTGATTTAATCATTTCCTCTCTGAACACCACAAGCTGTTTGACTGCATCTTCCTGTTTTTCTTTATGGATGACCATAATCTGTTTTATTATATCTTCCCCTAAATCTTTATGCATTTTATTTGCTTCCTTCATTATCCTCTTCATAAGCATAGATGTAAGGTCATCTTCTTGAATTTCACTTATGTTAGGGTGTCCAGAGCTACTTATCCCTGGATAACTGGGTTCTGGGGATGCCATATTGCATTGCCTTTTGTTGGTTGTGCTTTTTCACTGGCCTCTACCCATCTCACTGTCTCAGGTGTTGTCTGTTAATTTCTGGTGCCTGCTGGGTCCTGGGGTGGGGAGAATCCACTTGGTGGGGTTCTGAAGTTCTCCTCTGCTTTTTGGGTATGGTCAACTGAATGGTGGTGCTTCTCAGGAATTGTCATAGCTCACTTCAGGTGTATGGACCTGTATGGTAACTATGGTATTCAGGAAGTGTCTCCTCTCATCAGGAGAGGTTCTGGTGATGGCTGACCTGCTGCTGGGTTTCTTGCTCTGAATTTAGTGAACAGCAGTTGTTGCTCTTAAGATGTAATTGTTGGGTGAAGCCCTCTTGAAGAACCAGTGATTCCCAAAGTTTGTCATTTTAGCTAGGGATAACTGGTTGATCCTTGGAGCAGTATCTGAGGGCTGCTATAATGGCTCTCTGGCTTTTGTAGGTCTGAGGATGCAGCTGTGTGCCCCAGTGCTCTAGTGGTACTCAATAATGGGTAGGCACAGCGCTCATGCCTGCAGTAGAAGGCTAGAGCCTAGAGTCTGCATGAATCCAGACAGTCTTTTGGAGCTAGGTGTCCTGAGCGTTGGACCTGATGTTCCCCCCCACCCCCGCTGTGGGGTTTCCTCAAAGACAGGGATACCCAGTCTTTGCTTTGGGGATCGCCATTCTGTCTGTGATGGTGAGGCACAGGCACAGACTTTTGTAGGTCTGCCTTTCTCTGTTTCTGGGGATTGGGTGCCTCGGTGTCTGCCAAAACTGGGTAATTTTTCCCGAGACCTTTTTGGGGTGGTGGTATCATCTGAGTGCTCTGAAATCAGACCAGCTGTTCCCCTGTGGGTTTGTACCCGACAGAGAAATTCAGTCTCTGGTGCCCTGGGGCCCACAGTTCTGTCTGGAGCAGTGAGTCAGGTGCAGACAGGACTCTGTGCTGGTGCCTGGGTCCTCAGCTCTGGCTCTGGGCTGGCTCCTGGGTGCCCACGGAACCCCAAGTCTTTTCCAAGGGATGTCTGGGTGACCTAAGGTCGGTCCCAATCATTTCCTGAACTGTGGGGTTATCTTTTGACTGAAAATCCAAGTCTCTGATGTTGTGGTGCCCACAGTTCACTCTTGGACAGTGATCAGAGCACTGTGGCGTGTGGCTTTGGGCTGGTGACCAAGTGTCTGGTGGAACCGGGATCTCTTCTGAGGTTTAGCTGGGTGAGTTAAAGCTGATTGAATCCCCCACCGTGGGGTATCCTCTCACCTAGGAAACACAGTCATTTGTGTTTTATGGCCAAGAGTTCTGACTGCTGGTCACTGTGCCGATCCTGCTGTGCTGCTGGTCAGAAGGAGAGTTGTCTTGGTGCCGCCATCTTGCCAAATTCCCGCCATTGTGCAATATTAAATGTATATGTATATATCTCATTAAATAAAAAACATTAATTTTAACAGGCAAATTATCTTCTAATAACAAAATAAAATATTCCAATCATATAATGTTCTGGAACAGGCAAACTATAGTGACAATGAAAGCAAAATGAGAATATCTGTATTGAAAGGAAGGAGTCATGAGAAGCAGATCGGAGGGAATTCACAGTGCAACAAACAATTCCAATGTGAACACAGCTTCACTGTGCATTTTTCACAGCTTACAACAGTGCAACATCAGTGCAAATGATCAGTAACTGGTTATAATGGATACACCACTCAGGGATGATGGGAACATATCTACTAAATGGGCAAATATTTGAGCTGTCTCTTTAGGAAAGCAACAAAAAAGGACAAATCATTACCAGTGAGGCGATGAAGTCATTAAACTTTATGTACCGTTGCTGGAAATGTATATTAATCTAATTGGTTGCATAACCCATTTAACACTCTACCACATGGCTTTGACAATGATTGTTTTTATTTTGACACATATCGTGCAAAATATAGACATATATTCGGCTAAAATAAGTCATATACCATTACTGATAACAGCCAATGGTGGAAACAACTGGACAATATTGGTGGTAATAGGCAAAGGCAGAAACAATCTATGGAATTATAAACAATAAGATAGTTAAGCTGGTGCATATTTATTGAACACAAGGCAATAAAAATGAGCATTTACTTTGGAAAAATTAATGAATGTTGAGATAAAACATTCTATACATTCTATACTGTTCTGTTTATGCAAACCACAATGCCACCTACAGAGAGGAAATGAGATGTCTTTTCTAGATGATTCCTATTTCTTTTCCTGAGTACAGGTGTTCTTTACATTTATAATCAGTTTGTGGAAAGTAATGGAAATATATTTTTAAAATTTGCCCGTTTTCTATATGTACATTTCTTTGAAATAGTATTTCAAAATATGCAAGATTTTTATATCAGCTTAATATTTTATTTAGTTGATCCTCAGCAAGGGAACTTATAGTGTGAGTTTGTGCATATAAAAGTGTGTGCACACCACCAATTTCTGAATTAGATTTTAAGTCATGGCAGGTATTATCTTTTTGGAGATTATTATTATTTTTTGTAAATGTGATTTTTTTTTCCCCAAAGACTCTGTCTTACCTAGGCTGCACCAGCTTGGGTCTGATCACTGCTCTGTATGTACTGGTGGCAGACGGAGGGGAGGGTTTATTGAGCACAGATAGCAGTCTGCTCTTCTGGAAGCCGTTTTGCAACTTGTCCCTGAGGCAATCAGAATATACACTGACATACTTTGACAAACAGACCACCAACAAACTTGAACCATGTCTGGACCCTTAGGTAAAATCAACAAACATGAATATGGGTTTCTCAAAATTGTTTGGTTCAATTTTTATGTATTATACGTTAAGCACACTGTTAGGATCCAGATTAAAGTTTGGAACAAATGGAATAGTTTGTACATAAAATATGGCTATAAAACATTTTAGCATTTTATGTGACATGGTAAAACACAGCATAATGCTGTGAATCATATAAAAATTCAGTTGCTCAAATGTAGTATTGAACAGTCAAATCATGAATTTTTAAACAGTTTTTATTTGGTCTTAAAAAAAACACAAACATATAGACTGTGATAGTTATTCTATTCACAAACATCAGCCTGAGAAAAAGCACATGTGATCACAAAGCTATCACTTTCAATTCCCCTTTTGACAACCCCAGTTTCAGAATTTGATTCTATCTATTTTTGAGAACTGGATTTCTGGGATGAAAAAAGAGAAAGAAGAAGAAGAGAAGGAGGAAAAGGAAGAGGGGAAGGAGGAGGAGGACGAGGAGGAGGAGGAAGAAAAAGAAAAAGAAGGAGGACTGGGATGAACGCAGAACAAGGGCTATTATAATTACTTGCTCACCTTATCATTTCCCTGTTGTGATTTATGTGGCCATCTTTTAAATGTAATGTAGTATTACAGAACACAAATAAGGAGCTATTGTAATGCAGAAAAATAAATCAATGAAATCAAAGAGGTTGCCAACCATAGTGATTTATGCCTGTAATCACAGAACTCCTGAGGCTGAGACAGGAAGATAAAGAATCCAAGGCCAGGACTAAAGAGATAGAACCATGGTTAAGCATAGCTGATCTTTCAGAGGACCCCAATTAGACTCCAAGAACATACATGGTGGCTCATCATTGTCCCTAAACTCCAGTTCTAGTGGATCTTGTGACCTCTTCTGACCCTCTGGGCACCTAGCACGCATGGATTGCACAGACATACATATAAACAAGACACTCATATGCACAAAATTAAAAAAAAATTGAGCAATTCTGGGTTTCTTGTTATTCCATATGAAGTGGAGAATTTTATTTTCCAGGTCTGTAAAGAATTGTGTTGGCAATTTGATGGGGATTGCATTGAATCTGTAGATTGCTTTTGGTAAGATGGCCATTTTTACTATGTTAATCCTGCCAAGCCATGAGCATGGGAGATCTCTCCATCTTCTCATATCTTCTTCTAATTCTTTCTTCAG
>REGO01000462.1:109143-132926 GCA_010120015.1 Rhombomys opimus | reverse complement strand
TTCCAGTTATATGTCAGATCTTTTACCATAATCTCAAGTGAATGCTCAATCATATATCAGACTTCAGACTTCATATATACATACATATATATATATATATATATATATATATATATATATATATATATATACATATATATATATATATATATATATATATATATATATATATATATCCCCATCTGGCCTCTCTTTTACATAACATTGATAAATGTATTCTTAAACCACATTTCCCCAAGGTTTATAAAATCTTGATACTGTTTAGCAAAAGTGTGGCTCCTTCATCTTACTTTTTTCACATGTTTTAGCTATCCCGGGCTCTTGCTAGTCTCTTCATTCTTCTTCTGAAAGTGGGTTATATTCTCTCCCTGTCAAATGAAATATTTATCTGCTTGACTACACATGGGTTCAAATCAAGTACAGTTAAGCCTGTACTTGGTTTTATCACATATGACAAGTTTTATCACATAATCCAATCCTTATTTCATTTATAAGTACCAGTTCTACGGCTATGGTCAAGTGGACCAAGGCATTCTTAGGCTGCTTGAACTATTTCCATCACTCCAAGCTTTGACAAAAATATTTCTAATCAAAAGTTTATTTAAACATATCAGTATATTTCATTTTGTTCTTATACTGTACTCTATGTAAAGTGTGTCATCACTAGTATAATAGCTTGCTCCAACTAACGCCTCCATACCTTAGTGGCTTAAACTGGCAAGGATTAGCCTTTTCCTCATATCACAGTCCAGTACTGTAATGTGGGTTCCAATATAGCAATGACCATATCTAAGCGGCAGGTCAGAGACTGTGAAACTGGTGAATAAACAGACAACTGGATCCAAAACACTGACTTTGGTGTTTTCCATACTGGAGAGGACAACCTGGGAGTTGGAGATGATCAGCTGCAGGCCCCCGTGGTTGTCTCCAGGGTCCAGGTTCCTGAACTGTTCAGGCCCCCAGGTCCATAGAGCCTCTGCTTCAGCAGCCAGAGGCAGCATCTGGATTCCTGGAACAGCATCCCAACCTCCAAACCACGGTTTTACCGCTCCCCCTGTGGAGACCAGGTGTAAAATAAAACCATACAGATCCTGGATCCAAGATAGCAGAGCCCAGAAGAATCTGAGTCCCAGGACCTTGGCTGGTACGCTGCAACTCAGCTGCCTTCTGAGTCCCGGATCCCCCACAATTGCCACCTGAAACGGACACCTGCCTTCCTGCCTCTGCACTTCCACCTAGAGTATCTGTGCCCCCTCAGTTACCCCCTGAGACGCCCTTGAACCTGCCTTCAAAGCACCCAGGCCCACACCCCTTGCCCTTCAAGGTACCCATACCTGCATCCCTTGCTCTCCAACAAACCTGTGCCTGTATGTCTAAAATTCAAGGCACCTGCGCCTGTGTTCCTGCCCTTCAAGTCATCCACACCCGTGCCCTGTCCCTCAAAGCACCCACACCCACATCCCTGCTCTTCAAGGCACCCATACCTTGGCTATTTCCCTTCATGGCATCAGCACCCATGCCTCTGCCCTTCAAGGCACTGTGCCCACACCCCACCTTTTGAAACACCCACACCAATGGATGTAAAAGCCAGCATCCATTTGTTCTCTCCTAGACATGACTCTTCATCCTGAAGACTACGCCACGCTCCAGAGTCTGGCAGATCTAGTCTTTGGTGCAGGTTCAAGCAACAAGCAGCCAAAGCTATAGACAATCAGGTGGCTAAAAGCCAGTGTAAGAACACAATCAACAAAAACCAAGAGATCATGGCTCGACCACCAAAAAAACAATGGATATTCTAATGCAGCTGAAATACGAGAAATATATGCTTATGCAGTTATTAGAGGCATGTAAAGAGAAGACAAACAAATCTCTTAAAGCGGTACAGGAAAATAAATCAAACAAATAAAGGCCATCAAGGATAGTCAGCAATCCATAAACAAATGGGTGACATAAAAACAGAATTAGAATCAATAAATAAAACAGAAACCCAAGAAAACCCTAGAGATGGAAAACTTCGAGATCAGGAACCGCAGAGGTAAGCATCATTTACAAAATATAAGAGATAGAGGACAGAATCCCAGGCACTGAAGACACAATTGATGAAATCAATATTTCTCTCAAAAACAAAACAAAACAAAAACATTAAAACAGAAAATTTCCTTACACAAAACATCCAATAAATAAAGGACACCATGAAAAGATGAAACCTAAGAGTAGTGGGAATAGAGGAAAAAGAAGATTCCTGGCTCCAATGTCTAGAAAATATTTCCATGAAAATCATAGAAGAATAATTCCCCAACAGAAAGAAGGAAATAAACATAAACATACAAGATGCTTACAGAACACCAAATTGACTAGACCAGAAGAGAAATTCCTCCCACCACATAATAATCAAAGCATTACATCTACAGAACAAAGAAAAAATATTAAAAACAGCAAGGGAAAAAGGCCAAGTAACATATAAAGGTTATAAAGACCTATCAGAATCATACCTGACTTCTCAACAGAGACTATAAAAGCCAAAATCACCTGGGAAGATGTTATGCAGGCACTAGGAGACCTCAGATGTCAACAAAACTTTCAATCACTGTAGATGGAGATATTCCATGACAAAACTAAATTTAAACAATATTTATGTACTAACCCACTCCTCCAGAAAGTACAGTAGCAAAACCAAAAGAAAACAGGTACACAAACATACTGTCAGCAACAACTCCACAATAAAAGGAACTAACAATCATTGATCACTAATATCTATCAACATCAATGGTCTCAACATTCCAATAAAAAGACACTACTTAACAGAATGGTTGCAGAAAGAGGATCCAAAATTCTGCTGTTTCCAAGAAACACATCTCAGCAACAAAGATAGATACTACCTCAGAGTAAAGGGCTGTAAAAAGGTTTTCCAAGCAAACGAAGACAAGATGGAAGCTGGAGTACTCATTTTAATAGCTAATAAAATAGACTTTCAACCAAAATTAATCAAAAGAGATGGGGAGGGACACTTCATTCTCATCAAAGGAAAAATCCACCAAGAGGACATCACAATCCCGAATATCTATGCCCCCAATACAAGAGCACCTGTGTTCATAAAAGAAATATTATTCAAGTTTAAATCACACATTGGTCTCAACACTTTAATAGTGAGAAACTCCAACACTCCACTCTCACAAATGGACAGATAGAGACAGAAGCGGAATAGAGAAATACAGAAGTCGTGAATCATATGGACCTAATAGGTAGCTACAAAACTTTTTACCTAAACACCAAAGAATATTTTTTTCTCAGCAGCACACAGAACCTTCTCCAAAATTGACTGTATAGTCAATCATAAAGCAAGCCTCAAACTGCTACATGAAAATTGAATTAACCCACTGCTCTTCATCAGATCATCATGGAATAAAACTAGACCTCAACAACAACAGAAACAACAAAAAGTATACACACTCATGGAAACTTAGCAATTTTCTGCTCCATGATCAGTGGGTGATGGAAGAAATAGGAAACAAACTAAAGATTTCCTAGAATTTAATGAAAATGAAGGAACAGCTTACCCAAACATATGAGACACCATGAAAGCAGTGCTAAAAAGAATGTTCATATCACTAAGTACCTTCATAAAGAAGATCCCATACTAGCAACTTAACATATCACTTGAAAGCTTTAGAAAATAAAAAGAAGCAAAAACACCCAATAGTAAATAATAACACTCAGGGCTGAAATCAATAAATTAGAAGCAAATAGAGCAATGCAAAGAATCAAGGAAACCAAGAGTTGGTTCTTTGAGAAAATCAACAAGATAGACCAATGCCTAGCCAAACTAACTAAAAGACACAGACAGTACCCAAATTAACAAAATCAGATATGAAAGGGAGATATAACCACAGACAATAAGGAAATCAAATTATTAGTTCTTAGTTTAAAAGCCATAGCCAGGGTACAAATTGAATAAATTGTAATAAATGATAGTAATAATAAAAAGAGAAATGTTTAATTTTCTTAGTCATCAGGGAAATGCAAATCAAAAGAACTTTGATATTCCATTTTACATCTGTCAGAATAGCTACGATCAAAAACTCAACTGACAACACATGCTGGTGAGGATGTGGAGAAAGGGGAACCCTCCTCCATTGCTGATGGGAGTGCAAACTTGTACAACCACTTTGGAAATCAATCTGGTGCTTTCTCAGAAAACTGGGAATAGCCATACCTCAATACCCAGCTATACCACTCCTGGGCAAATATCTGAAGGATGTTCTACCATACAACAAGGGGATTTGCTCAACCATGCTCATAGAAGCTTTTTTTCATGATGGCCAGAATCTGAAAACAATTTAGACGTCTCTCAACTGAAGAATAGATAAAAACAAAAAACTTTTGTACATTTACACAATGAAATACTATTCAGCCATTGAAAACAAGGGAATCATGAGTGAAGTAACAGAGATATACATGGTATATACTCACTTATAAGCAGATTTTAGTCATATAGTATAGAATAGACATACTACAATGCACAAACCCCAAGAAATTAAGCCCAATAGGCATTTCAGGCTTCTTGTGGTCCCACTAGTTAGGGGAATTGGGGATATCGCTGACAAAGACTAAGTTGCCTGATTTTTGATCCCTTCCCCCTTGTGAAACTTCACTACCAGACCACAGAGTACAAAGATGAACTGATTCCTCATGTGTATTGATGACCTGGAATGTCTGAGTAGGAGGGCTCCCCTATTCTGAATAGGAAAAAAAGAGATGCAGGAAGGAGGGTGAGACTAGGAGGAGAGGAGAGAGAAGCCTATGACTGAGATGTAAATTGAACAAATTAATGAAAAAAGAAGAAACAGTTATTGTTTAGAGACCCACAGTCTTCCCCAACTTGCATCACCTCCAACTGTTTTTCTTTCTTTCTTTCTTTCTTTCTTTCTTTCTTTCTTTCTTTCTTTCTTTCTTTCTTTCTTTCTTTCTTTCTTTCTTCTTTTTTTTTGATGAAACCTATGCTGGTCTCCTACTCACTGTGTATTTGAGGATACCCTTGAGTTTCTGACCCTCCTGCTTGCACCTCAATGTCCCACAATGTCCAGTTAATGTGGTCTTGTGGTCTAAAGCTGAGCCTTCCTAGATGCTGTTCCAGATACTAAGCACAATCTTTGAATCAGATATGAAAAGGGGGTGTGGAATCACAGGGCTACATAGGTGTTAATCCAGAGGTGGCTCACATAATTTCTACTCAAATCAATTGCCCATATGCATTTTTTACCTCAGATTTACTTCAAAGTTTAAAGAATATAACACCTATTTGTCAAATAGTGATATAAAATAGTTGATGAATTTATGGTATGTACTTTCTTATAGATCATTTCTTACTTAGCATGATATGTATATTATTTGTTTTACATTTAGTATCAAGTAAATGGTGGCATATTTTTAAAAAGTGAGTTTGCTTAAGTAAGCTCAAAGAGCACCTAAATAAATTCTGAAAAGGGTATGTGAGTGCTAGACTACCAAATCAGATGTTTACTGACAGAAAGCATAGAAAGTGTCGACTATATAAAGACACCATTTTAAAAGTATGCTAAAGATATGCAAATTCACTGGTAGAACTGTCAAAATTATTCATGGCTATATGAAGGGCGAATGTAAAAACTAAAAACTAATTAGAAGCATAATGTCTGGCTGTGGCTTTCTGCATTTGTTTCCATCTACTGCAGAAGGGTAGCTGAATAAGACACCGATCTACGAGGATAGCAAAATGTCATTAGGATGCACTTTATCACTACCCCCAACCCTTATTTTGTACAAGTAGCATTTGGTTTTAACCTAGGTTTCTGGGAGATCTAGACTCTGGTTCTTGGTCACTCAAGCAGTGTCAGGTATGAGTTCCATCTTGTGAAGTGGGTCTTAAGTCAAATCAGACATCGGCTGGTTACTCGCGCAAGGTTTGTGCCACCATGACCCTATTTCACTTTGCAAGTAAGGCAGATTGTAAATTAAATATTTTGTGGTTGTGTTGTTGTGTACTTTTTCTCTTTGCTAGCCAGAAGAGTAACTTTCCATGTCATAGACACAGGAGCACTGGGGTGAAGTTTTTGTGTAGTCACCAGCTTGATCTTTTCATGTTATGTGGGTGTTGTGTTCAGCATTGGGGCCTTGCTGCCAGTTTGGGATTGTCTTGGCAACAGCCTGGGTTGTTTGGGGATTTCTATAGGACCGCTTTGGCAAACAACCCAATTGGATTAGACCCACTTCCCTCACTAGAGGCTTCATTTACTGACAAGAGATGAGCAGTAAGGATTTTGTTTCTTTCATTATTTACAGACTACATTGGGCTCATCTTCATATATTATAGGAAATTTCTACTGTGTTAGGTTTCCATACTATTCTTTCTAACACCCTCTACCTGTTTCTCCCCTCATTCCTTTCCTCAATATTCTTTCCTCTTCTAACCTGATCCTTTTTTCTTATTCCTCTCTCCCTGGCTCCAGTCTATTCATAAAATCTATTCTATTTCTGCCTCCCAAAGAGATCCATGTGTTACCCCTGGCCCATTCCTCTATATCTAACATCTCTGATCCTATGGATTGTAGCTTGGTTATCATTCATGTAAAGAACAATACCCAGGTATAAGCAAATACATATCTCACACAACATTTATCTTTTTGGATCCTGGTTACCTCACTCAGAATGATTTTTTTAGTTCTATCCATTTGCCTGAAAAATTCATAACATCATTAAAAAAAAAACTGAGTAATACTTTATCGTGTAAATTTACTGCATTTCCTTTATCTTTTCTTTTGTTGAGAGACACGTAGATAGTTTCCAGTTTCTGGCTATTATAAATAAAGCAGCAATGAACATAGTTGAGCAAGTGTCCTTGAGACTCTTTGGGAATATGCCCAAGAGTAGTATAGCTGGATCTTGAAGTAGATCTATTCCCTTTTTTCTGAGGTGCTGCCATAATGATTTTCAGAGGTGCTATATAAGTTTTTACATCAGTGTTGGAGTGTGCCCCTTGCTCTACATCCTTAACCAACATGAACTGTCACTTGCATTATTGACCTTAGCCATTCTGACAGGTGTAAGATAGTAGTTTTGGTTTACATTTCCCTGATGCCTACAAGGATTTCAGGCATTTTTTTGTGAAAGAAAATATTAAATCCTAACTTCTTTAATATGATATTTACTCGTGTTGAGTCATACTAACTAATATGTACTGGAGGATTCAAACCACATATAAGCATAGTTAAGGCACTAGCTGATTTTTTTCCTTAGTAAAACAGAATTTCTACTTTCAGAAGGTAATAATTCAAAGTGTCATCATCATGTAGAGATACAGGAAAAAGTTGATTTCCCTTCCTCTACACACAAGGACACTGTATATTATGTTATCTAAATCAAATGCCTCTCAAAGGCTACATATTCAAATAATAACACCTTTTGGCTTCAGACTTAACCAGACAAGGAGGAGGAACATGGAGGAACATGGATCTCAGCAGTAACACTCCTTAAGTGTCATTATTACTTCCGGATTGGATGACATAAATGAACTTATTTAGAACTAAAAGTACAGTTATATAGATCATTGTCTGAACAGAATACAAGTTTAGCTATGTCCATACTGGTCTTTTTTCCTTTTGCTGTATAAGTTACTGAAAGACAGCTGTTGTTCTGGGCATACAAATAGCATAGAAGTCATGTGGGCTATACGCCACTTCTGGTCTTGGTTGTGGAACCTTGGGGACCTCCTCTGGCTATACAGACAATGAAAGGACCATTTAGGTATCTCCAATCCTGTTTTAGGGGAGCTTGTGGAGTCCCTGGTTGTAGGGATCATTTAGATTACTAGCCCCCTCCTGTCCTGGTGGTAGGAGCTTGATATGGCCTGGCCCAACAGGTAACACAGATCACCAGGCTATTAACCACTTCCAGGTCACTTTCCTGGTGGCAGAAAGAGCTTTGCATCTTCTCCATTGGAGAGACAACACTGTGTGCTTTATATTTCTGGTCTCGCTTGAGATCTGTGGCACAGGAACCTTGTGATGTGCTCCCAACAAGGAAACATTAAGTATGACTATTTTTTTAGACTTCACACACTTTAAGTGTATGATGATAACACTGGAACCCTTTGTGTGTTTTGGCAGAATGGGAAAGGTAAATAAGATCTCACTATGTAGCCCAGGTTGCCCTAGAACTTGTTACATAGACCAGGCTGGCCTCAAACTTGGAACAATCTACCTGCCTCTGACTCCAGGAGTATTGAGCTTATAGGTGTCCCATTTTTGTGCTTAGCAGCATAACCTTTTTGTAATAAAGTCCAACTCTGTAACAGTGTACTCTCCCCAAAGAGACCGACTATTACATTGAGAAAATGCTCAGTTCTATAATCCAACCACCTTGGGTCAAAGTCGCATTGCATCAAAGTGCATACCATCTTCCTGCCTGCTTCCATGTAACATGTGATTGAGACTGTTCTATTAGGTGCTTTAAATAAGTGTAGCTAAAACCCTCAGAGCCTAGTAGTTCTTAAAGTAAGAAGCCCCTCTCACATGGATTATCTAGGTTAGGTCTCTGGTAGACATATTCTTGGTCTAAGCAACATTTCAGAGTGTAATCATTTCACTTCAATTATATTCTTTTTCAATATATCTGGCCCCCTGGCCTACCTCTACCATACCATATTGAAATTATAGCTTATTCTCAAGCTTCCCACCCCTGTCACATATGCAAACCCCTATATCCGTCGAAGGCAGAAAGTTTTCACTCTCTCCCTTTCTTCAAAATAACACCAGGGATTCAGTTCTGATTCCTAGAACCCAAGCAAAAGAAGGTCAGAATTGACCACATAAAGCTTTCATCAGCCCCCCACATGTGTCCAACCTGCCCACATACATATAAGCAGCGATGCTGCTGCTGCTGCTGCTGAATATAGTTTTCTGTTTAACTTTTTTTGAAATTCTAATAAAATTACAATATTCCACTGTTCCTTTGCTCTCCTCCAACCCCCTTCACATGTACCATGTTCCCTTGTTCTCTCAAAAATTCAAATTCATGGTCTCCTTTTTCTTTAATTGTTATACAGACTGAGCAGAATTTACATTTATGTATTTGACGATAAACATATTTTTAAAATACTTTAAAATACTTTTACTTTGCCCTGCCGACCTCTATGTGGGTCTAATAAGTTCTATAAAGAAGTAATCTGAGATATTATAAAGTAAAGTATATTGAGATCTTGTGGTAGGGAACTGAATTAAAATAGCACCTAGCTAGAGCCTCTACTTTGCTTATTTCAGTCAACACTCTCCCCTACAGCTTGTTACCATGGTTACAAAGCCCAACCTGGCTAAGTTCTCACTTCCTATTGAGACAAATCATAGACCTTCCATAAAAAATGTCTTTGAAATGGCAGAGGATTATTTTGGGGGAGGGGAGTAGATCTATTTTGGCCGGTGATGATTTTTGTGCTATGGTGTATGTAAAGACATTTTAACAGGGTAATTTTGATGTAAATAAAATGTTCAAAAGTAACATTTAAAAATATAACCTTTATATTAAGGGACTCACTATAGCTTGAGGGTTGAGACTCTAAGTGTTAATGCCACAGATTAATTTCTCTGCACCAATGAAGAGTTTTTTTCCTAGCTGTTAAATGATAATCAAGGTCCTTATCCTTTTACAGAAAAGATGCCTTTGGGCTTTGGAAGAGCATCAGACAGGGTATATGCAGCAGCACAGAGCATAATATTTGCACTTCAGAATTTCAGTTACCTCCTGAAACTCCCATCTGAAAGTTGGCACATTTACTCTAAAATCTTGTTTTTCATCTCTTTTCCCTTAGTTTGCTCTAACATAGCTTAATAATTTTCCATTGTCTCTTCTGCAGAAAATCCTTGACTTTTATTGAGCTTTGAGTTTCTGTGTATTCTTCTCCCGTCACATAATTTATTTTGCTCTAATAAGTTGTTGAAATACTTTTTTTGGTTTTTGAATAGCCTCCTGGCATTTTCTTCTTTATTCAGCTACAGCACTTCTTAAATTTCTCTGTAACAGGACAGGAAAAGAAATGCCAGGCTATACCTAGATGATTGCATCCTTCACTTCCTAGGTCCTGTGTTCTTCATTGTGACAAAATGTTTCAAAAAAAAAAAAAAAAAAAAAAAAAAAAAAGGACAAAGGCAATAAAACAAAGCTGTATGCAGCCAGCTGAATCTCAGAGTTTAAGAAACTGTTCACAGAATTTGTTCTACAAATGTTCCCTAACAGAAAGCAGGTGCAATGCCTCTCTGTGCTCATCATATCTTCCTATACATTCTGGGCTGCACGTGTTGTCCCCACATCCATCAATAGCAACCCTGTACCCTCTAAAGTGGCTAAGTTTCTTCGCCAAGATATAACAAATTTTGTTCATGCCCCATTCAAGTTATACATCCTAATATGTATACTATATCTGAAAGGGAAGATTATTTCTAGTCTCCAAGAGAAGCAGTCTTCAGACAACATGCATGCTTAGAGGCATTCACTAGGAAACCATATACAAAGCAGAGGAGACTTGAAGTCATCATCTCCCAGTGCCCAAAGGCCAGAAGACAGAATTTACAAAAGTGCTTAACCACAGAATTTCCTTTTTGATGGACACATTTCAGTTAAAGAAAAGATAGACAAGAAGGTTGGGAATTTAGGTATCAACAGTTGACAGAATGATGCAGAAAGGGTAGAACTTTGGAACCATATTCATTTTGTTGAAAACCATTCTTTCTAATCTTTGGCAATGATATAATATTCCAAAATTTATATTCCTCACATATAAAATCTAAGTAATAAAACTGAGACAAAATACAGCCCTTTGATTCTGGATGAGTTACTTGTCTAGCATGCACAATCCCTCTGTTCCATCCCTAACACAACATAAAAGCTGGCACAGCCTATAGGATCAGGAGTTCAAGGTTTTCCTTGGCTATGTAGCAAATTTGTGGCCATCCTAGGGTACAGGAGAGTCAGTCTCAAACAAACACCTTAGACCTTTGAGGAGTAATAATGATTAAATATAAAGAACAATGACTTCAACAGAATAGTAATGAAACTTTCTATTTTTGAATGGTTTACTTCACAGAACAGACACTTTTACCATTACTTAATATTAAGTCATTTAATATTTAGGTGAACATCAAGAAGATATTCAACTATTATTACCATTTTACAGATTATGATCTTGAATTTCAAAAAGTCTAAAGCAATAAAAATGACAGAATTTGTATTTGATCTCAATAGTCTGATTTCAGACTATTGTGCTTAAGACCCATAACAAGATACTTAGTCACTTCTTTCTATACCTGCTCTCCAATAAATAAACAAAAGATGTTATTAATATAGGAAACAAAACCAATAAAATAGAGAATTTGAACACAGGGAACTTCCCAGAGACTCATACTCCAACCAAGGACTATTCATGGAGATAAACTAGAACCCCTGCACAGATGTAGCCCATGGCAGTTCAGTGTCCAAGTGGGTTACATAGTAATGGGAAGAGGGACTGTCCCTGACATAATCTGACTGGCCTGCTCTTTGATCACCTCCCCCTGAGGGGGGAGCAGCCTTACCAGGCCACAGAAGAAGACAATGCAGCCATTCCTGATGTGATCTGATAAATTAAGATCAGAAGGAAGGAGAGGAGGACCTCCCTTATCAGTGGACTTGGGGAGGAGCATGCATGCAGAAAGGGGAGGAAGGGTAGGATCTGGAGGGGAGGAGGGAGGGGATTATGGGGGATACAAAATGAATAAAGTGTAATTAATAATAATAATAAAAAAGAAAAATATCCAACTCTACAAGTTGTAATTCATATGTTATAATTACTCCTTAAATATATGCATATATATAAATATAAGTCTGATTTTCACAAGCCTGGGAAACAGCCTTACTTATTATTCATATTGCATTTTCATTGCTTTGGATGGTATGGCCATTTCAGCACACATAGCATGGAACACCTACACGTTTCAGTGGCAGGAGGTAGATGCTTGACCTAAGTTTATATTAATAGGTGAGAGTACAGTTTAATACTGTGTAATATGTTAGTATCATTAAGTGTTACAAATGTGCTTTTCCCCTAGATGTTGATCTATTGATTCTCTCTCTCTCTCTCTCTCTCTCTCTCTCTCTCTCTCTCTCTCTCTCTCTCTGTGTGTGTGTGTGTGTGTGTGTGTGTGTGTGTGTGTGTGTGTGTGTGTGTAACGTTTGCACTGCTGGATGGGCACAGTGACAGTCTTCCTACTGGATTCTACAAAATATCTTCCAGATGGCCCCTCAGCAGGGTCTCAACCTTGACCTTCAGAAACGCAGAATCCGAATTGATCACAACTTAGGCACTGCTCCTCAGTGCTGTTTTCTTGCTTTGAAATTCAAAAGTCAAGCTGTCTTCACAATTCCTAAATTTTACCAAGTAATAAAGAATTTATTATTTATTTTTGTCTAGATCACATTGGAAAAAATACAGCAAACCATTTAACAGTATGATTCACATTCACTTGCAATTCAGCTAACACTTAGCTAATTTTGATATTATCCGTATTATCTGTTTCTTCTTTTATTTTCTGCCAAATAAAGAATTATCTTTATCTCACAAAAAGGCTTCTATGAGCTCAGGAATTTGCAAAGTATTTCTTTTGTTTGGAGTCCTGTCTAATGAAGTTTGTATCACACAATCTCTCTGGTCCACAGACTGAACCATACCAAGTTTTTGTGTCTTGTTTTATTTTACTTTAATTCTATATCATATAAGTCACTACAATCAGCCTGACAGTCACCAATTGAGGAGAAGGACAATAAAAACATTCATCTCTTATTGGCTAAATGAAGGTTTATTCTCACACACTGTTAGTTTTGTGTGTGTGGTGTAATTTCAGCTATCAATAAATTAATGCAAATGGAGAAAACTGATCCAATTAGTTAGTGTTCAGGTTATATAAACTGACTGTCTTCTACTTTTGTGTTTTTCCAACATGTCATGTTAAGAGTTTGCCACATGTGTACCTCAAATACACAAAAATTCTAACTGATGATAAGACCTAACACTTAAAATATAAGAAAATATTATCCCATTTAATGAGCTAATAAATTACTTAAGCAATGGAACCCAAATTCAAGTTAGGGGAGTTTCTCTTCCCCTTCTTTCTGGCCCTATCATGTCTCATCAGGACTGGCTGCACAGTCTTCCTCTGTGGCCTGGTAAGGCTGCACCCTAAAAGGGAGATAGTCAAAGAACTCGCCACTGAGTTCATGTCAGAGACAGCCTCTACTCCCCTTACTATGGAACACACTTGGAGACTGAGCTGCCTATGGGCTGCTCAGGGATTCTAGATCCTCTCCATGCATGGTCCTTGTTTGGGCCCCATTTTTTAATTGGATTATTTGGGTGGCTTGGTCTCCCTGTAGAGCACCTGTCATATGAAGGGGGTGCTCTTTCTAATGTGGATTCTATTGCCTGCTTTTGGATCACTTCCACCTGGTAGGGCTGCCTTGCCTGGCCTCAGGAGATGAAGATATATGAAGTCCTGATGTGACTTGATGCGCTGGGGAAGGTTAATATGGGAGGTCCCCTTTTCTGGAGGAAAGATAGAGGGAAAGGGGAAAAGAGGGAAAGTGGGGGCAACCTGGAGAAGGGAAGAAAGGGGCACCTTTGGGATACAAGTAAATAAACTAATAAAATTTAAAAAAATTAATTAATTTTTGAAAAAAAAACCCTCCAGTACCAGGAACTTTTTTGTTTTTTCTTTTTAAGCAGTTTTTAGCCAATGACACATAGACCCCTAAACATTACAAGCTGTTGCCAATGATCATGGTTACCTTCTAGAGGTTGACATTAAGACTCTCTTGCTGAAGACACCACATGTGAATTAGAACACAGAAAAATAAAGCTGCTATTCACCTTGAAGCTTCACTGGCTAGCTTTCACAGTGCTAGAAGGTTCTATGCAAGTTACAGAGGAGAAAATAATCATCAATTTTACCCAATTGTGAACCCTGGAAATTATGGCTGGCCTGAAAAAATACGCTCTGGTACAATGGTTGTGTATGTTATGAACACAAGCAAAATTTCTTTTTGAATGTAAAAATAAGACAATGGAGAAACATGGCTAAAATAAAATAAAATGACTATTACTTCTTTATTGCTGGCTATAATCACTTGGCTACTAGAAGCATTTCATATAAAGCTTATATGTCATTTATATAGTATCTCCATTAAAGAGTTCCACTACATTTCCTTTCTACAGATGAAGAGGTCAAGGACAGGCAGTGAACTATTATATCTGAATCAAAAACTTAGGGTAAAAGAGAAATTCTCAGAATAACGAGAAAACAATTTCTTTCAGGCAGAACGAATTTCAAAGATAGCATAAAAGAAAGAAGAAAATTGAGTCCAAATGTAGGTGTGGCCAAAGCTAAAGAGAAAAACAATGTGAGAGAGCAACAGAGACTAGTCAGTCAAAAATTTAGTTATCTAAGGAAAGCGTTCCTGTGCTCCATGCCAAGGGCTGCTGTAAATAAGTGAAGGATTTAACTGCTTCTTAGAACTGAAATGCAGTGTAGAATCAATGCTCTATCCAGTGAATAAGGAATAGGAGAGCAAGGCACTCTGGAATCAAGGAAATCAATGAACATTCTGTGGTGCTGATTTTACAAAGAGATGATGATATATTATATATACTAGAAGACTCATTATGACAAAGATAATTATTTTAGATATTTGAGTCAGCTGCAGCTGGAGACTAATTAAATGGAAAAATTGAATTAGAAAGTAATAAAATATATCACACAGGTTTCTGAACCTAAAAGTCAGGTTGATACAATTTTTAGTTTCCAGAAAAAGCAAAGTCAAAGAAAGGATAGATGTAAAGGAAAATGTTTGGTTATCTAACCATAACCATAGAATTTTAAGCGCCATACTCCAAGTTTTAAATCATGTTTCTCAGAAATAAAATAGACTGAAGAGTGGAAATCCTTCCTAAGGTGTCAGGATGAAGAATCTGCATGTTTGCATTCCTTTTTGTAAAGGGAATGTGTTATCAGAGGAATCAAATTCTACATTTCATAGCTGTAGATTACATGGGTTTGTTAAGGCTTTTTGAAGAAGAATGCAGATTAAACGTGGTATTTGTGTTCTGAACTTGATTGCAATGCTGGGAAGACTAGATATCCTGAGTGTTAATGAAGAAGACTGAAGCATCAGACCTAGGAGCAATTTCTTTCGAAATCCATTTAAATTTCGTATTAGGTTGCTGTAACAAATAACACGGCACAGGTGGGATAAACAAGGGAAATGTCATTTATTGAAGTTCTGGATACAAGCAGTCCAGAATGAGGATATCAGTGGGGTTGAGCGCCTCTTCATGGGGCGAGGGGGGGGGGAAGAAAGGGATGGATGGTTTTGAGATCTTTTCCTGTCTTCTTGTTTATTCCCTCCATTCACACAACCAAATTTTCCTTTCTTATAGGGACTGGATTGAATTAAGTCCTAACTGCCTTAAACTAAATGCCTCTTTCTTACTCAATAATACTTCAAAGACCTTATCTCCAAAAGATAAGGATTTTAAGTATTTATATGAAGTGGAAAATTTGGTCATTAATTGGCAATATCCTTGAAATATTCCAAGCCACAATTTAGTATAGAAAAGTTTTCTTAAGAAAGCTTAGGAGTGGTATAGCTGGATCTGGAGGAAGAACTATTCCTAATTGTCTGAGAAAGCACCAGATTGATTTCCAAAGTGGTTGTACCAGTTTACATTCCCACCAGCAGTGGAGGAGGGTTCCCCTTTCTCCACATCCTCTCCAGAATGTGTTGTCACTTGAGTTTTTCATCTTGGCCATTCTGATGGGTGTAAGGTGAAATCTCAGGGTCATTTTGGTTTGCAGTTCCCTGATGACTAAGGACTTCGAGCACTTAAGTGTTTCTCTGCCATTAGATATTCCTCTATTGAAAATTCTGTTTAGTTCTGTTCCCCATTTTTTAATTGGATTACTTGATTTGTTGTTGTTTAACTTCTTTCATTCTTTATTTATATTGGATATTAGGACTCTGTCAGATATAGGGTTGGTGACGATCCTTTCCCAATTTGTAGGCAGATGTTTTGTTTTGACTACAGTGTCCTTTGCTTTACAGGAAAAAATGCTCAAGTATACAACAAAGACATCTGCTCAACCATATTTATAGCAGCTTTATTTGTAATAGCCAGAAGCTGGAAACAGCCCAGATGCCCCTCAGTTGAAGAATGGATACAGAAATTGTGGTACATCTACACAATGGAATATTACTCAGCAATAAAAAACAAGGAAATCATGAAATTTGCAGGAAATTGGTGGGATCTGGAAAAGATCATCCTGAGTGAGGTATCCCAGACACAGAAAGACACACAGGCTTTATACTCACTCATAAGTGGGTATTAGACATATAATATAGGATAAACATGCTAAAATCTGTACACCTAAGTAAGCTAATCAAGAAGGAGGACTCTGGCTAAGATGCTCAATCCCCATTCAGAAAGGCAAAGAGGATGGACTTCAGCAGAGGGAGAAAACAGGGAACAGGACAGCAGCCTACCACAGAGGGCCTCTGAAAAGCTCTACCCTGCAGAGTATAGAGACAGATGGTGAGACTCCTAGCCAAACTTTGGGCAGAGTGCAGGGAATCTTATGAAAGAAGTGGGAGATAGTAAGATCTGGAGAGGACAGAAGCTCCACAAGGAAAGCAATAGATCCAAAATGTCTGGGCTCAGGGGTCTTTTCTGAGACTGATACTCCAGCCAAAGACCACTCATGGAGACGGCCTGGAACCTCTGCACAGGTAGCCTATGGCAGTTCAGTGTCCAAGTGGGTTCACAGTAATGGGGACAGGGACTATCTCTGACAGGAACTGATTGACCTGCTCTTTGATCACCCCCCTGAGGGGAGAGCAGCCTTACCCGGCCACAGAGGATGAAAATGCAGCCACTCCCGATGAGACCTGATAGACTAGGAGCAGAAGGAAGGGGAGGAGGACCTCCCCTATCAGTGGACTAGGGGAGGGTCACTGGTGGGGAAGAGGGAGGGAAGGAGAGAGGGAGCTACAGGGGGGGGGATACAAAGTGAATAAACTGAAATTAATAAAAATGAAAATAATTTTTTAAAAAAAGAAAGCTTAAGCATAGGACCTCGTTCCAGCTTCTCACATGGTTGTTACAACAACCAAGGTTCAGACCAATGGTAATCTCCAGAAGCCCAGGATTCAGTGGCTTCTGTGATGACAGTTTGATCTTCATGACTTAATTGCAATTAGTGGCAAATGTCTGCTGTTATTCTTCGGCTCTGTTCCTGCCTCTCTGCCTCCCTTGATGCTACTCATTTTCATAGTGCCTCAAGTCATCCTAGAATATCCACAGCAACACTAGTCCTCCGTAGGCACTCAATGCATTTGTTTCTCTGAATCAGTTAAACTGATAGGATCTCGTAATTTCTAAACCTGACTACCAAAGAAAAAAGCTTTTTGACTTCCCCAAGTGTTTGAATTTTGAGCCTTCCTACATCTCATACTACTACAAAAACATAAGACTTTAAGGAAGACTGGCTGGGCAGCATTTTGGTCTTAGCTTTGCTAATTCTGGACACAAACCACTTTTCTGAAAATTGGCTATTTCTTAAGTAAATTTAAAGTGATGACATTCAATATCAAACATTTCTTGAGGATGTAACAATTCTAGACACTAGTCAATTACTTAAATATTTGGCAAAGCACACTAACTATAAATATGACCTATAAGTTCTACCTCATATTTTGTAACATCTTAGGGTAGATATTTTTCTGTTTATAAATTACAAGTAAAATTTTTTATAGAATTCTTGGGGAATTATATAAGTTATCACACTGAGTGTTTAGAAGTCTCACTAACATGACCTCCTAAACATGAGATGAACAAGAATAACAATAAACATGCCAGGACTGATGATATGGCTCAGTGGTTAAGAACACTGGCTGCTCTTCAGAGGTCCTGAGTTCAATTTCCAGCAACCACATGGTGGTTCATGACTATCTATAAAGGAATCTGATGCCCTCTTCCAGCATCTAGGTAGGTATACATGCAGACAGAGTACTCATATATTTCAAAAAGTACATAAACAAGCATGCCAAAGAGGAAAATGAAAGTCCACAAGGCATCAATTCTACACAAAGAACTACAGGCAACTAAGGATTTCTCTGAGTGGGAGAAACTGTCTTCTCCAGGAAATAGCACACCAACTGGTTGTCCAAAACTAAGTGGATAGCCCTCAAAACATGCATGTGAATGTCATTGTTCACACTGAACAGTACACATTTGGGAGTATATCTGATACATACACTTAATAGAATAATGTTCATTGGAAGCGTGTGCTACTTTTGTAGTTGAATGGTCAATAGCAAAGGCAGGGGAGATAGGCAAGACTTCCATCAGAGATAGGCCTTCTGGAAAAGAATCAGAGGCTGGAAAAGTTGCCAGCCAGAAGTGGAGAAAGAAACAGGTACCACCAAGACTGAGGAAAGGTAACAAGCCATGTGGCAGAAATTAGATTAGTATTAAGGGGTTAACTTAAATTAACAGCTAGTTGGAAACAAACCTAAGTTAAGGCCAAGTATTAATAATTAATATAAGTTCTCCATGTTATTACGCAGGAGCTGGCACGCCAAAGAAAGTTCTGTTTTGAGACCAACAGAGCCAAAAACCCTAGGCCCAGGGGCACCTGCAGAGAGCAATACTTCAACCAAGGACCATGTATGAAAAGAACCTAGACCCCCTGTGGGTTCTCTAGTAAGGAGGCCAGGAGCTGTCTCCAACATGAACTCAGTGGCTTCCTCTGTGATCACCTCCCCCTGGGAGGTGCAGTCTTGCCAAGCCGCAGAGGAAGATGATGCAGCCAGCCTTGATAAGACCTGATAAGCTAGGGTCAGTTAGAAGAGGAGGAGGTCCTCCCCTATCAGAGGACTAGGAAAAGGGCACAGGGGGAGAAGAGGGAGGGTGGGTGGGACTAGGATGAGAGGAGGGAGGGGACTACAGCAGGGATACAAAGTGAATAAATTGAAACAAATAGATATATACAAAAACAAAATATGAGAGAAAATAAGAAAGAAAGAACTAGAAAGGGACAATAAGACAAGAAATAAAGACAAGAAAACTAGAAAGTAGTTTTGACAATGGTGGGAAAGACCCACATAAGGAAACAGAAATAAAATGGAGCTGAATATATTTGAAACAAATTTGAAGGCTGTGGTAGGCTGAATTATGGTTCTAGTAGTAGCATTGTCCAGAATATGTCTGTGACGTGACAAAAGCCAGAGATTCCAAATGTGAGATGGGTTGGTTTGCAATACCACCATAGACTGAGCTGCAGAAGCCTGTGTTCTAGGCTAGACAGAACCTTTTTGGGATGAGAGAAGCCACCAATAGCCACCATAAAAACAAACAGTCTTCTTTTCTTCTTTTGTCTTTTCTTTCTTTTATTCTTTATTGATCGCTTTTGTCTCTTGTATTTATTTATTTTCCTTTTTAAAATTTAATTTAATTTTATTAATTACACTTTATTCACTTTGTATCCCCCCATAAGCCCCTCCCTCCTACCCTTTCAGTCCCACCCTTCCTCCTCTTTCTTCACGCATGCCCCTCCCCAAGTCCACTGATAAGGGAGGTCCTCCTCTCCTTCCTTCTGAACTTAGTCTATCAGATCACATCAAGAGTGGCTGCATTGTCATCTTCTGTGGCCTGGTAAGGCTGCTCCCCCCTCAGGGGGAGGTGATCAAAGAAAGGCCAATCAGATTATGTCAGAGTCAGTCCCTCTTCCCATTACTATGTAACCCACTTGGACACTGAACTGCCATGGGCTACATCTGTGCAGGGGTTCTAGGTTATCTCCATGAATAGTCCTTGGTTGGAGTATGAGTCTCTGGGAAGACCCCTGTGTTCAAATTTTATTGCTCTTCTTGTGGGATTCCTGTCCTCTCCAGATCTTACTATTTCCCACTTCTTACATAAGATTCCATGCACTCTGCCACAGAGTGCATGGAATCTTATTTATTTTCCTTTTACTGCTCCCTCTATAACTCCCAGCTTCTCCCTACCTCTTATCCCGTATGCATCCACTTCCTTTCTGTCTATTATTAGAAAAGAAACAATCTTTTAAGGAATAGTAATAACATATATAATATAATATAATATAATATAATATAATATAATATAATATAATATAATATAATATAATATAATATAATAATATAGTATAAAACATAATAACACATTAGAATAGACAAAACAAACTAACAGAAGGACATGAGCCTAAGAGAAATCAGAAGAAACAGACATAGATGCAGATTTCCCTCACTTAGAGGAATCCCATCAAAATACTAAACTGGAAACCATGATATATACAGAGAAGACCTGTGTGGTAAAACTAACAAACAAACAGAAAAAAACTGATGAATACAAATTAAATTAAATCTACAAAGTAAGACAGATATTCATCTGCTATTTGCCATCTACTTTGGGGCATGCAGGCCATCCTTTAGGGCATTCTGAATTCCCAGTGAAACTCCTTTGGAGGAAACTGCGTTTTCACTGGTAAGTGGTACTGAAGATAGTTACCGGGTTAGAGATGAGATGTCTACTTCTTTAAACTCTAGGATCCCATTTGGTGCAGACCTGTGTAGGCCTTATGCATGATACCTCAGTCTCTGTGAGTTCACGGGAGTTTTGATTCTGTTGATTTAGAGGGCCTTGTTTCCTTGATGTCTTCTATCCTCTCTAGCTCTAAGATGCTTTTTTCCTCCTTTTTGAAAGGACCTGAGGAAAGAATTTGATGGACACATCCCATTTAGGTCCGAGTATTAAAAGGTCTCATTCTCTGCTTATTCTATGGCTGTGGGTCTTTGTATTTGTTCCCATCAGACACAGGAAGAAGCATCTCTCATGATGGCTTAAAAAGGCCATCAACAAGGCCACTAATCTACAAGTATAGCAGAATAGCATTAGGAGTCGTTTATGCTACATTTCTGTTGCTGCTGTTGTTTTTAGATCAGTGTTATTTAGTTTTACCCTAAGTCACAGAGTTATCTAACCTCAGGTTCTTGGCCACCCAAGCAGTGTAGTCTATGTTTTTCATCTCAAGTTGCGGACCCTAAGTCAAAGCAGTTATTCATGTGACTTCCACAAGCTTTGTGCCACCATTGCCTTAGATATCTTGCAGCAATCAGGCCTCCTCCTCAGTTTGTGGAGAACAACCAATAGTTTTCACATCAGCTTGGGTTCTTTGGGGGTTTCCATAGGACCCCATTAGCCAACAATTAAATTGATGTAACCCAGTCTCAGTACTTGAAGCATCGTTTGGTGACAAGAGATGTCCATTTGGGTTTCAGTCTCCCACATTATTTGGAAATTCTATTTTGGTTGCTGTCATATATATATATATATATATATATATATATATATATATATATATATATTAGGAAACTTGTACTGTATTAGGTTTCAATATTCTCATTCAAATGCTGTTAATTTTAGCTCTCTCTTTCTGTCTCTCTCACTTTCTCTTTGTATTCCCTTCTCTTTTCTTTCCCTCCTCTCCCTCCTCATTTGACACTCCTATTCCAGTGGTCCCCATCCAGCTATGATTATCTATTTTATTTCCCTTTCCTCTCTGCTACACTCCCAATCCCTTAATCTATACCTGTCTTCTGTGTTTCTACAGATTGTAGCTTGGTTATCATTGATATAACAGCTAATAACCACACAAAGCTAATACATGTCATTCTTGTCTTTTTGGTTCTGTGTTACCTCATTCAGGAAGACATTGTTCTAGTTCCATACATTTACCTGAAATTTTCATGATCTCATTTTTTTTTTAGTGGCTGAGTAATATTCTACTGTGTAAATGTAGAACATTTTCCTGTCTACTTATCTGTTGAGGGAATCTAGTTGTTTCCCCCAGTTTCTGGCTATTAGGAATAGAACAGCATCTCTGTGGTAGAATGAAGTAGAGGACATATTCTTACAATCATTAGGGACTAGATTTTGACAATAAAAAGGAGCTCAGTTGGATTATTTCTTGATTTTTGTTCTAAGAAGCTAGGAGCAAAGAGAACAACTAAAACACTTTAGTCTCTGGAAATATGTGTCCTGAAAATATTTGTTCATTTATTATATGAATAATTATTCATTTATTACTGAATTTGTCAAAATTTTTATGATATTGAGAGGAAACCAATATATTTTTCTGACAATGTCAGCATCGTTCATAGACTTTGAGTATAACAACAGTCTGTTATCTGTTCACAAGTTTATCCCAAGGCCTACTCCAATGCTAGAGTATGATAGATGTTCAACAAGTGTTGTTTTGTAAGTTTGACTATGAAACACTAAATAACTTGACTAATGACACATAGTTAGTAAGTATTTGAAGCAGCTCTTAATTCACATCAAGAGAACATGTCATTCTTTAACTAGTATGAGAACATGTAGAAGGTCTCAATGGCATGGTTGCAATTCAAAAGCTATTACATCATCCATTTCACATCAATTACCCTGACTCTAGTTCAGACCTCTTGCTGCATCCTTGTTAATATGAATATACTAATGGCTTCACAATATAAACCCATTCTACTAATTCTGTTTTCTGCTGAACATATACATATGAACAACTCATATATAAAAGTAAAATGTTGTGTTGCTGCTTTTACCACAATCAGCATAACTTCACTGTTATACCATGGTCAATTAGACTGATGATTTAAGTTTTCAAGATTCCCATCTCAAGACAAATTTTCTGTCCTCTGGGACTTACTTTTTACCTTTCTTCATATATATGAGCATGCAAGCCAAATAATGTCCTTTCTTTTATCCATGATCTTCTGTTCCTGTAGATCTTCTAGGAAGCCACTCTCATCATTTCCTCATTATCCATCCCATTCTCTAAATTCCTCAAGTCTTTTTCCCTAATCCTAGCTGGGTGTCTTTGATGTGACAAATAGTCTATTAATTATAAAATTTAAACCCTTTACCAAGTGTTACTTTAGATGTTGTTTTCTCCCTCCTCTCCGCATACCCACACTCATGTGTTTGGTGTGTGTGTCTCCACACACCAAATCTCCAGATTTATGGTGAGCTCTGCAGAGAGTCATTTAGGAATGTAAGTAGTCCAATCCTGAAGACACACAGACTGCTTTAAATCATTAGCTGTCACTAGTAATTCAATTTTCACCAATATTCTTAAATTTCCTAAAAGTGAATTTATTTTTCTATAAAATGGTGTATAATATGTAATATGGCATCATTTCAGTACACCAGCAAGACTCATAATTACATTTCATTGCACAGCATAATCCAAGTTATAATCATAAGCTGCATAATCAAATAATGATTTGTCTCATTGGCTTGTTGTAAAGAATAAAAAACAAATATATTTGTCACTTTTCTGTTGCTATGAAAAACGCCATGATTTAAAGCAATTTAAGGAAGGAAGGAAGGGTTTACTTGGCACATGTTTTCAGAGATCTGGAGTCCACAGAAGTAGGGCAGGAAGTTATATAGACCAGGGGAAGGAAAGGCCATCTATCAACCACACAAAGGAAGCAGACAGAGTGCATTGGAATTGAAGAGGGAGTCTTTGCTTTGAAAACACAGCTAGTTAGAGTCTTTCAGATGTGCTCAGTAGACTCCTGTCATATGTTCAATGCACATCCCATCTGTCTTTCTAAACGAGGATTGATCATCTTACCCCATGTCCGCTCTCTTGATT
>REGO01000462.1:71913-106623 GCA_010120015.1 Rhombomys opimus | reverse complement strand
GTAACAATGGCCACTCTCAGCTGCTCCATCATAGTATTGAATTCTTCAGTCCAATTACCTAAAATATAGCTAGACAATTGTTTAGACAGATTTGCAGCACGGGAAACATTCTCATACTTCTTATAAAGCTTTTAAAATACCCTCTGCTGTATGAGTGCTCAATAAACACTAGTTATTTTAATTTATACAGCTTCTGAAAAATGCTAAGCATTTGTCAGGTATTTTATAAACACTTTTAGTAAAAGTATTGAAAAACAGGAAACATTAAATGGCTAACTAAGCAGGTTAACATAAGGAAATTTATTGAATATTCAGTTTAGAGGAATCAGAAGAGAGTTTAAGAACTAAAAACTCATAATTTGAAGTTTTCCATTGTACATAGGACAAATAACATAAGGGATAGAAAAGTCACAATCACTGGAGAATTTTTATTTTGTTTTCTGACAAAAAATATGCTCGGTTAATCCAAAAGTAGGCAAAAGCTGTACTGTCAGCTGCCCTCCTCACTACCGCTGCTGATCAGAACTTCCTAGGAGAAATTTCTTGATTGGGCTTCCTTAAAGTTTCTGTTATTTGCCATTCCAATCCTCTATTTCATCTTGAAACCAATCGCTTTGCAGAAGCATTATTTACTTCTTTAATCACACTAATATTTTATCTCAGGCCAATGTGAAAATAAGCTAAATTTTCAGTCATAGGGATAAAGAAACAGTGTTATCAGAGTTCTTTCAAGGCAAATCAGAGATTAATTTGTTTTAAGTCCTTAAATCTTAAATATACTCTTAGCTAAAGGTTATTATAGAGTGTGCCTTTCCTCAAATCCATTTAAATGATTGCATTGTTCAAACAGAAAGTTGGGACAAAATTAGCTTTAAAAATGTTTAAGAATAAAATAAATATGTACATTGCTAATCATTCATCTCAGAGTCAAATCATTGTCAAATTTATGGAATGCTATTTGGCAATCAGAATATCTGATGAACAAATTTTTAAAAGTATAATTAAGAAGAAAGAGATGAATGAGCAGGTACTGTACAATGAGTTTTTTTTTTTTAAAGTAATTAGGAAGTAGAGCATCATGCATCTCTTTCTTAGGGGCATAGATGAGCCTCTGTGGTATCATAGTTTAGCCCTTGCCTTCTGAGCAAGGCCAACTTAGAAAATGCTCATCTCTTCACATACTTAAGAATACACAAGATATTTAATGAAACAGATTAACGAAAAATTACTGTCTTCCCAGTTGTGCTCACTTGCTCTGCTTTACTCTCTGAACCTCCTACTTTCTACTCAATACTTAATGAAGGTGGAGACAGTGATTTATCATTTGAGTTGAATGTCAGTTTAGCAATTATTATAATAAATGTGTCTTTATTTTTCCACACATAAACTGAATTTATACTCAAGTTCTCATTGCACACAAAGGAATTTAAATCTATTTAAAGCTTATTTCAACCAAATTTCTATTTCTCTCTGTGGATCATGGAATCTTCCAGCAACTCCAAGGACATCTGGAAATAGAAACATTCTTGCCCTTTACCAGAACACAGAGTAAGCATGCTATATCTGCTCACATCAGCTCAAATCCATTAGACTGCCCATTTTTTGCACAACCCTTTAAGGAAACAATGATAGGGTAAAAAGTCCTTCACATATTTGGAATGTCTAAATAACATCAATAACATCCCTTGATGCTCTCTTCTGTCTCTGTGTGGAGACAGTTGTGCTCTTTTAAGGTATGGTGTGATGTTATAGACTACCCAATTAATTCAGGATATTCTCCCTACTTATAAGGACAGAACCTTAAATGAAGAATCCATGTACCCATTCCCATGTAATATAATGTACTCACAAGTGATACAGATTAGATGGAGATAAAAGAGGGACACTATTTAACCTACCAAAAGTACCTTCAAAATATACCTCAAACACGTTCACTTTCCTTTATGTGTATGGCCTCCATCAGTCTCTCCTTTGAAAGCTTCCCGAGAATTTCCTGTCATTTTTCCTGTCATACTCTTCTCCAATCTCTTCTGAAGGAGCAGCCAGAGAGATGTCTGAAAATATTGCTCATTAGATCCTTCCGTAGTGACCCATCTTTTTGTTGTGATTGAAATAGAAATCCCTTATAGGGTCAGTGGCTATTAACTTCTCCACCTTTAAACCTCACTCTTCCTCCACCTCACCAGGCTTAACACAATGGCTATTTTGTGATTTTCCCTGGGGAGATGTGCAGAAATGTCTATTCATTCCAGATGGGGTACTAGGAGAGATCACAGAAATGATTCCAATCAAATGTAGCTTTGTAAGACATAAGTTTGCTGATAAGTTACAGAAGCATTTGTGACTCAAGCAGCTGCATCCCTGAAAAGCCCACCACAGCTTGGGTGCTGACACATGAAAGCTATGTGTCAGTGGAATTTCCACAGGACTTGGAGTCACATCTATCAAAGTATCTCATCTTTCCCCCAAATTGTTAGCACTTCTATAACCTTGGGAATGGGGGAACTTCAAGAGTCCTGTAAATTCTAGACGTTTTTTAATTAAAATTTTATTTTATATTAATTACAGTTCATTTACTTTGTATCCCAGCTGTAGCCCATTCCCTCATTCCCTCCCATTCCCACCCTCCCTCCCTCATCTCCTCCCTGCCCATCTCTAAGTCCACTGATAGTGCAGGTCCTCCTCCAACTTCCATCTGACCCTAGCTTATAAGGTCTCATCAAGACTGGCTGCAATATCCTTCTCTGTGGCTTAGCAAGGCTGCTCCTCCCTCAGGGGGTGGGGGTGAAAGGGAGGTCAAAGAGCCAGCCACTGATTTCATGTCAGAGACACTCCCTGTTCCCCTTACTAGGGAACCCACTTGGATACTGAGTTGCCATTGGCTCCATCCGAGCAGAGGTTCTAGGTTATATCTATGTATGGTCCTTGATTGGAGAATCAGTCTCAGAAGACCCCTATGCTCAGATATATTTGGTCCTTGTGGAGCGCCTGCCCTCTCTAGGTCTTACTAACCCCCCCCCCTTTTTTTCATATGATTCCCTGCACGCTGCCCAAAGTTTGGTTATGAGTCTCAGCATCTGCTTTGATACACTGCTAGATAGAGTCTTTCAGAGGCCCTTTATGGTAGGCTCAACTACACAAAAAGAACATTTGTTCAACTATGTTTGTAGCAGTTTTATCAGTAATAGCTAGAACCTGGAAACAACCCAGATGTCCATCAACTGAGGAATGAATCAGAAATTGTGGGACATTTGCACAATGGACTACTACTCAGCAATTAAAAACAAGGAATTCATGAAATTTGCAAGCAATTGGTTGGATCTAGAAAAGACCATCCTGAGTGAGGTATTCCAGAAGCAGAAAGGCACACGTGGTATATATTCACTTATAAGTGGATACTGGACCTATAAGATAGGATAATCATACTAAAATCTGTAGAAGTTTTCTGAGCCTTGAAAAACTTGACTCTTTTTTTCTTTTATTTTATTTTTAATTACACTTTATTTACTTTGTATCCCCCCTCTAGTTCCCTCTCTCCCCCCCTCCCAATCCCTCCCCTCATTCCCCTTCTCCACACACTCTCCTCCCAAGTCCACTGATAGGGGAGGTCTTCTTTTCCTTCCTTCTGATCCTAGTCTGTTAGGTCTCATCAGGAGTGGCTGCATAGTCTTCCTCTGTGGCCTGGTAATGCTGCTCCCCCATCAGGGGAAGATGATCAAAGAGCAGGCCAATCAGTTCATGTCAGAAGCAGTCCCTGTTCCCATTACTAGGGAACTCACTTGGGCACTGAACTGCCATGGGCTGCATCTCTTAAGACTTAGCAGTCTTCCTCTTTCTTTCAGTAGGAAGTGTGCTAATTCAGAGAAAAATGTCTTGAACAAGAAAGGCCATATTAAAACAAAATTTTACAATATGCAAAGTTAAAATAATCCTAAACTTATAATTTTGCAATATAAATGTGTGTGTGTGTCTAAAAGGTTAATGTTAAATGCAGTATACAAATACAGAACACGGTCCCATTTAACCCTCAGCAATCTGAAGACATTTCTTATGAGCTCCTTATTATTTCCTTAGAGTAATGTTTTTTTTTACATTCCTAGAGTAATGTTGCTGGACCATGTTGTGTTTCTTCTCCTCCAATTCTAATGGGACTTGGGAGCAAGAAAAAGTGAAGCCATGTTCCTGTTTGTACATTTTCTACTAGAGCCAGTTGCCTGGGTCTGACAGGTTCTGGCCCACTGCTTCCATTATTGCCTTTCGATTAGCCACACCTGGATACTTTTGAAGGGCTCCAGACTACAAAGAGAGTCTTCACCTCCAACTATACTTTCTTTCAGGATTTTCTGGATCAACATGCATCAGAATCCTTTCCATGGGGAACAGGCACCCATCTCAGAATAGGCTCTACTCATTCTATTCGCCATTGCCACTTCTTTCTCTCTCTAGGAACTCCAGAATCATATAAATCATTCAAAATTTATGTGAAATGACCTAAAAAAAACTTTGTCTGCTTTCCTTTAAAAGATTCATATTTGATGATTTAGAACATTATAAAAATGATTTACATCCAAGTCAATACCACTGAGATCTGCCAGACTTCTTTACCTTACAAAGATCACATCCTTTCCTGGGATGCTGCCAAGCCACTAAAATATCATCCCATCCAACAGAACCTTCTAAATTAGTGCCCTTCTTTTTGTCAGCACAGTTACATCAATCCCAGTGAATTGGGCTTCAAACCCTCTCTTCACCATGCCCTGTTTCTTTAGTAATACCTATCCTTTTCTTATTACCTTTTTATTTAAATTCTTTATTAATTCTTTATTTTTAAAAATTCTTTATTTCATTCACTTTGTATCCTCCCTGTGGTTCCCTTCTTCCTCCCATCCCAATCCCTTCCTTCCTCCACCCTCTGCATGCAGGCCCCTCCCCAAGTCCACTGACAGGGGAGGTCTTCTTTTCCTTCCTTCTGGTCCTAGTCAATTAGGTCTCATCAGGAGTGGCTGCATTGTCTTCTTCTGTGGCCTGGTAATGCTGCTTCCCCCTCAGGGGGAGTTAATTAAAGAGCAGGCTAATCAGTTCATGTCAGAGACAGTCCCTGTTCCTATTACAATGGAACCCATTTGGATACTGAACTGCCATGGGCTACATCTGTGCAGGGGTTTTAGGTTATCTCCATGTATAGTCCTTGGTTGGAGTATCAGTCTCAGGAAAGACCCCTGTGCTCAGATTTTTTGGTTCTGTTGCTCTCCTTGTAGAGTTCCTGTCCTCTCCAGATCTTACTGTTTCCCAGTTCTTTCATAAGATTCCCTGCACTCTGCCCAAAGGTTGGCCATAAGTACCTTTTTAGTCCTTGATATTCTTAGAATTTCTCAGCCAATGATAATTAGCTATTCCAAAAAGCTCGCGTGACCCACTCCTTCAGGGAATGATTTCCATCATACTATTTCAGATTATACAACCGTTGTCTCAAGAAGCAATGGTTGGTCATATTACACAATCACTATGCATGGACAGTTGGCCCCAAGTCCTATAGCCTTATTAGCTAGGTTACAGGAGATTCTCTTTGTAGAATCTCTCCTCCCAATTCAAAGGCAGAGCATTCCATTGTTATTATATTTTCCCTAGCTGTGTCATCTTTAAGTACTCATCATGCATGCTGAATCATGGACAATTTCAATCTCTGTATGAAGCATTAGACCCTCATGGCTGCTCTATTCACAGTTGCTAAGTAATAAAAATAACCTAACTGTCCTTCAACTGATGAGTGAACAATAAAAATATAGTACATATGCACAATGGAATTGTACTCCATTATAAAGAAAAACAAATCATGAAATTTGCAGTTAAACTAATGGAACCTGAAATATATTATGCTGAGTGTGATTACCACAGCCAAGAAAGATAAATGTCACACGTTCTCTCTTATTTGTAGTATCTATCTCTCAATATTTAGATGTGAGCATACAATTTGGAGTGCTACAACTTGCTGGAGGGAGGTCACAGACCCCTGACTGGGGTGGTAAGGAAATGAAGAGAAAATAGAGACACAAACCCACATACAATACAGAAAAGCTAGTGTCAGATGGACTATTTAGATAAAGTAGCCCCAACTATGTGACAACCTGGAACCCCCATCATGCTTATTATACACAGCATTGTGGAGAGGAACTAGCTTGTCTAGGTAAGACGTCTCTGTACTTGAGCAGTGACTGGGAATTTATGAGAGGAAAAAGCTGAATTTGCTAGTTTTGGCACATGATTTGTAAGCACTGTACTTTCACAGATTGTCGACATTTGCACTTGGACCAACGAAAGGCTTTGCTATCCCTCAGAGCCTCACAAGGCGGAGGTGGCCTCGGGTATTTCCATGCCATGGATCTGCGATATTAGATTCTTGACATCACCATGCTAATGTCAAAAAGACACATTGATGTAGGACTTCATCTGCCCTTTACACAGGCACTCAGAGCTTCCTTGGCTTCCCACACAGGAGTAACGATAGAAACCAGAAAAGTAAAAAGGATCACGATGGTTAGGAGAGGAAGTTCTGGAGAGGAGAGTAGCAAGAAAAAGGTGCAATGAAGTAGGAAATAGGAAAAAAATCAGGGAGATTAGATGAGAATGGGAGAGGAAAATCTATAAAGAAAAATAGGGGCAAGGAGTGAGTACACTAAAGCTGTCTGAAAAAAAACCCCACTGGGAATCATATTATTTTATGATGACCTAAAATACACACCAATGATCATGTGATACATAGAGTGACATGGCTCTGAAAGGTCCTAGCTGATATAACAAAATCTCTGTGTCAGGAAACCTCCAAAATAATTGCACCTCAAGGATATCTTTGGCCATTTCTACTTCATTCTTCATTGTCTATTTCTATCCATGGGTTCCGTGTTCTGTTCAATGTAAAAACAAGTATGAGTAATTATTTGCAAACTACATCTATATCTTAAGTAGTTTAAACTACCAAGCATAAATAAATAGAGTTTTTAATGCACATGTGAATTAAAATACACAGACAGAACTAGATCAAATTTATAATCGTAATAAATTTACTGATGCTGAATGAAAAAGACATTCTGAAAGACTAAGCAAAATAGAAAAACAAGAAACTTTAATCATCACTCACAAGACTTTTGGGAACTATCTGGAGACTGGCATCAAATTAAAAAAAAAAACAACATGTGATCTTGTATTGTTGAAGTCAGTGGTTTTAACAACTCTTTTATATTGAAGTAATTTTCACTTATAAAAGTGTTACAAAAGATAGCACACAGAGTCTCCGAATGTGTTCAATATATTTTTAAACTAATTTTATGTTACGGATATTTGCCAAAATACAGAAATAAAAAGATAACTTATTATTTGTTAAACTCTAAACTATGTTAGAATTATATTAGTTTTCAACTTACTTCCTTTTATACTCTACGTTCCAATCCAGAATACCACGTAGTATTTAGAAGCTGTCAGATTTTAAATTCTTCTCTGCATTCTGGAAACCTAAATATAACAGATTAATTATTTCTTCATTTTGTAAGATAAAGTTTACAACAATTTGTATGTATTGACAGAATTTCTGTCTCACTAGTCATAGTCAGTTGATGGAATCTGCCTGAAGTTTTCTAGATGGTGCTTGTAAATACCAATCTAGAAAACTTGAAATGAATTATTTTGGTTTTAGAAGGTTGAATGATAGTGTCAAAAAACATTTCAGATAGTTTAAAATTATAATATAGATTTAGTGGTAATTAAATTTTATGGTTGTTATTGTTTTAAGACAAGGTCTCATTTAGCTCAAGTTGGCCTCAAACTCATTATGTAGCTGAGGCTTATCTTTTTTTTATTACTAGTTTCTTTTTTAATTTTTATTATTAGTTACATTTTATTAACTCTGTATCCCAGCTGTATCCCGCTTCCTCATTACCTCCCAATCCCACCCTTTCTCCCTCATCTCCTTCCTGCCCCTTTCCAAGTCTACTGATAGGGGAGGACCTCCTCCCCTTTCATCTGACCCTGTTTTATCAGGTATCTTCAGGACTGGCTGCAAAGTTCTCCTCTGTGTCCTAGTAGGGCTGCTCCTCCCTTGAACGGTGCAGAGGTCAAAGAGCCCTCCATTGAGTTTATGTAAGAAATAGTCCCTATTACCCTTACTATGGAAAACCAATTGGTTACTGAGCTACCACAGGGTACATACGAGCAGAGGTTCAAGGTTATATTCATACATGGTCTTAGGTTGGAGAAATAGTCTCATATAAGACCCCTGTGCCCAGATATATTTGGTCCTTGTAGAGCTTCTCTCCAGGTCATACTAACTCCCCTTCTTTCATACGATTCCCTGCACTCTGCCAAAGGCTTGGTTATGAGTCTTAGTATCTGCTTTGATGAATGGTGGGATCTAGAAAAGATTATTCTGAATGAGGTATCCCAGAAAGAGAAAGACACACATGGTATATACTCACTAATTTAGACCTATAAGATATGATAAACATAATGAAATCTATACACCTAAAGAAGATAAACAAGAAAGAAGACCTGGGGTATGATGATCAATCCTCACTTACAAAGACAAATAGGATGGGCATTGGATGTAGGAGAAAAGAAGTAACAGGACAGGAGCCTACCACAGAGGGCCCCTGAAAGACTGTACCTAGCAGTGTATCAAAGCAGATACTAAGGCTCAGAACCAAACCCTCAGCAGAGTTCAGGGTATCATATGAAAGGAGGCTGATCTTAAACTATTGATCCCTTTGACTTCACTGCACAAGGCAAATGAAATCATCTCATTTGTAGAAAAAAAAAAACAGATGGAACTAAATCTTATCCTGTTAATGTAGGACTAATAAAGTGGAAACCACAAAATCTAGAAATTAATTACAATTAATAAGACATATTTCAATAATAGTGCTAATTAATGTCATCAATTCCTGGTTTATAAGACACAGACTACCTGAAGACATGATCTGTATTTTTGTTTTCTGTAAGAAACACATGGTGCTTGTAAATACCAATATTGCTAAAGACTGAAATTTTGGAAAAATATTCTAAGCAAATCAAAACAGGAAACAAACATTCATCACTGTTCTAATATCTAAAAAAAGATACATCACACAAATTCTAATCATAAGAAATACGGACATTTTCAGAGTTCTGAAAAGGCTAAAACTCTGGTGTTCTCAACCAGACCCCCTGAGAAGGGAAAGACGTGGTTTCAAGGCAGAGTTGAGAATGCTGCTAATGAGAAAGACTCATCAGCCTTTGGTCATAACTTGAGGAACCTAAGAGGGCCATGTAATTCTATACACTTATTGTCTATTCTACATTGATCTGTAGGTTGAGAGAAATTGTCACCTAGAACATAAAACCATATCTTGTAATCTGATTTTCTTAGAATGTCATGCATAAGAAAAGCAGCCTTTGTGTCTTTGTACTGTATATATTTAGTCTCATTTTTAAAATTTTTATTTTTATATTAATTACAGTTTATTCACTTTGGATCCCAGCTGTAGCCCCTTCCCTCATTCCCTCCCAATACCACCCTCCCTCAATTTCTATACCACAATTTCTGTATCCATTTTGTATCCAGTTGAGGGACATCAAGGTTGTTTCCAGGTTCTGGCTATTACAAATAAAGCTGCTATGAACATGGTTGAGCAAATGTCATTGTTGTGTACTTGAGCATCTTTTGGATATATGCCTAGGAATGGTTTATCTGGATCTTGAGGTAGCACTATTTCTAATTTTCTGAGAAAGCACCAGATTGATTTCCAAAGTGGTTGTACAAGTTTGCATTCCCACCAGCAATGGAAGAGGGCTCCCCTTTCTACACATCCTCTCCAGCATGGGTTGTCACTTGAGTTTTTTGTCTTAGCCATTTTGATAGGTGTAAGGTAAAATATCAGAGTCGTTTTGATTTGCATCTCCCTGAAGGCTAAGAATGTTGAGCATTTCTTTAAGTGTTTCTCTACCATTTGATATTCCTCTATTGAGCATTCTCTGTTTAGCTCTGTACCCCATTTTTAACTGTTTTTTTTTTGTTTTTTTTTTGTTTGTTTGATTTTTTTGTCTTTAACTTCTTGATCTCTTTATATATTCTGGATATTAGTTCTTTGTCAGATATAGAGTTGATGAAGATCCTTTCTCAGCGTTTAGGCTGTCGGTTTGTTCTGATGGCAGTGTCCTTTGCTTTACAGAAGTTTTTCAGCTTCATGAAGCTCCATTTACTGATTGTTAGCCCACAGCAGCTTGGTCTCCAAGTGGGTTACCCTATAAGGGGAGCAGGGGCAGTCTCTGACATGAAATCAGTGGTGGGCTCTTCAGTCATCTCCCCCTGGGGGTTGCAGCCTTGCCAGGCCACAGAGGAAGACAATGCAGACAGTCCTGATGGGAACAGATAGGCTAGGGGGATATAGAAGAGAAAGAGCACCTCCCCTATCAGTGAACTAGGGGAGGGACATTTGGGGGAGAAGAGGGAGGAAGAGTGACGCTGGGAGGAGAAGAGGGAGAGTGCTACATCTAGGATAAAATGTGAATAAATTACAATAAATAATAAATTAAAAAATTATAAAAAGGATAGGGCTGGCCACTGTCTCCACTTACTCAATACAGTACTTGAAATTTTTTATTTTATTTTTATATTAATTACAGTTTATTCACTTTGTTTCCCAGCTGTAGCCCCCTCCCTCATTCCTTCCCAACCCCACCCTCCCTCTCTCATCTCCTCCCAAGCCCTTCTCCAAGTCCACTGATGTGGGAGGTCTTCCTTTGCATCTGACACTAGCCTATCAGGTCTCATCAAGACTGGCTGAATTGCCTTCCTCTGTGGGCTGGCAAGGCTTCTCCCCCCTCAAGGGGAGGTGGTCAAAGAGCCAGCTACTGAGTTCCTGTCAGAGACAGTCCCTGTTCCCATCACTAGGGAACTCACTTGGATACTGAGCTACCATGTGCTACATCTGTACAGGGGTTCTAAGTTATCTCCCTGCATGGTCCTTGGTTGGAGTATCAGTCTCAGAAAAGACCCCTGTGCCCAGATATTTTGGTACTGTTGCTCTACTTGTGGAGCTCCTGTCTTCTCCAGGTCCCAGTATCTCCCCCTTCTTTCATAAGTTTCCCTGCACTCTGCCCAAAGTTGGGTTAAGAGTCTCAGCATCTGCTTTCACAAATTGCTGGATACAGTCTTTCAGAGGCCCTTTGTGGTAGGCTCCTGTCCTGTTTTCTGTTTTCTCTTTCTTGCAATGTCCATGCCATTTGTCTTTCTGAGTGAGGATTGATCATCTTATCCTGGCTCCTCCTTGCTTGGCTTCTTAAGGTGTACAAATTTTTGTAGATTTATCCTACATTATATGTCTATTATCCACTTAAAATGAGTATATACCAGGGGTGTCATTTTGCTGCTGGGATACCTCACTCAGGATGATCTTTTCTAGATCCCACCATTTGACGGCAAATTTCATCATTTCCTTGTTTTTAACTGCTGAGTAGTATTCCATTGTGTAAATGTACCACAATTTCTGTATCCATTCCTCCGTTGAGGGATGTCTGGGTTGTTTTTAGGTTCTGGCTATTATGAATAAATCTGCTATGAACACGTTTGAACAAATGTCTTTGTTGTGTACTTGAGCATTTTAAAGTAATAAAACCAAGAGAAGGAAATAAACGAGATGTAAACAGGGAAGAAGGAAATCGAAGATTCCCTTTTTATAGCTGATATGACCCTATTCATAAAAGAGCCTAAAGACTTCACAGGAAAATTCCAAGAACTAAATATTTTCTGACAAGAGACAAGTCATAAATGAACACTCAGTAATCATAAGCCTTTCTCTATAGCAAAGTCAAGGACAGCGAGAATGAATCAGGAAACAATCTCACTTAGAATAGACTAAAAAAAATATGACAAAGTACACCTACCCAATGATCTCTATGACCTCTAAAACAAAACCTTTTCAACTCTGAAGAAGTAAATAAAGGAAGGCACTAGAAGATGAAGGACTTCCCACGCTCATGGATTAGTAAAGTTAATATTGTAAAAATGACTATCCTACCAAAAACAATTTTGAGATTCAGTGAATCCCCAATCAAAATCTCCATGCTATTCTTTACAGAAATGATGATAAGGAGGCCTAAAAATTGTCCATATCCTAGGCATGACAGCCGCTCTAACCATGAATCGTAACAGTCATAGATGCCTTAACTGTCTCTGCACAAGAACGGGCCCACCAAACACCACTCCAGGGAGGACACGGAAAGTCTTACCTCTCACTGCTGAACTACTTGCTATTTATATATTCAGAGAAATGAAAGCTTGTTGTCTTCTATTCTGCATTCACAAATGACCTCACTAATCTCCAATAGATAGCTCCAATCCAACGACCAAACAGATAGACCCCGATAAATTAAATGGGTGACAAAAACAAAACTAAAAGTCATGAATCTGAGAAAGGAATTAGCAAGGTTTAGCTAGGTTTGCTAAGGGAGAAATGGATAAGTGTGAATGGAGCGAGGAGAACAATTAGAATATATTATATTAATTTATGTTTGTATGTATGTGAATGTATATATGACATTGCCAAATAATAAAATATTCAAGAGTAGAATGAGTACGGGTGTACAAACCAATGGCTCTGAGATATGATATGATATTATAATGGCAAGTGAACATATTTGCAGTGGGTCATGCAAGAGTAGGTATAAAGCGTCAAATGAGTCTAATGATACCTTTTGGAATGTGATATTTTCCGTATTTCTGTGTTTAATTAGCACCTGCACATAGTGAATCAAGTATGTATGTAACAAGGTCACTGAGTCAGTCTTTCCAGCCAGGAATGCAGTCTGTCTGGGTGTGCTCTAGAGTGGCATCTCAAACACTGTGATTGTGGCATTTCAAGTCATAGCATATATATGTACAAACATACATACACAGACACAAACATGGCACACAGCTATGAGCAAAAGTCTTACTAAGTTTAGTTCCCGATTCTGCTCAACTATGATTCATAATGGTAACTATTTCTCAGATTATTATGAAAATTAAATGGTAATGCATGTAAAGCAGCTAGCTAATTGACACAAAGTGAGAGCAAAACTATTTCATTATTCTATTTTAAGCCCCAATTCAAATGTCACTTCCTATTTCTTCCAGATTGTTTGGTGCTTCTCATTATTTAAAAGTTGTATTAAAATGTCATGGGGGAAATGATCATATACTTTTAAATATTGGAAAATTATAAAACAATGGATATGATAGTGTGTGCTACGTTAACCATGGATAGTTTTGGCACATCTGGATTTTTAAATATTCCATAATAAACATAAATTATACACAAAATAAGAACAGTAATGCTGTATTGTGCTAGCCATTACTACTATAGTTATTTATCAAGGTCATATATGCACACACTACCCCTCCCATCAGTATTCTACCTGATCCACTAAGAAACCATTTTCAAATTACTTGCATATTTCCCTAATTACATAATTTCATTTTCTAAATAATATGCACAATAGTTTTTTGCTATTTTTAGTTTCACACTCCTTTTTTAATTAAATTTTTATTTTTATATTAATTACAGTTTGTTCACTTTGTAGCCCAGCTGTAGCTCCCTCCTTCACTCTCTCCCAATCCTACCCTCCTTCATCTCCTTCCATGCCCCTCTCCAAGTCCACTAATAGGGGAGATCCTCCTCCCCTTCCATCTGACCCTAGATTATCAGGTCACACTTTTTTTGTCTATGTAGTATGGGAAACAATTATTTTTATTTTGCTCTAACATCCAATTTCATATTTTTGCATCTCTCTATAGAGTTTTACTATGTTTTTATTAAACCATTATTTGTTATTTACCATTAGTATGCAAATATAGTACATCCTTGAACTTGTAATTTTCTATGATTATTTTAGTTAAATATAATTCTAACAAAATAATAACTATTCATAAAATTAAATAATATGTGTATATTTTAAAATGTGTCTTTTCTTTCCTTGTAATGTTCCTATAATACTAAAAGCAAATATCTATTTTCCAATATTATATTTTTTCTTAGAGACATGATTACAGATGTTTTGTCACCAGAAGTTGACTTGCAGAACACAAAATCAGAATATAAAAATTCATATTTTTTATACAGCGATAATGAGAGTTTGCTTAGAAAAAATTAGGTCCATACCCCATTTTTTAAATTGGATTGCTTGATTTATTGCTTTTTAACTTCTTTAGTTCTTTATATATTCTGGATATCAGCACTCTGTCTGATATAGGGTTGGTGAAGATCCTTTCCCAATTTGTAGGCTGTCCTTTTGTTCTGACGACAATGTCCTTTTGCTTTACAGAAGCTTTTTTTTTTCTTTAAGTGTTTCTCTGCCATTCTGTATTCCTCTATTGAGAATTCTCTGTTTAGCTCTGTACCCCATTTTTTAATTGGATTACTTGATTTATTGCTTTTTAACTTCTTTAGTACTCGAAACAAAAAAGAAATAAATGATCACCCCTCCCCTGAGGGGGGAGCAGCCTTACCAGGCCACAGAAGATGATAATGCAGCCACTTCTGATGAGAACTGATAGTCTAAGATCAGAAAGAAGGAGAGGAAGACCTCCCCTATCAGTGGACTTGGGGAGGGGCATGCATGCAGAAAGGGGAGGAAGGGTGGGTTCAGGAGGGGAGGAGGGAGGGGCTTATGGGGGGATACAAAATGAATAAAGTGTAATTAATAATAATAATAATAAAAGAAAAAAAGAAATAAAGACAAGCTTAAAGACAGGCAGAAAGAAAGAAAGAAAGAAAGAAAGAAAGAAAGAAAGAAAGAAAGAAAGAAAGAAAGAGTAAGATAAAGAAAGAAACTCAACAGTTTAAGAAAAAATGTTCAATTTCATTAGCTGTCAGGAAAATACAGGTAAACACACACACACACACACATACATGCGCATGCACACACACACACTATGAGAGCCCATTTCTCAAAAAGAGAATTGCTATCACTTGAAAGAGAAAAGTGAATTACTGCAAGGCTCCAGGAGTATCACAGAAGAGAAAATGGAAAGGCTATAAGAGCCAGAGGATCATAATGCTGTTGTTAGAGAGTGCCCCTAGACAAGACAAGAATATGAAACCATGAACCCTCAACAGTATGGGGTCCTGAACAAGATCAGCACAACACAACAACAGATGACATGCTACGAGCTACTAAGTGCAAAAATCTGTTTCCTCAATGGAGGATACCCTACATAATATATATTCTAATTAGTAATATTCTTTCATCTGTTGCACAATAGACAGAAGTGTTAGGATACTATTTTAGTTAAACATAACACATAAAGATAGAAGTAATGTGTGTTTTAATCTCACATGTGAATGTTAATAATTGATCAAAATATTGACTAATAATTACTACAGTCTAGGAAAGGTAATGAGAAGTATAGGGTGAGGTTCAACAGCAGACACCAAAAGTCAAAAGTATTAACACTAGTGGTCTATAGAACAGTAAGGTACATGATACTTGGATCATGTTTGGCTTCCACAGGAATGCTCAGTCATGTGACAGATACACACACATGCACATAATTAAAAGTAAAATTAAAAAAAAACATATTTTGTAGGTTTTCTGCAGTGATACCTGTCTTCTGATATATTCCCCTCTATATGATCTCCTCTTTATTATATGGGTAGGAGTTACTAACCCTCATGGCAGAAATGATTAGGTTAATCACAGTAAAAAGTTTCTGGACGGTATCCTACGGTATCTCAATCTCTTTGGATTACTTGATCTTGGTTAAGCAGGTGTATGTAAAATCAGCTCTGGCAGAGGAGTATGTAATTGAGGATGGAAGCTTCCAAGGGTGAGTGAGCTTGAACGGAGCCCACCTACATTTGAGATTTGAGATGAATACGATCGACAATTCAGTTAGAATCTCTCCAATGACTAGCATAGAAGCAACAAGTAAAGCAGTAAGATCAACAGTTACGACAATTACAATCAGTAATCAGCAATGGAACCTCCTGAAACTGAAAAGCCACTGTAAGGCGAAGAACACTGTCAAAGGACAAAATGGCAGCCTACAGAATGGCAAAAGGTCTTCACCAACCACACATCCAACTGAGGGCTGATATCCAAAATGCATAAAGAAAGTAGGCATCAAGAAACCAAATAACCCAATTAAAAATGTGGTACACATCTGTACAAAGAATTCTTTTTTAAAACTTATTCATTTTTTTATTAATTAAAGTTTATTCACTTTGTATTCCAGCTGTAGCCCCCTCCCTCATCCTCTCCTATTCCCACCCTTCCTTCCTCATCTCCTCCCTTGCCCCTCCCCAAGTCCACTGATAGGGGAGGTCCTCCTTGCCCTCCCTCTGACCCTAGCCTATCAGGTCCATCAGGACTGGCTGCACTGTCTTCCTCTGTGGCCTGGTAAGGCTGCTCCCTCCTTACCAGGGGGAGGTGATCAAAGAGCCAGCCATTGAGTTCATGTCAGAGACAGGAGTCTCTAATGGCTGAGAAGAACTTAAATAAATGCCCAACACCCTTAGCTATTAGGAAATGTAATTCAAATGACTCTGAGTTTTCATCTTACAACTTCCAGAATAGTTAAGAACAATATACAAGTAGCAGCTCATGCTAACAAGGATATGGAGCAAGAGGAACACTCCAAAATTGCTGTGCAAACTTGAATGGCTTCTATTCAAATCAGTATGGTGGTTCAGTTTAGGAAGTTGTCTTTTGTGCCAGTGCATTCAAGGCTATACCCCATTTTATGTTCTTTCACATTTAGTGTATTTGGTTTTATATTGAAGTCTTTGTTCCACTTGGACTTGAGTTTAGTGCAGGGTGGTAAATATTAATCTATTTGTATTCTCTACATTTAGATATCCAGTTAGATCAGCAAAATTTGCTGAAAATGCTTTTTCCTCCAGTGTATAATTTTTGCTTCTTGTCAGAAATCAAGTGTCCATAGGTGTGTGGATTTACTTCTGGGGCTTCAATTCAATTCTATTGATCATGCTACCAATTTTCATGCTATTACCATGCTGTTTTTATCACTGTTGATTTGTAGTACAGCTTGAAATCAGGGATGATGATAACCCCAGAAGTTCTTTTATTCTACAGAATTATTTTAGATATCTTGTTTTTTTTATAAAGTTGAGTATTATTCATTCTTCATTCTTGATCATTTATAAAGTCCAATGTAAGACATAAAATTAAGCCAAGATAGAAATCCAGTTTTGAAATATGACTATTTGTTGAGAGTTCAAATACTTTTTTCTTTGTTTTATTTTTTAAATTTCGTTTAATTTGGTACTGAGGTTCAAATCTAGTACCACTGAGTTATTTGAGCTACATCCCAAACCTTTGAATGTTCAGGTACTTTAGAATGTTTGTGTTGATTTCATGTGATAGAAGCCACAAAAGAAAGTTATTGATTCAATTATTCAGTTGAGTGTGCTACCTCAGTAAATCCTTCACATATAACAATGTAGTTGTCCTTCCAGCAGAAAAATAAAAGAGAAAAAAATCTTGCTATTTAACATGGATTTTTTTTCAATTTCTTTTTTTTTTTTTTGTGGCCTGTTGCTATGGAAACTTCACTGTTCTATTGGTAGACAAATCACATAATTCATTTGCGATATACCACATATAAAATTTACTGCAGCCTAAGAAGGCAAGTAAATGTTCTACCCACCAGTGGGTTTAGCACTTCAAAGGTTGAGGCAGATCCCAATGGCCTCAACTATTTGTGTTGGCGATACCAAACCACAAAGAGACATTAGCCCTGAGAACTGCATACACTGATGATGAGCTAACACTTTTAAGGGGCTCTCACAGGATAACTTAGAATTTTTCTGAATTAATAAGCACAGTCTCTTCCCACCAGTGTTTCATCTTTATGGTGTAGTTTATTATTATTACAGGATGCTTCTGGTTTTCTAAGTCTATATTTTTCTTTAGATGTTGGAAAACACAATGTTTATTTAGAGTAATTCATGATGAGTGGTAGTTGTATATAGGTAGATATGAATGGTGGATCATTAATTAGGAAGTCTAATCTGCATTTATCTGATGTTATAGTTAATCTAGGAAGATTATTGGCTGTAATTTGCAGGTAACACACACAAATACACACACACACACACACACACACACACACACTGGATCTTTATCTAAATGTTTTACTATATTATTTGATTTTCTAATGTTTATTTTTTGTTTTTTCTTTTTTTAATAATTTTTATTTTTTCACAATTTATTCATTTTGAATGTCTTTTTAATTTTTTAATGTTTTTATTATTGTCATTTATTACAATTTATTCAATTTGTATCCTGACTGTAGCCCTCTCCCTCTTCTCCTCCCAATCCCATCTTCCCTCCCTCTTCTCCTACTATGCCCCTCTTCTAGTCTACTGATAGGGGAGGTCCTCCTCCCCTTCCATCAGACTCTCGCCTATCAGGTCTCAGGCCTTGCCTCATTGTTTTCCTCTGTTTAAAGACGGATGTTCCTAGATCTACCTGCCCCACATGGATGAGAAGTCAAATATACTAATACGCTTTTCACGTTTAGTTAGTAAATGTGTCTTAACACAATAAGTGAAGACAAACACGAATATCTCAACTTTCAATCAATAGTTAATCAGATTTCAAACTGGTCTATTTTTTTCTTATGCTAACAAGGTGCTTTAGAACTTTGTGTTGTGTGTTTTTACTGAGACAGAGTCTCAGTGTGGTCCAAGTTGATCTCCAACTCATGTGGTAGCCCAAAATGAACTTGGACTTCAGGTCTTCCAAATAATTTCCTGAGTGCTGTGATAAGAGACTTCGGGTTTGATGCTCTTTCGGTGGATGACACCTAAATGAACATCGGTACAAAAGTCCCAATTTATTTCTAATATCAGAGATCAGACCTCTACTCTTGCTAAAACAAAAAGGGGGAACTGTAGAGAGCTGCCTAATGCCGCGCCTTAAAGATGGAGCTGGTTTCTGCCTTCCACCTTCCCGATGGTGAGTGCACTCTATCACAAACAACTCCATATTTGGCTAAGGCATTGGATCTGGCTTGCTTCTGTGTATGTGGACCTATCTGCATTGCCCACGTGGCACGCTGGGGTTGGCTACCCAGAGGCTATTTAAGCTGTGGGCTGGCTTTCCCCAGAGTCAGAAGATTGTTCAAGGTTCCTGAATAAACTGCATTGAGAAGAAAAAAAAAATTTTTTTTCAGTGAAAAAAAAGAGATTTCTAGCACCATTCCAGGTTTTATGTGGCATTTGAAACAGAACTTGGGAGTTTTGTGAACACTAGGGAAGCATTACCAACTGAGCTGCATTCCGGTCTATTACTTCTTTAGTTGTCCTGTAACTGTGCTGTTTATCTTTCAGGTAGCTTTGCTCATGGTAGCCATGTACCCTAACACCTGGTGCCTGAGAGGTTTGTTAGTTACTGCTCTTGTTGCTGTGACCAACCACCTCCAGGAATGACTCAATGAGAGAAAGATTTGCTTCGGTTCATGACCTCAGAGCTTTTCACCTAGAGTTGTTAGGCCCCAAAGTGTTGTATTGCGTGGCAGCAGGAGAGGTCAGAAGAACCCTTTCAATTAATCATTACCAGAAACTATGAGAGTACCAGGAAGGGATGCAGGAAAGGTACTCCTGAAACAGTTGCCTTGAGTGCCTTTCTTCCTCCAACCAAGTCTCATCCCCCCAAATTTTCACAACTTCACAAAATAATGCCTCATCATTAAAATAAACTTATGCTGCATATCTCATGATCATAGACAGCAAAAGATGTACAATTATTAAAGATGAACACTATACAGTCGAACCAGTCTCCATATCCAAACGTACATTTTTGCTGCCCTGTGACTCCCTGATATTTACCTAAATACTTTTCAGTTTTCTAGTTTCTACATTTGACAGGGTGAAAATATTTCCCTCAGAGGATTCTAGAGAGGAACAGAAGACTTACTGTACAGGGCCATTCAAGTGTTAAGCATGTCTTAACAATGACAAATACTACCATATGTTTATTTATTTATGTTAAAATGGAATACTAATTTTAGGTGTATAAATATTGTTATTTCCTTTTAGACAAGGGTATCTGCTAGAACAGTCATTCTGAAAGTGAGGACCCCAAACAAACCGTGGCAGAACAGCTAAGCACAGAACTGAAAATCACATTGCTAATGTTGGAATGCCAGTCAGAGACTAAAGCTCTTGCTGACTTAAATCACCAGCACCCACATAAAAGGCAGACATGGCTGCCTATGCCTGTAATCCTATCACTAGGGAGGCAGGTCAGAGGACCCTCTCCTGGGGGTTCTCTAGCCAAATCAGTGTGGCTGAAAGGTCAGTGAGAAACCTCGTCTGTGTCTTAAGAAGATAAAACCATGTTCAACCTCTGGCCTTCACACCTGCCTCCACATATATACACACATGAGTACACACACACACACACACACACACACACACACAGGGTGGAGGAGGAGAGCGGTGTAAGTTCTTATTTCCAGAAAACCCTGAAGATGTAGTCCCCAGACATCTGTAATTTAACAGGTCCAGTGCACACCAAAGTCTGGGAAAGTAAAATCAAATGTTTGTCCTAATTTTACCCAAGGCTAGTTCTGCCTGAAGTTGATTTTGGAATCTATCCACAATGCAGTGATTTTCCTAGAGTCAGTGAGCACAGCTTCAAATGGATGTTGCAATCACTCTGTTTCTTTGAGCCCATGTAATCACTAAGATTCTTGATTAATAGCTAATCATTTCATCTTGACTTCATTTTAGATGATCAATTATTTTATAATGATTTCCTCTTCTGTAGAAAGAGATGCAACACTCTCATTATCACAGCCATTATAAAACACTGCTGGAATTTCTCCAGAGTTGAAGTACAAAGAACCTAGAGGTGCCCCTAAAAGCAGGCTAACCTCAATTTCAGCATTTAAAAAATGCAGTATTGAATGAAGACTTTTTTCTACCCTAGCTCTCTGTTGCTTAGTGAGATTCACAATGGAAAATGATATATCAGAAACTTTCAGATTAAATAAGCTTCCATTTGAACCTGAATGAGACATTTGAAATGAAATTTAAGCCTCAAAAATGAAAATTAAGTTATTTCAGGAAAAGATATTGAATTAAATTTATTTTTATCCATGTTGGTTTTGCAGATGAAAAGGCTTAAATGATTTAAATGTTTCATTTACCTTTAACTCTAAAGTTGTTTTAACCTTCATGTGTGTCTTCTCTTATGATGTAAGCCATAGTTATTTCCATTGATTTCATTGATTTCTTTAAACTAAAGTAAAGAACAATGCACTGAACACTTTGAAAACAATATTATATTTATGGTTGTGAGCCTAGCCTTTAACGGCTGAGCCATCTCTCCAGTACAGGGAATCATAAGAAAGAAGGGGAGTTAGTCTGATGGGGAAAGGATAGGAGCTCCACAAAGACCAAATATATCTGGGCACAGGGTCTTTTCTGAAACTGACATTCAACCAAGGACCATGTATGGATATAACCTAGAACCTCCGCTCAGATGTAGCCTGTGGTAGCTCAGTAACCAATTGGTTTCCCAAAGTGAGGGGAACAAGGACTATTTCTAACAGGAACTCAATGAAGATACCTGATAAAACAGGATCAGATGAATGGGGGGAGGTCCGCCCCTATCAGTGGACTTGGAAAGGGGCACAGTGGTGATGAGGGAGAGAGGGAGGGACTGGGAGGGAACGAGGGTTCGGGGCACGGCTGGGATACAGAATTAATAAAATGTAACTGATAAAAATAAAAAAAAGAAAACAATATTAAAATTAGTAAATAGAATATGTAAGTCTTTCATGTGTTTTATGGAGCTATTACTAAGTGAAAATGTTAAGTAAAACCTTTGAAATCTCCAGAGAAGCCTTAATATTCCAGGAATTTTAAAATGTAGTTCAGTGATAGAGAATATTCTTTGGGGTTCCTGGACTTAGTCACAGCCCTGCTCCTGTGCTCAACTAAGTTATAGACATTTTAACATTTACTGGAGCTGCTGGATTTTGTAGTGATATAGAAGCTTCATGTTTGATCAGGTGGGAAAAAAAATCCCAGTTAGGTAACAGAGAAATATTACTCTGTCATTCTATTTTACCCCCCGTATCTGGCTTATAGGTGTATTGATACTGCTTACCTCCTAAGGAAGTAAACAATAATCCTCATGCATTGATTTCAAAACTGACACAATAATCTAATATCTAAATACTGCGTAAAGTGTGTGCTCTCTTAATATTAGTATTCTAGCACAGAAATTTCCAAAGTTTTCTTACTAAAACTATGGATTCTTGAGATGTGGGAGTAGTTCAGGCTTTTTCTTATATTATTATTATTATTATTATTATTACTATTATTATTATTATAATTTATTCACTTTCTATCCCAGTTGTAGCCCCCTCCCTAATCTCCACCGAGTCCCAACCTCTCTCCTGCTTCCTCTCCCATCGCTCTTCCCTAGTCCACTGATACAGGAAGTCCTCCTCATCTACTGTTTGACCCTAGCCTATCAGGTCCCATCAGGACTGCCTGTATACTTTTCCTCTGTGGGCTGTATAGGTCGCCCCACCAGGAAAAAAATGATCAAGGAGCAGGCAATTGAGTTCATGTCAGAGACTTCTCTTACTAGGGAACTCACATGGAGACTGAACTGTCAGTGGACTACATCTGTAGCTCAGCTCTTAAAAGAAAGACAAGGAACAGGACAGGAACCTTCCACAGAAGCCTCTGAAAGACTCTATTCAGAAGGGTATTAAAGCAGATGCTGAGACTCATAGCAAACTCTGAAAGACTCTCTCCAGAAGGGTATTAAAGCAGATGCTGAGAATCATAGCAAACTTTGGGCAGAGTGCAAGGAATCTTGTGATAGAAGGGGAGATAGAAAGACCTGGAGTAGCAAGAGCTCCACAAGGAGATAAACAGAGTCAAATATATATATTTATATTTATATTTATATTTACATTTATATTTATATGGGATATATATATATAGGCTCAGGGAGTCCTGCAAAAAAATGATGAATAAACTAAGGACCATGCATGGAAAAGACCTAGACCCCTTGCTCAGATGTAGCCCACAGACTCAGTTTCCAAGTGGGTTCCATAGTAAGGAGAGCAGGAGTTGCCTCTGACATGAACTCAGTTGCCTGCTCTTTGCTCACCTCCCCCTGGCATGGTGGCCTAACTAGGCCACAGAGAAAGAGGATCCAAACAGTCCTGATGAGACCTGATAGGCTAAGGTCAGATAGTAGGAGAGGAGGATCTACCTTATCAGTGAAGTAAAGAATAATAATAATTATTATTATTTTGCTGAATGTCATAGGAAGCAAAAGGTTTTTGGAAAAGCAGGCATTTCTTGTTATAAAATAAAACCATTCATATTCAGAGAATTTCTTGAAAGGTTTGCCCTATGATTTGCTGACACACATGATGAAAAAGAATCGATGTGATAGTTCCCATCTTCAATGGGCCAATTTAGCAGTCATGTACAGCTTTATCTCTTTAATTTATAAATGATTAATTCATTGCGGACCAAATTCCTTCAGAGTGACAAAATAAGAATTGTTTCCTAGCACCATGAAATAACTGTCACAAGGATTCAATCTTTGGCACCTGCACAAAAGGCAAAACATCTATTTTGCAGAAGAGTTGAATGATAAACCAGGGACCCAAAAGACTAACGGTTGCATTTGTGCCCTGCAAACAGCCTGTGATTGGACAGACAGAACTGAATCTTTCTTGGATGGAAATATCTGCAGAGTCTCATTTACAAACAAGCCCCAAACAATTTTCATTTTATTTTGATCCAGTATGAATAGGTATATGCAAGGTATTACCCCAAGGAAACACACAGGAGACACTAGTTAGAATCAGCTTTACTTCTTTCAAATCCCTGAATTTTCTTATATTTTTATATCTTATCAAATGAAATAAAGTAACCTCATGGACACTGTTATCTGAACTACAAAGAGAGATCCTTGGGGCAAGGCTAATAAAGGAAAATAAAATTGTCCCCTCCAGAAATTTAGGTATTTTACAAAAAGAGAGGGTAATGGAATTGGTTTAAGTTAGAACAACAGCTATTCGTGTTCTAGAAATGAAGGTGTTTGCTTAAATTCAGAGTTCATAAAGTTGAGAAGTTGATTCCTAAACCGAGTCCTGTATATAGTGAATGACATGTCAATAAATTTAGACATTTGGTAACAACATCCAGGCTCACAATGTCATCTCTGGCAACATTCAGAAGCATAAGAATGACCTGAGCTTCTCTAAAGACACAACAGTGAATTGATGTCAGAGCTATAATAAATAACAATAACTCAGATGACTCATCATAAACTAGGCCCAAATAAGCTGCTGCTTGAAAGTAAACATCTCATTTTCTTTCAGATTTCTTTCTAAATTATTTTTGTTTATAATTTATTTGCTTTGTATCCCAGTTGTAGACACTCCTCATCTCTTCCAGGTCCCATCCTCTCTCCCTCTTCCTTCCCTATCCCTCTCCTTGCATCCACTGATAAGGCAAGTCCTCCTCCCCTGCTGTCTGGCCCTAGCCTATCAGGTCCCATCAGGACTGTCTGGATCCTTTTCTTCTGGGGGCTGGCAGGGTTGCCCCACCAGGGAGAAGGAATCGAGGAGCAGGCAACCGACTTCATGTCAGAGACTGAATCTTCATCCCTTACTAGGGAACACACATGTAGACTGAGCCATCTATGGGCTACATCTGAGCAGAGGGTCTATGTACTCTCTGTCTATTGTCTTTGGTTGATGCATTAGTTTCTGCAGTTCAAACACGGCCTGCTGCTTTTGGCTTCGTTGGTATCCATGTGTGGCTCCTGTCTCCTCCAGGTCCTTTTATATCTCACTTCTTCCATAAGGCTCCCTGTGCTCTATCAAAAGTTTGGCTGAGTGTCTGTCTGCATCTCCTTCTATACCCAGCTGGGTGGAGTAATTTAGAGGACATCTGTGATAGGCTCTCTCTCTGGTCACTCTCTTCTACCACTTTAAGTGTCTATCCTGCTTTCCCTTCTAAATGAGAATTAAGCATCTTCCCTGTGGTCCTTCTTATTGTTTAGCTTCTTTTGGTATGTATATTTCTGTTTGCTTATTCTATATTATATGGTTAATATCCACTTATAAGTGAGTATATACCATATGTGTCTTTTTGCTTCTAGGTTACCTCACTCAGGATGATCTTTTCTAGTTCTATCTATTTGCTTGCGAATTTCATGATTTCTTTCTTTTTAATAGCTGAGTAGTCATTGTGCAAATATGCCATAATTTCTGTATCTATTCTTTGGTTGAGGGACATCTAGGTTGTTTCCAGATTCTGGCTGCTATGAACACAGTTGAACAAACGTCCTTTGCATATGTTTGAGCATCTTTCATATATATGCCCAAGAATTACATAGTTGAGTCTTGAGGGAGTAGTATTCCCAGTTTTTTGAGAAAGTGCCAGATTGATATCCAAAGCGGTTGTACAAGTTTACATTCCCACGAGCAGAGGAGGAGGGTTCCCCTTTCTCCACATCCTCTCCAGCATGTGTTGTCACTTGAGTTTTTTATTTTTTATTAATTACAGTTTATTCACTCTGTATTTCCCCTATAGCTCTCTCCCTCCTCCCCTCCGGAACCCAGCCATCTTCCCAGTTCTCCACCTATGCCCCTCCCCCAGTCCACTGATAAGGGAGGTCCTCCTCCCCTTCCTTCTGATCCTATCAGGTTTCATCAGGAGTGGCTGCAATGTCTTCCTCTGTGGCCTGGTAAGCCTGTCCCCCCCTTTGGGGGAGGTGATCAAAGAGCCAGCCACTGAGTTCATGTTAGAAACAGTCCCTGTTCCCATTACTATAGAACCCACTTAGACACGGAACTGCCATGAGCTACATCTGTGCAGAGGTTCTAGGTTATCTCAATGAATGGTCCTTAGTTGGAGTATCAGTCTCAGAAAAGACCCCTGTACCCAGAGTTTTTGGTTCTGTTGCTCTCTTTGTAGAGCTCCTATCCCTTCCAGGTCTTACTATTTCCCACTTTTTTTTCATAAGATTGCCTGCACTCTGCCCAAAATTTGGATATGAGTCTCAGCATCTGCTTTGATACCCTGCAGGTTAGAGCCTTTCCAAGAACCTCTGTGGTAGGTTCCTTTCCTGTTCCCTGTTTTCTCACTCTTCTGATGTCCATTCTCTTTGACATTCTGAATGGGGATTGAGCATCTTAGCCGGAGTCCTCCTTCTTGATTAGCTTCCTTATGTGTACATATTTTAGTATGTTTATCCTAAATTATATGTGTAATATCCACTTATGAATGAGTATATTCCCTGTGTGTTTTTCTGCTTCTGGTATACCTCACTCAGGATGATCTTTTCCAGTTACCACCTTTGCCTGCAACTTTCATGATTTCCTTTTTGTTTGCTTGTTTGTTTGCGTTTATTGCTGAGTAATATTCCATTGTCTAGATGTACCCAATTTCTGTATCCATTCCTCAACTGAGGGGCATCTGGGCTTTTCCTGCTTCTGGCTATTACGAATAAAGCTGCTACAAACATGGTTGAGCAAATGTCCTTGTTGTGTACTTGAGCATCTTTTGGATATATGCCTAGCAGTGCCATAGCTGGATCTTGAGGAAGCACTATTCCTAATTTTCTGAGAAAATGCCAGGTAGAATTCCAAAGTGGTTATACAAGTTTACATTCCCACCAGCAATGGAGGAGGGCTCCCCTTTCTCCACATCCTCTCCAGCATGTGTTGTCACTTGAGTTTTTGATCTTAGCCATTCTGAAGGATGTAAAGTGAAATCTCAGGGTCGTTTTGATTTGCATTCCCTTGATGACTAAGGACGTTGAGCATCTCTTTAAGTGTTTCTCTGCTTTCTATATTCCTCTACAGAGAATTCTCTGTTTAGCTCTATACCCCATTTTTCAATTAGATTACTTGTTTTGTTGTTTTTTAACTTCTTTAGTTTTTTATATACTCTGGATATAAGCCCTCTGTCAGATATAGGGTTGGTAAATATCAGTCTGTAGGCTGTCCTTTTTTTCTGATGACAGTGTCTTTTGCTTTACAGAAGCTTTTCAGTTTCATGAGGTCCCATTTATTGATTGTTGCTCTTAGAGCCTGTGCTGTTGGTGTTCTGTTCAGGAAGTTATCTCCTGTGCCAATGAGTTCAAGGCACACGATTCTAGCAAATTTAGTGTGTCTGGTTTTATGTTGAAGTCTTTGATACACGTGGACTTTGGTTTTGTGCAGTGTGATAAATATAGATCTATTTGCATTTTCTACATGTAGACATCCAGTTAAACCAGCACCATTTGTTGAAGATGCTTTCTTTTTTCCATTATCTGGTTTTGGCTTCTTTGTCAAAAATCAAGTATGCATAGGTGTGTGTGTTTATTTCTGGGCCATTCTATTTAATTTCATTGATCCACCATTCTGTCTCTATGCCAATACCATGCAGTTTTTATTACTATTTCTCTATGGTACAGCTTGAGTTCAGGGATGGAGGATACCTCCAGATGATCTGTTGTTGTACAGGATCATTTTAACAATTCTGGGTTGTTGTTTTTTTTCCATATGAAGTTGAGAATTATTATTTCAAGGTCTGTCAAGAATTGTGTTGGTATTTTGATGGGAATTGCATTGAATGTAGATTGCTTTTGCCAGAATGGCCATTTTCACTATATTAATCATACCAATCCATTAGCAAGGGAGATCTTTCTATCTTCTGATATCTTCTTCAATTTCTTTCTTCAGAGACTTGAAGTTTTTTCAAACACGTCTTTCACTTGTTTGGTTAGAATCACACCAAGGTACTTTATGTTATTAGTGGCTATTTTGAAGGGTGTTGTTTCCTTAATTTCTTTCTTGGCCCTTTTTTCTTTGGTATACAGAAAGGCTATTGATTTTTTTGAGTTAATTTTGTATGCAGCCACTTTGCTGAAGGTGTTTATCAGCTGAAGTTCTCTGGTTGAATTTTTTTAGGTCATTCATGTATACTATCATATCATCTGCAAATAATGATACTTTGACTTCTTCCTTTTAGATTTGTATCCCCTTGATCTCTTTTAGTTGTCATTGTTTTAGCTAGGACTTCAAGTACTATGTTGAAGAGATACAGAGAGAGTGTACAGCCTTGCCTTGTCCTGATTTCAATGGGATTGATTTAAGTTTCTCTCCGTTTAGTTGAACAAAAAATCTTGAAAAGCATTAACATGCAGTGAAAAATAAAGCAGTAAATATTTGGTAATAGTTTTAACATAAACAGAAATAAAATAGAAGTTAAAATATAAATAAAATAAACTAGAAAATAATCTCTTATAAATCTTATAGTAATTGACAGTCTCAGCTCTTCCAAAGTTCTGAACTATTGATGAGAATGTTTTCTCCTCTTTTTATGTGTTTGAGAACTGAAAGGAATTAGGGAAAAATTAAAGGCATGAAGGTTTAAAGAGTAAATTTTTAATATACCACTTTCAATTCATACTTGAATTCCTTTTGTATACTTCCAAATACAAATGAGACATAATATGTCACAATTATACAAATCCCCATCTAAGTTTCTAAGCTGAAAAAACATGAAAGGAATTGAATTAGAGAAAATAAAAATAGTATAAAAAGTTATGTTTTCTGAATTTTCTGCCTTCCAAGTTGTTACATTCAAAGCAAAGAACTTGAAGATAAAAGAGAGAAAAACAAAACTAGTTTAGAGAATAGACCATCTGCCTTACAGAAATATTTTATTTTTTTCAGAGCTTTCCTATGGGTAGATTTTGCTTTCTCTGATTAGTGTTTAAGAAATGACAGTACTATCTCCAGGCTGCTGAAATGCGAAGATCCCCAATTGGGGTATGGCTTTCTGTCTTTTCCTATGTTTTGGTGTCTTAATTTAGCATTGTAAATACAGAAAGACTTCCTCAGGCTGTAAAAAATGCTGATAAATAGGACCAGTAGCTTACCTCTTGTTGCTAGAAGACCCAGAAATAAACCCAAACACCTATGAATACTTGATTTTTGACAAAGAATACAAAACCATACAATGGAAAAGGACATTGTCATCAGAACAAAACAACAGCCTACAGACTAGGAAAGGATCTTCGCCAACCTTATATTTGTTTTTCTCTCTTTTCCTACTTCTTTCCTTTTTTCTGTGTGGTATTAGAAATCAACCACCAGGCTGCACACTTGCAAGGCATGTGTTCTACCACTGCCTACAACTGTGGCCCTGATTTAACTAATTTCAAAGTGAATGTAAATAATGCTGCAATAAGCAAAGGTGTCTTTGTCAAACTGTTCATAGTATAGATGCTCTGGTTGGGTGACTGTGTCTTATAATAATTCTACTTTTGTTTACACAAGGAACCCCTATACTGTTTTCTATAATAGTTGCACTACTTTATGGTCAAACAGAGTGCAATGATTCCCCTTTCCATACCCTCACCAACATTCTTTACCTTTTATCATTGTGATAACAGTATTTCCACTGTTACCCCATTCTTCTGTTCTCGAGGGCTGGAAGAGTAGGGTTGATGCAAGTTATTAAAAATTACTTTTTCCACTTTAATATTCACCTTGAATAGAAGTCAAGGTCATGAATTTCCAGAATCACACAAATAACTGATGAAAGGTGTGATTTATTATTGGACATCCTTAGCCTCAGTTTCAGGTGGGCTATTATCAAGTTCCAAGCTTTAACATGGGGCAGAGTTAATGCTGAGTAAGTCCATGTTACTGTTAAAACATGTCATAGACTCTTGGGAACCTACTGTAACTCTGAAATGCTTGGAGCTTATGTTACATAATCACAGTTTTAGTTTTCCTGGTGTGAGTACAGGAGTCTAGGATTGTGCCATAGTATTTGAAGAATATGCTTAACTTTATAAAAAGAAAACAAACTGGCAGTATTTGAAAGCAGTATCTTCTGTATTAGCAATGGCTTTGTAACAGGTTTTTTACAGTTTCTTCCTAGTGCTTGTTGTTTTGGTCATTATAATTGTAGCCTTGGGGGAGAATGTCTACTGATATCCTACTGTGATTTTAATTAATGAAGTATTTAATCAATTATTTTCCAAATTTTTAAAAATTAACTCATCTGCTACATTTGCAGGTGCTCTTTGTTTGCAGGATGCAAGTATTTTGTCTCAAACACAGATACACATAACACACAGAAACACACACACACACACACACACACACACACACTGCATTCACACGTCTTACATTTTCATTTTCCTATCAGTGTCTTTCAAAGATCCAGCTTTCAGTTTTTGTGATGTACATTCTTCTGTGTTACCATTGTTGGTTTGTTTTATAGTTCACATTCATTTTTTTTGCTTGTTTGTTGCCCTAAAAGATTTCATGCAACAAGGCCACAAACCTTTTCTATTGTTTTTATTTAATTTCTCAGAGTATTACCAATTTATATTTGTCTTTTAGGTCTATAGTACTTTTTAATTTGGTTTTCACGTGTGATTTGAGACGACTGACTTTCCATTAATTCCCTGTCAAATTCTGTTTCTCCCTTTGTTTCATGTACCTGGATGGCTCAGCTGCAAGATCAAGCAGGCACTAAGACAAGGGCCTCTTCTTCAGAGGCTCATTTGGAGAATCAGCTGAGCAGAGAGAAAAAGAAAACAAGACATTGTTATGGAGCAATTTCAGATGTAGCCACTACCCACCCACTCACCCACACAGCGACTCCATCTTCTCTAAAGCTCCTTCTAGCCTTTCATGTATCTCTGTGTTAAAGAAAAGCTTTTTTTTCTGGTTTGTGATTGTTCAGACTTGACTAAGAGCATAATTCAGAAACTATGTGTAAGTCCTTCAATTGACCTCTGAGCCTGGGTTTTTCTGGCATTATCTAGCCATTACAGCCAAGGGGCCAGGTATGAGGAATAGGTTTCTCACCACCTTCCTCCAGCTCCCTCTATTGTTCTTCACCCCTTCAGCCTGAGTTATTGATAGCCAGTACATTCAACAGACATGGGTCTCTGTATTAACCACTACTCACTACAAAAGAAGCTTCTTTGACGAATATTGACAGCAACACAAATATATAGATATAAACAAAAATATATAGAATACAGACAGCATGATCACAGAAAAATACTAGTAGGTTCACCGCATCTCCATGGGCTTTTGGCCAGTTTATAGTACAAGTAGGCACATCTAGCCTGGCTGGTACTGTTGAATGCATGATCCAGTCTTTGGGAAAGCAATTATTTTTTTTTCCTTTGTGAGATTTAATGACCTCTTCAGGCCCTGTGTAAGAGAGGCAGCAAGAAGAGTTTCTGGGTCAGTTAGCTTTGTTTCTCTTTGTTCTATATAAAATGAGTGGTTTCATCAGCAATATGGTGTTATCATTTATTTATGATCACCACTCATCTCTTTGAATGGCATATGGGGACAAGTTACAAGACTCGTCTACTGGGACTCTTGAGTAACATTTTGCTATAAAACTATAGTAATGATAATTGTCATATAATGCACTATATCAGAACAGATAGATAATTAGACTGGCCATAGTGAATTGAAGATAAAGAAAGACATGATCAGAGATGAAATGTAGGCACAGCATTAGAAATGTGAGATGAATAATAGATGAGAACAGAGATACCAACGAGAAAGATTTTCATTAGAGAGATTATAGACTCTTGGAACTGAAAAAAGTGGAATGAAACTTGAGACATATCCCTGTGCAGGATTCTGAAAAGAATATTTGGTTAAAAAGATGCAAGCTTTTCCTTTTTGGTGTTTCATTTAGTTGTCTAAATGAATACTAAAGTATTGTAACACTTTTTTTCTTTAATGTCTTCTGGACAATATTAAGATTTTAACACTTTAAAAATTTCAGACTCCACCCAGCAGAGGATCAAAGCAGATGCAGAGACTCACAGCCAAACTTTGGACAGAGCACAGGAAGTCTCATGGAAGAAGGGGAAGATAGAAGGATCCGGAGGGGATAGAAGTCACACAAGGAACCAACAAAGCCAAAACAACTGGGCCCAGAGAGGACTACCAAGACTGATGCACTAACCAAAGATCATGCATAGAGAGGACCTAGACCTCCTGATCAGATGAAGCCAATAGACAGCTCAGTCTTCATGTGGGTTCCCCAGTAAGGGGAGAAGAGACAGTGTCTGATATGAGCTCTGTTGGATGCTCCTTGATTCCTTCTCCCTGGCAGGGCGACCTAGCCAGCCCACAGAGGAAGAGGATCCAGATAGTCTTGATGGTACCTGATAGGCTAGGGTCAGACAGTAAGGTAGGAGGACTTGCCTTATCAGTGAACTAGGGAAGAGGATTAGGAGAAGAAGAGGGAAGGATAGTAGGCCTGGGAGGAAATGAGGGAGGAGGTTACAGCTGGGGAAGAAAGTAAATAAATTGTAAAAAATAACTTAAAAAATTAAATTTTATCTTGTTTCACAAAGAAAAACAAAATCAACTTTTAATTATCATTGTATTAGTAACTATTTCTATTACCAATTTTGCCTCCTTGCACTACTGTTTATTCCTGTATTGTTCTTTTCTGAAAAGTTACACAGTCTAGGCTGTATTCCAAGATGACCTTTTTTCTTGCAGCAAGAAAAATATGTCATTGTTCCAAAAAATATTTTATTACTTTCTTCCCTTTTTTTGTTATTTGGAGAAAAACCTTTTATTACTAACCAGTATACTTTATTTTTCCCCATTACAAGGTTTTCCACTATTTGAATATTAAAGATATATCCTATTTATACTATGACAAATTTTGCCTATGTTTTTCTGGCTATATATTTTTTGTTTAATTGATTTGTTTGTGGTGGTGTTTTTTGTAGTTGGTTTCCTTATTTGCTTTGGCACTGAAATACAAAGAATTAATTTTGTTTCATAGACTGAATATTTAAAATTATTTGTCAAGTGAACAACCATTATTATCACTTCCATATTCAAGTTATTTCAAAGTTGATAATACCACTGACCTTTATATTTTCCCTTTTTTAATTTTTGAGGTTGACATTCAAAAATTTCAGCTTGTTACACAAGGAAAACAAAAAATGCATTTTAATTACATTTCTCTCTTCTCTTTCTTTCCTCTAAACCATCCTGTACAGTACTCTTTGATCTCCTTCAAATTCATGACCACTTTTTTATCAGTTGTTATTACAGACACACACACACACACACACACACACACACACACGTGTGTTTGTCTATACATATATATTTACAAATAGAAACAGTTGTTGTCTTTACAATAGGGATTTATATTCTACCTCTGGGAGGCAAACAAGGGCAACAAAAAAATTACTGTTTGTTTTTGGAGTTTCTTAGACATCCCTGGTCAACAACTCTAAAAAAGGGCTTCTTATGCCTTGTATTAGGGTTTTTCTTAGGTGGTCTTTGGCACTTAGAAAACGTGCCATCAATCCAAATTAGAAAAGTTTACTAAAACTATACATGTACATTAATACACTGGATTAATGCATTATACGTTTGTTTGTTTTGTAAACAGTTAACGGTATGATTCCTTGTGGATTTTTTCAGCAATCCATAATGTTATTTAACCTCACTCCCTCCATTTTATATATTTAATTCTCTCCCCCTTCCCTAAAGGAGTCCCCTTTTCTGATTTTTTTCCTATCAGATCTATTGTATCGATATTCCCTTTCCCTCTTCCCATGTTCTTCTGTAGTAACTGGCTTATCCCTCACTCTAGAGTTCCCAGTTTTCCCATTTTTTTTGTGCCAGATTACTGTGTTAGGCCTACCTCTCCTGTCTTGTTAATCTGTTTTCTGAGAAAAGTCCATCATTATAGTTCAGTGACTGAGATGTCACTGCAAATAAATTGTTCAATCATAGCCTAACATGCACTTTCTTACTTTGAATTTTTTAGTAATTTTTATTTTGTTTGTTCTTCCAGAAGAATTTTAGAATTTTTGTCATAGTCTCATCCAAAACCATTCATGTGTTTATTGACTTGTATCAAAATTACAAACTAAATTTGGAAGAAATTATATGTTTAAGTAGTTTTAGTGTGTTAAAATCTGTAGTGGAGTAACTGATCTTTTTTGGGCTGTGGATACTCATCCTTTTTCAAACAGGTAAATTCTATTCACTTTCCAACATATTATCCTTGTCTTTTCTTTGTAATGCTGGGTTGAACTCTCACTGGTTATGATCAAATTTTATTTTAATCTCTCATTTACTATATATATCATTTTAGGACCATTGACTGATATTTCAAACTTGTATTTTAACCATACTATCATTTGATCAATGTTATCTGTGTCATTGAACTCGTAGACCCAAGACAGCAAGTGGATATATTTTTCTCCACCTCAAAGTAAAAATACCTTCGTATTCCTTAAATAATATTCAGTCAGTGATTATTGAATTTTCATGAAAGTTTGCATTTTAATGTAGGATAATGATATTTTAAATTGGAAATTTTGACAATATAGAAAAATGAAGTTTTTTTGTTTGTTTGTTTGTTTGTTTTTGCCAAGACAGTGTTTATTGAAAATTCCATTGAAATTATTATGAAGAGATATCATGATTAACAAAAAGTTAAAAAGCATTAATATCGGTGATCCATACACTAAACATACATATTTTTAGATTATATTCCAGCTTTTGTAGGATGTATTCATTGAGATTACTTTCAAATATCTGTTGATAAAATCAAGGATGGTTGGCTACCATAAAAAGCTAAAATGTTACGCTCAGGATGC
>REGO01000462.1:52969-71879 GCA_010120015.1 Rhombomys opimus | reverse complement strand
AAAAAAAAAAAAAAAAAAAAAAAAAAAAAAAAAAAAAAAAAAAAAAAAAAAGAAAAAGAAAGAAAAATGAAGTTTTTAAACTTCAAGAAACAAAGAAACAAATATTTCTCAGTTCAAAAGCAGGTGTTGGTGCCAGTTTCTTAGAATCACAAGTGAAAGATATCTTTGAAACTAATCCCTAGAGCGACTTTCACATTCATAGGCATCATAAATTCACTTTTAAAATAACGCCCCTGTGTAAAGATTAAAAAAAAAAACTCAAATATTGAGCTGAAGAGATGGCTTAGCACATAGGACTGCATTCTGCTCTTGCAGAGGACCTGAGTTCAGTTTCCAGGACCTACATCAGGCAGCTCACAATGGCTTTGACATATGTGTGCGCCAGCACTTCTGTGCGTATATACTCTCATAGGAGCACATATAACTAAAAATAACAAAACAGCTCTTAAAAAATAAACCCAGATTATTTTTGCAGATATCTTTTCTCACACTCTGTATATGTATGTGACTTTTTAAATCTTTGTCATTATTTACTCTTGTATTGTACCTCCACTCTAAGATTTCGTTGGAGGCAGTGCTGGAAAACATGAAATTCATTGAAGGTGAGGGAAAAAGGCACAGGGTTTTGCATCCAGATAGAGAATGCACAACCTCTGTTGCTGAGCCCAGGGCTAGTCTGAGACCTGATGCAGCTCAGTGCAGCCTCTGGGATGTGATATGCAGCTGTTCACCTGGCAAATGTGTTCTTGAATCTACATTAGGAGTGAAAAGATTTATTTAGCTGCTGCTGCTAGAAAAATTACAAACTTACTCCAGCAGAGGCCAATGCTAAGCCTTCAGTACAGAATAATTTCTTAAGGAGCCATCCAGCCAAGTGGGAGATTTACTACATCATTGAAACTCAATAAGTGATTTCACTTTAACAACATGGAAACTTTGGAGGAAAGGCTATTCATAAGATATCAGAAAATAGAGCCAGTCCCCATTAGGGAATTTTCAAATGCAGGGTCCAGGAATCCCAAACTGTTACCCTGGGAGTACTGTAATTTAACACCATAGAACTACAGTTCAGTATCCTCTGACCTGAGACTTTGTCCCAGAATAAATTTTAATAAACAAGAATTAATGGTATTTGCATGACCCTGGTTTTCATGGCCTATATTTGCATGATTTTTTTATAAGGCAGAAATTATACAACAGGTATTTAGGTATATAGTGGCTCATGCTAACCTCCCAGAACTGTACATGGACCGAAATGGATTGCCCTCTTTTATAACTTATAAAATTTATATCAGGAAACTTCACACACAAAAAATTCACCCTAACAATAAAATACTTCTTTACAATAGATATACCACAGTCCATTGGCTTTTGGATAGTTAATACTTTACATACTGCCCAGCATGTAGTGTATTTAATGACATGTCCTATTTTGAGCTAAAGGGTGAATTCATCTACTATCTGCTAATCTCAGCATACATATTTCCTTTCCTAATACACACAAATTTACAACATATATCTGGTCAGCCATGTGGTCAATAATGAAAATGAGACTTTTGTCTACTTACAGTGTCCATTCATTTTATGTATAACAGACATTGCTGGCAGCGTACAGAACAGTGGAAACCTCTAGATAAACCCCAGATAATGTGTCATATCAGGACTGAAGTCTCTGCTGTATCATATACAATAAACCCATCACCATGCTGTTATATTTTTAGGGGATGGAAAGAAATAGTATCAGAACCAAAGGAATGAAATTGGTACTACTTCTCATGTCCATCATCCCTAATGGTCCACTCACAAAATTTTGCCTCCTGTTACCCAATCTGTGTCACACTGATTATTAATGAGCAAGTGCTTCTGCTAAGGATACTATTAGGTGACCCCTGAACTTGAAGCTATAACTACAATCTGGCCACTTTGTTCTTCTAATATCTTTGAGACAACATGCAGAGAAAGTTACATTAGGGACAATTGACGCTGATTACCATAATGGCTGGAAGCTGTTGTCATAAATTGGAATGGAGCAAGACTATCTGTAGTCCTGGGAGTTAACTTAGGTGCCAAATTATTTTCTCTGTCCAGTGATGAATCAGCTACTGTTGCCAACAAGTCCTTGTAAAGGCACAGTAATTAAGGGCTCAGATCATTTGGGAATAGAGATCTGGGTCATCCCACTAGACAAATTACCAAGACCAATTAAAGTGCTCACCAAAGGGGAATGTCTGTTTTTAGAATGGTCATAGAGGAAGTGACAGTGAATAAACCCAGTGATAGTTATAGCCATAGGGTTCTCAGAATGTTTTATTTTCTCTAATCCTCTCATGTTGTCTTTGCTATGATTATGGCTGCCAACAAGGAGACTCTGCAATTGATTGGGCACAAATGGTCAAGAGTGCTACAAAGGTAGAAATATGGCATCATTTGAGCCCTGTTAGGAATTATATCAGATGCAATTTTTATTTCAGCTATGCTTGCTTCAGCTAATTGGATGCCTCTTCCAAAGGAAATTATCAGGCTCAGTTATTTTAACTCTTAGTATGCTTACTGTTTCTGTTGGAAACCAAAAAGAATATCATTTATTGATATTACCTGATGCCCCCATGTACACAAATTCAAAATACGAAGCAGTTATCCACAGAGAAAACAGTGTACCAAAACCAAATAGATCTGAGACATAGTTTGTTTTCAGATGGTTATTTTTGGAATGACCAAAAGCCAACAACTATTGAATTCTTCTCCTGCCTCTGACTAGTTATCCCATTATTCCCATTAGTGCTGGAGTCACACTATACTATAACACAGTCTTATGCAAGCTTTTTTCTTGGGATCAATTTGTTGCAGAACAATCAGTGAGAACATTTCCATTAGATCCAAGTCAAATGCTAGGTAACTCAGGGATGGACCTGGTTTTATAAACAACTATAGTCTAAGGTATAATCTTCATATCTTCTGCATTCTGTTCATTGGCTCATTTCTCAATGATCCTGATAAATTGATTACTAAAGCAAAAGGGGAGTTTAGATGCCCAGTTTAGTAATCCTGACTTTTTAATATCAAATATTCATTTCTTATAAAATTAGTAGCAATAACATAATTATGTATTAAATATATGATATGTACAATATATTTTTATAAGAGTAAAAACTGGAAAATATGTTTCCATTTTTTATGGAAGTTTGATGAATGATGTTGGAGAGGAATGCCGTCTCCTGTTAACAGCCTTCTATTTCATTGACCTACTTACCTTGAGAGGTTGTTTATAGATTTCCTTATCATAATGGCAGTGGTTGAAAACATAGGAAGCTTTCCTCTTCATGCTTTTAAAGGTTAGAACACCAAAGACAGGAGAGATTAAGTTACATATCCAATCTTGCAAGCTCATTTACAGCAAGCATTTAAATTATAACTAGATAATCTAGAAAACTAAGTAATTATATTTCAGGAAAGTTTAAGCACAGATGCACAGAGAAGCCTGGAAAGTCCATCAAGAGCTCCTGAGAGCATTTCTAATATGACATTCTTACAGTTTGATAGAATCATCATATCCAATGAATTAATTATGTCACATATTTTCTTAATGTAATATAGATAGCTCTTTCGTATAATTTCAAGGAATATCAAGGGATGATTCACTGGTATTTCAAAGACACCACTGCCACTATTCTCCAGAAGAAACTGTAGATAGATGCATTAAACTGCTATCTGTCAAAAACACATCATTAATCTAATGGAGAGTCTCTTTGTACCTATGAAGGTTCATGTCAAATGGGATTTTGACAAGCTGGATTAGGCTCTAGAAATTGAGTACAATGGATATGCTTGTATTTCAGGGTCTGAGAGCATATCTTAAAGCATGGGCCAGTATGTATTAGAGCTGAACACCAGAACTCACTTATTTTCAGTAGTCAGACTGAACACAGGGCATTGTGTATGCTAGATGAGTGCTCCGCTACTGCTCTAATTCCTCAGGCATGTTGATGCTGAACTTGTGATCTCCCTGCCTTTGCTCCTCAAGTGCTAGGGATTATAGTCTCAGTTTTAGATGTCCCCAAAACAATGTTTCTAAGGAAGAACTAGAGGAAATGTGTCATAATATAACAATACACTAAAAAAAGGGCAATGTTAGACTTGCTTCTGTAGCTTCCCTGATGCACGGCTAGACTCTAAACCAACCTGCTATCTAAATTAAGTACTGGGTAATCTGCTTTGGCGCAAAATAGACCTTTTATGTGGTGCATATTGTTTTTGCTGGTAGTGGCATTAATTCCATTAGAAAATTCTTATTGAATACAATACATAGCCGGTTCCAGTTAGACAGTAAAATGCAAAGACTCTTATGTGCAAATAATGACTTTGATTAATTCTATATGCTATTTGAACCTCATAAAACTAAAATGTGCCATCATCTAAGAATCTCAGAATGAAGTAAGAAACCAATGCTGTTTAGTAATAAGCATGACCTCATGATAGAAGTACACAAAGGAAGCTCATCAAAGATTGTTTTCTACAGATGGCATGTCTGCACTGAATGATGGAGGACTGAAAGGATTACCTAAATTATGAAAAAGAAGCAGCCTTCCAGACAGTACAATATGTGAAAGGTGACAATGCTATAACACAGTTAATAAACAGCAACTAGAATACATGAGAGAGATCAGTCAACGAGGCTGTGTGGACAATCAAGGCAAGTCACAAGACAACCCGTAAGAAGGAAAGCGCAAGGTTTAGGGAGGATAACAATGTGTAGAGATGAGTCGAGGACCAGGCAGATGTTATTCATTGCAATTTTTTTTTGTAAACTAGACAAAAGTTCTTGAAATTCCTCATATCTCCATATAACTATGCTACAGTACAGCAAACGGTACCTTTCAATACTATTCTAGCTTGCTTTCTCTTGCTGTGATAAATACTATGACAAATGCAACTCCGGGAGGAAAGGGTTTGGTTCAGCTAATAGATGCAGTCCCTTATGAATGGAAGTGAGGGCAGTAGCTCAAGGAAGGAAACTGAAGGCAAGCATTGAAGCAGAGGTCGTAGAGGAACACTGTGCTTCCTGTGGCTTGTTCAACATCTTCACTTATACAACCCAGGACCACTTGGCCAGGTGTGGCACTACCCATGGTGAGTTGGACCTTTCCATATCTATTATTAATCAAGAAAATGTCCCACAGACTTGAAAACAGGCCAATCTTAAGAAGTTTTCTCAATTGAGGTTCCTTCTATCTGGATAACTTAAGATGTTTTAAGTTGATAAACAAAGAAAACAAAGCAAAACAAAACAAAACAAAAAATTAGCCAGCACTAATATCACAGAGCCGTAGAGAAGTTCCTCCATGTTAAGTATTCTCTCTGCTAGAGAGAAAATTTCCTGCTAATTTTCAAAAGAAGGAAATGCAAATTAACGAAAACTACAGTGGCAAGAGTTTTCACAGATGGTTGTGTGCTCAACTTTCCCACATCCATTTCCGTTCTGATATCTCTCCTTGGCTGCTACATTGTTACTTTCCTTCTCAGTGTGACAAGACAATGGAAGAAACATTACTTGATCTCTCAGTTTCAAAATCCATCCTGGTAGGGAAGGCACATCAGAGAGCCCCTTGTCCCCAGGAGCCTGTAGTGCAGCAGCATTATAACTTTTCTATCACTGTGATAAAAGGCCATGGCAGAGTCAACTTGTAAAAAGTTTAATGAGTGCTTAATTCCAGAGGGTTAGAGTCTATCATGGTGGAGTGTGGGTGCGGTATCAGAATATCAAGCTCACACTTCAAACCACAAGTAGCAGGCAGAGAGAAATAACTGGGGGGATGGTGCTCACCCCAGTGATACACTTCTACCAACAAGATCACACTTCCCAAGAAGTCCTACCAACTGGGGACTATGGATCCAAACGTAAGAGCCTTCGGGGACACAATCACTTACACGTGTAGATTTTCACACACGTAATAGAGAACAGGACCAGAAAAAAAAAAAAAAAAAACAGATAAGACAATAAGTTTCAAAGGCCACTGCACAGTGACCATGGCGGCTAGCCAGTTCCCATATCATAAAGGTTCTAAACCCTCCCACAACTTTGACATGAGAGATGATCAAGGACATTCCATACATGCAGTACACAACATTTAACTTTTGGCCCTCGTAATCTCATGGTCAACTCAAAATGCAAAACGTGCTCAGGTCAACTTTATTTAAGAGATATCCTATATATTTTTTTTCTGAGTGGCTATATTAAATTACATTCTCACTAATACTGTGAGTGTATTCTCTTCTCCCCATATCCTCTTCAGTATTCACCATCTTTCATTTTTCTTATAACAGTTATTTTGAAATGGCATCTCACTGGGGTTTTGGTCTCTATTTCTGTTTTCAAATTAATTTTAAACATACAGCGAAGTGTTTCATTGTGACATTTTTAAACATGTGCATCATTACTCTGATTTTTTTGTCCCCTCCCTTTTACTGGTTTCTGTTTATCTATGAATAGTCATTTAATTACGTGTCTCATATTTCATTATCACTTCTCATGCACCCTTTTCATCCCTTCACATCTCATCTTTCTCTCTCACAGTGTTATTTCCACTTTTATGTAATAGGTATAAATATATATGATTACATCTCTATATAAATTGAAACATAACATGTTTGTCTAAGAAAAGACATTATTTGCATTACTTTGTCTGGCTTATTTCACTTGACATAATAATGATGATTTTTGTTTTTACAAATGTCAAAATTTCACTGTTCCATTCAGCTGAATAAAATTCCATTGTGTATATTGCTACATTTTTTTCTTTACTCGTCCTATGTTAATGGGCACCTAGTTTTGATGCTCACCTAAGATGTTCCAACTAGTGCAATAAGCGTGCACATACAGGTAACACTAAGCTATTCTGGACTGTGTAGTAATTCTGTTTATAGGGCTTTGTTGTTGCTGTTATGGCTGTGTTCTTTTTTTTAGGAAATTTCATACTGACTTTCACAGTGGACAACTAGTTTATATTATGTCAGGTAGGATGCAAGGTTCATCTTTCTCTGCACTTTCATTTGCATTTTTATTTCTTTTCTTTTTCCCCCTCAGTATTTATTTATTTAATCTCATCATTCTTCCTGGTTTTTTTTGTTCTTTATTTATTCAAATGACAAACAGGCTAAAAAGAAATGAGGGAAACTTAACAATAGCCACAAATAATATAAATTATCTAAGGTTAACTCCAGTCACAGAACTTAAAGACCTGTATGACAAGAACTTCAAGTCTCTGAAGAAAGTCATTGTGTTGGTATTTTGATGGAGATTGCTTTGAATCTGTATATTGCTTTTGGTAAGATGACCATTTTACTATGTTAATCCTACTGATCCATGAGCGATCATGGCGAGATCTTTCCATTTTCTGGTGTCTTCTTCAATTTTTTTCTTCAGAAACCTGAAGTTCATGTCATAGAGGTCTGTGACTTTCTTGATTGGAGTTACCCCTAGATACTTTATATTATTTGTGGCTATTGTTTAGGGTATGGTTTCCCTAATTTCTTTATCAGCCCATTTGTCATTTGTATACAGGAGGGCTATTGAATCTTGTATATAGCCACTTAGCTGAAGGAGTTTATCAGCTGCAGATGTCCTCTAGTGGATGTTTTGTGTTCACTTATATATACCATCATATCATTTGTGTATAGCAATAATTTAACTTCTTTCTTTCTGATTTGGATCCTTTTGATCTCCTTTAGTTGCCTTATGGCTCTAGCTAGAACTTCTAGTTCTATATTGAAGAAATAGGGAGAGCGCAGGCAACCTTGTCTTGTCCTTGATTTTAATGGCATTGCTTTCTGTTTCAATCCTACATCCAAAAAAGGGCTAATATCCAGAATATATAATGAGCTCAAGAAATTAAACACTAAAAAAACTAATAATCCAGTTTTACAAAAAATGGGGAACAGAGCTAAACAAAGAATTCTCAACAGAGGAATCTCAAATGTCCAAGAAGCACTTAAAGAAATGCTCAATGTCTTTAGTCATTGGAGACATGCATATCAAAATGACTCAGAAATTACACCTTTCATTGGCCTGCAAGAATGGCCAATATTCAAAACTCAAGTTACAACACATGCTGACTAGGATGTGGAGAAAGGGGAACACTCCTCCATTGCTAGTTGGAGTGTAAACTTGTACACCCACTTTGGAAATCAATCTGGCTCTTTCTCAGAAAACTGGGATTAGCCTTACTTAAGACCCAGCTATACCACTCCTGAGCACACACTTGGAAGATGCTCCCCCACACAAGGACATTTGCTCAATCACATTCATGGCAGCTCTATTTGTAACAGCCAAAAACTGAAAATGACCTAGATGTCCCTGAACAGAAGAATGGATAAAGAAAATATGGTACATTTACACAATGGAATACTAGTCAGCCATTAAAACCAAGAAAAACATAAAATTTGCAGGAAATGGATGGGATTAGAAAAGATCATCCTGAGTGAAGTAACAGACCCAGGAAGACTCACATGATATATACTCACTTATAAGTATACTTTAGTCATAGTACAGGATTTAAGGCATACTACATTGCACAGACCCCCAAAAAATAAGCTCAATGGTCATTTTAGGCTTCATGTGGGCCCACAAGTTAAGGCAGTGAGGGATATCTCTGACACAGGCTATGTTGCCTGCTTTTTGATCACTTCCACCTGATGGGACTTCTCTACCATACCACATAGGGATGGAAGGGAAACTCAATCCTCATGTGAATAAATGAACTGAGGTGTCTGAGTATGGGAGCTCCCCTATTCTAAGGAACAGTGGAGAGGGGATTTTGAAGTGAGGGTAAGACTAAGAGAGAGGAGTATCAGTCAAGAAAAAGCATGGTGGGTGACAATTATATCCACTTTATAGATGGAAAAATTGAGATTCAAAGAACATTAGCCATTCAAGAACACATAGTGATGTAATTAGGAGCCAGTTCAGGTCTGTAGTCTCCAAAGCCATTTTCCACTATTCCATCCAGTGTCTCATGCTGAATCATGTTACCTCTCCCGGGTGAAGGTAAAAGAATAACTCTTAGAATCTTCCAAATATGTCCAAGCTTATACTGAGACTCATAGCCAAACTTTGGGCAGAATGCCAGAAACCTTATGGAAGAAGGAGAAAGGAAGACCTGGAGGGGATAGGAGCTCCACAAGGAGAACAACGAAGCCAAAAAACCTGGGGCCAAGTGGTCCTGCTGAGACCAATACTCCAACCAAGGACCTTGGATGGAAAGGACCTAGACCCCTGTCCAGAGGAAGCCCATTGAATGCTTAGTTTCCAAGTAGGTTCTCTAGTAAGGGTTACAGGAGCTGTCTCTGACATGAACTCAGTGGCAAGCACTTTGATCACCTCCCCCTGGGGACTGAAACCTTGCCAGGCTATAGAGGAAGATGGTGCAACCAGCCTTGAGGAGTCCTGATAGGCTAGGGTCAGATAGAAGGGGAGGAGGACCTCCCCTATCAGGGAACTAGGGAAATGGCATAGGGGGAGAAGAGGAATGGTGGGTAGGACTGGGAGGAGACTGGGAGGGGCCTGCAGTGGGGATGCAAAGTAAAAAAGAATGTAATACATATATTAAATTAAATTTTAAAAATTAATAAACAAATATACTCTTATCCCCTAAAAATATATATATCATGATTAAAGCTTTCAAAGTTTCTACCTGGATTGCATGTTTAAGTTGTGTCACTAGCTGTGCTGTATCCACAGGTATGGAGATCACTCCTGCCATTCAGGTCAGAGCCCTGGAACATGGCTTTTCTTAGGACAGGCATTTCAGTACAAAAGTAAAATGTTTGAAATCAAATGATGTTTTAATTAGTGCTATTTATTTTGCCATTCTGATGTGATTATTTTATATAAGGATTCTGGTGTGATTTTTTTAATTTTTTTATTTAACTTTTATTAATTACACTTTATTCATTTTGTATCCCCCCATAAGCCCCTCCCTCCTCCCCTCCCAATCCCACCCTCCCTCCCCTTTCTGCATGCATGCCCCTCCCCAAGTCCACTGATAGGGGAGGTTCTCCTCTCCTTCCTTCTGATCTTAGTTTATCAGTTCTCATCAGAAGTGGCTGCATTGTCATCTTCTGTGGCCTGGTAAGGCTGCTCTCCCCTCAGGGGGAGGTGATCAAAGAGCAGGCCAATCAGATTTATATACTTGAAAAACACTGACTCATGCTCAAAGCAGCCTGTCTCCCACTGGTGGTTAACTTCTCAATATTGAGATTTTTTTTTAACTTGGTATGAGAAAATGGTCGTTCAGGTAATTTCTTGAAGGCTGGACTGTTAAGTCTCCCAACTTAATTGGGAAAGGATAACCTTATGGATAATCAAGAATTTTATTTTCCATTATCCAAAGAAAGCATTTGGGGTTTCTTTCAAGTCCATAACAGAATATGACTCCAGAAGTGAACGTAAGCCTAATGGAGAAAACTCCAAACTCTAAACTCCAATCATAATTAGTATAAAAATTATTTTTTACTTTCCTTTATCTATCCTCTATGAGAATACATTCGACCCTATGATATCATTTTAGCATAACCTAATAAAATTAAAATTATACTGCAGTTGACTTTGTTGTATATTTAAATATTATACATTTATTTATTTTGTGCTTATTAGTGCTTTGTCTTCATAGATGGACATGCACCATATGCATACCTAATGCCCATGGAAGACAGAAGAGGGCATTGGAGCCCTTGGAATAGTAGTTATGCACAGCTGTGAGCCACCATGTGGATACTGGGAATTGAACCTGGGTCCCTTACAGAAGCAAGAAGCACTTACAACTGGGGACCATCTCTTCAGCCCTTCTGCTCTCTATTTCTGTGCACATATACATTTTCAGTAATGCCTCCATAGTATGACTTATTAAATTATGAGCAACACGAGGATCAAAGAAAAATTACAATTACCTTTGATCATGATATACATCAAAATTTCCACAAATATTTACTAATTAATATAAGTAACCCATAAAATGGTTCCAGCAAAATTCAAAAAAAAAGATCAAAGCAGATGTCTTTTGGTTTTTATGAGACCTGTTACAATCTTTCATACTAGAAAATTATCCCAGTATAACATAACCTAATGTTACTGCTTTCATAGTTATAAATATTCCCTAAACACTGAGTGCTGACATAAGCCTACTATGTTTCAAAGGTGATAAACAGTATCTGTCCTTATGGGCTAGTAGCTTTTCGTACAGACGGTCCCAAAAGACATACATTTTGTAAACCAAGATACATATTCTGATCACAGGTGTATGAGGATGCTATGCTTCCTGGCCCTTTGTAGGTAAAATAGAAAGCACTTCAAAGAAGCCAGACAATATAGGAAGAAAAGAACATTTCTAGCAGGAAAGAAGACAGCTCCAAGATCAGCTAGGCAAGCACCAGAAATTTCCTGGGCAGAAAAGAGGATAGAAGCCAATGTGAGCTCCTGGGTCCAAAGGTTGGAGTATCACTAAAAGACCATCTACTTGTGCTCAATGACCATTACTGCATTTTTCTTTCCCTTCGCAATTATATTTCCACCTTTATTCTTAGAGTATAGACAGAAAAACACAAGTCATACCACAAGATTTCATTCCCTCTAAGTACAATGGTGTCACTGAGTGTGATCTTGTTTTAGGACTAATCTTCAATCAGCTATGATGAAAAAAAAATGAGTATTATCAAACTTTTCTACTTTAATAGTTATAAATTACATCATAATTTGTGACAGTACTGACTTTTCCAAAACTGTCATGTCCCAACATTATGGTTATACTGTGCCTCTGGGAGTTTGTACTTGAAAATGCCGCTAATAATGGAATCATGAAATCAGTTATTCACTGGTGTGAAACCAGTACTAACGTTCTATGACACCCCCAAACCAAAAAAAAAAAAAAAAAAGGAATGTTCAAAATATTGGAGGTGTGGTGTCATTTACACTGTAGGTTATATCTCCATTTGTAAAAACTTGTTACAGCTTTCTATTTGTAACAAGTTTGGATTTTACAGACTTTCCCTTGGCCAGAATGACTTTGGATAGATGTCTGCCATGGGATACATCCTGTTTTGTTGTTTGTTGTTATTTGAAATTGATCTCCCCACCTTGGTTAAAAGTCTGCAGTCTAGTAATTAGGAACTGCTGTGCTCACTTGTTCCCAGCTAAAGGCTCACACTGAGAAAATTACATTTTACTTGGCTTGAGTTCTATTCTTGAGTGATGCTCAAGTTAAGCAGATGTGCCAGGTGATTTCAGACCTTCAGTGCATAAAGTGTTGTGCAAAAGATGGTCCATGTAGACTGAGCTCCAGGAAGGGCAGAATCATTATCATTTTCTCATTTTCTGTAGGAACATGATGTAATTCCTTGTGACCTTTTGCTTACAATACTGTTGTAGCTTCCCACTAGTCTCTCTGGTAAAAACGAAACATGATTCCCTAATCAAGTTGCTTAGTACTGCCAGGATGATCCTTCAACAGATGGGAGTCCAGTCATTTTCCTTTCATAGGCCTTTCATGGTTTAGGGAAACCAAAACAGGATGTTCATGAATCAGTCCCATGTACCTTTTCCACTCTCATTACATGCTGCACTCCTCCTACTGCACTAAGCTACTCAACAAATCTCTCTCTCTCTCTCTCTCTCTCTCTCTCTCTCTCTCTCTCTCTCTCTCTTTCTCTCTCTCTGTGTGTTTGCTTGTCTTGTGCTTGAGCATAGGTAGTTCACTGACTAACTGAAGTCATTCTACCAAACCATACATAATATTGTATGCTCCGAATGGCTGTGTATGTATTCTATTCTCACATGAATGAGAATAAACTCATGTTCATTTTAACTCATGTATTCCTTAGTTGACTCATCTGTATAATGGACTTCTATGTGCCATCTACACATCTTAAACGTCATGTGATCCTCTTTCCTCTTACAGTCTCTATGTGAATCTAGGAAAGCACTTTGTCCTTCACCACCAGCGGTTTCTCTGGAAACAAAAACGACAAAAAGAACGAAACAATGATGCAGCATAAAGCAAAGTTTCCCTATAGGAACTGGACAATTCTTATTTTGGATTGATGTATTTTGATGCAATCAATAAGGCACAGGATGTGACCATTTCTGGTGGATTAGATAAGTCAAAAAATCAAATCTAGTCATTCATACCTAAATCAATTTATTGAAAATCTGTGGTAGAGGTCGTTGAATGCATGAAAACTTTGAATGGCATATGTCATGAAAACAACAACAACAACAAAATACTTCTGCATGTAGATATCAGGAACTATCTGGTATTTTAAAAGTTGTTCATCATGGATATTAATAAATTCTATCTATGATCAGATGCAACGTCATACTGTATAAAGCTCAAAATCTAGAGTCACTTGATTTGATTGTCGTATTTCAGACACCTTTAGGTCTAGATGATGGGAACAAAATGAAGTAATTTGAATGAACTGAATAAAAATTAAATGAAATTGAACAAAAATCACTTTATGTCTAGCAGAAAAGATAAAGGGGCTTAAAAGAAAGTCAAATGATTTTAGTTAAATAAACAACAGACATTAAAACAAGTGGAAGTCTCACCAGAGCAAGGTTTCAAGAGATCAAGAAAGTTGGCAAAATGTCAAGGGCAACAGTTTTGGAATTGACCACCCTATAGTACAAATGCTTTGGCATCAAATACATTTACCTTTACTTCACCTTTGTTTTGATTTACCAGAAGACTGATTTAGGGTAAATGGGGTAACCTATACAAATTGTTCACTCCAAAGTGATCATCTAATAAATTGTATGTGTTACTCTTATTACTGGGTCATAGTATGTTCACAGAATTCAGGGATAAGAGTTTAAACCTATAATGATGTATTGCAGGAGACCCCTGAATGCTCCCAAGAGGACACACTGAGAGGTAATCAGGATGTAGCCCCAGGATGTGTGCATGTTTCTGGATATCTGATTGCAAAAGTTGCTATCATAAATTAATCTTAGAATTGCCTACTGCTGTGCCCTCATTGTAGCAAGAATCTCCTCTATTCATTATCTTTGGCCCAAACATATAATATTCTAATAAAGAAAATTAAGAAGCAAGTTTTTATACTTGATTAAAATTCAAGATAATGTACTTCACTCTTGCTGCATCATTCGATTCTGTGAAATGCAACTTATTATAACTACTTATTTTTATATATTCAAATGGATTAATATGTGTGGTGACAGGTTCATATAATATGTGTATTTATTACCTACAAAACATTTAAAAGTAAAGAAAATAACTAAATACATTTTTCTTTTTATCACAACTGTACAGAAGCCATTTTAAACAATATGAGTAATATGAAAGTCCTCTCAACCAATAAAAAACTCTTCATTCTCCTCTCCTTAGTTCATCATTTTAGAACATGTTGCCAGTTTTCATCAACAATCTTTTTATTTTGTTCAATTGTGGTTTTTTTCACCATTTTTTACTTTTTATATTAATTAGTTTTTTTCACTTTGTATCCCATCAGTAGTCCTCTCCCTCATTCCCTCCAAATCCCACTCTCTCTCCATCATCGCCTTCCATACCCCTCCCTAAGTCCACTGATAGGGGAGGACCTCCTCACCTTCTGACCCTAGCCTATCAGGTTGTATCAAGACTAGATGCATTGTCTTCCTCTGTGGCCTGGTAAGGCTGCTCCCCCCTCAGGGGGGAGGTGATCAAAGAGCCAGCCACTGAATTCATGTCAGAGACAGTCCCTGTTCCCCTTACTAGGGAATCCACTTGGTTGGTGAGCTGCCCTGGGCTACATCTGAGTTCTAGGTTATCTCCATTTTGGATCACCTACATGGACCTTACGACCTAGATTTGGACCTAGGTTTAAACTCTCATTAAAGTGATTCACCAGTTTATGCTACTCATTTTAAGCCCCCTTTTTGAGGATTTTTATATTATTATTACTTAAGTTATCTATTGACTTTACATCTCCTCCCTAATGTCCTTCCAGTCCCTCTCTCTCATCTCATCCTTCAACTACCCTTCCTCCATTTCTTCTCAGAGGAGGAAGCATCCCATGGATATCAACCAGCCTTAGCACATCAAGCTGCAGAAAGACTAGGTACATCTTCTTCTATTGAGGCTAGACAATGTAGCACAGTTATGGTAAAGGGATCCAAAGGCAGGCAACAGAGTCAACACCGAGACCCTGCCCCACAGTTTGGAGTTCCACATGAATATCAAGCTTCAGGTTGTTACATATGTGCAGAGGACCTACGTCTATCCCATGCACGCTTTCTGGTTTCTGGTTCAGTCTCTGTGATGCCCTAATGGAGCAGGTTAGTTGATTCTGTAGGTTTTCTGTGGTGTCCTTGACCCCGCTAGCTTCCTCAGCTCTTCCTCTCTCTCTTCTGTAGAACTCTCCAAGACCCACCTAATGTTTGACTGTGGGTCTCTGTATCCACTTAAATCAGTTCCTGGGTCAAGCCCTTCTAATGACACTTATGCTAGGCTCCTTTCTCCAAGTATAACAGAATATCATTAATAAAACCAGGGTTGACCTCCCTCTCAGGGCATTGGTCTCAAACTGGGCCAGGACTAAAGGCACCTGATCTCATCTGATCTTCTTTATTTTTTTTTCATTTTTTTTATTAATTAATTCAGTTTACATCTCTACCATTGGGTCCTCGTTTCTTTCCACCCAGTTCCACCTTCCCTCCAGCATTCCTCCTCCCCTATGGCTTGGCAGATTAACATAGTAAAATGACCATCTTACTAAAAGCAATCTACAGATTCAATGCAATTACCATCAGGTCACCAACATAATTTTTCCAGATCTTGAAAGAAAAATTCTCAACTTCATATGGAATAACAAGAAGCCCTAAAGAACTAAAACAATCGTGTACAATAAAAGATCTTCTGGAGGTATATCCCTATCTCAAGCTGTATGATAGACCAACAGAAACAAAAACTGCATGGTACTAACATAGAAACAGAATGGTGGATCAATTGAATTGAATAGAAGACCCAAAAATAAACCCACACACCTATGGACACCTGATTTTTTAACAAAGATGCCAAAACCATAAAATGGAAAAAAAAAAGAAAGCATCTTCAACAAATGGTGTTGGTCTAATTGGAAATCTACATGTAGAAAATTGTAAATAGATCCATATATTATCACCCTGCAAAAAATTAAAGTTCAAGTAGACCAAAGATCTCAACATAAAATCAAACACACTAAATCTGTTGGAAGAAAAAATGGGGAAGAGCCTAGAACTCATTGGCACAGGAGACAATTTCCTGAACAGGACACCAACAGCACAGGCTCTAAGATCAACAATCAATAAATGGGACCTTATGAAACTGAAAAACTCCTGTTTAGCAAAGGACACTCGTCAGAACAAAACAACAGCCTATAGACTGGGAAAGGTTCTTCACCAACCCTGTATCTGACAGAGGGCTAATATACAGAATACATAAAGAACTTAACAAGTTTAAAAAAGCAAATCAAGAAGTCCAATTAAAAATTGGGGTACAGAGCTAAACAGGGAATTCTCAACAGAGGAATTTAGAGCAGCAGAGGAACAGTGAAAAATGCTCAACATCCTTAGTCATCAGAGGAAATGCAAATCAAAACAACTCTGAGATTCCATCTTACACCTATTAGAATGGTTAAGATCAAAAACTCAAAGGTTGACCATAATTCTCAGCATCTGCTTTGATACCCTGCATGTTAGAGCCTTTCAGAGACCCTCTGTGGTATGTTCCTGTCCTGTTCCCTGTTTTCTGCTTCTGATGTCTATCCTCTTTGCCTTTGTGAATGGGGATTGACCATTTTAGCCAGAGTCCTCCTTCTTGGTTAGTTTCTTTAGGTGTATAGATTATAGTAGGTTTATCCTATATTATATGTGTAATATCCACTTATGTGTGAATATATAACCGGTACGTCTTCCTGCTTCTGGGATAGCTCACTCAGGATGATCTTTCTCACCATTTACCTGCAAATTTCATGATTTCCTTGTTTTTTATTGATGAGTAATATTCCATTGTGTATATTTACAACAATTTCTGTATCCATTTCTCAGTTGAGGAACGGCTAACCTTTGGGCAGAGTGCAGGGAATCTTATGAAAGAACTGGGAAATAGTAAGATCTGGATGAGATAGGAACTCTACATGGAGAGCAACAGAACCAAAAAATCTGGCACAGGGGTCTTTTCTGAGACTGATACTCCAACCAAAGACCATTGATGGTGATAACCTAGAGCTCCTGCACAGATATAGCCCATGGCAGTTCAGTGTCCAAGTGGGTTCCTTAGTAATGGGAACAGGGCCTGCTTCTGACATGAACTGACTGGCCTGTTCTTTGATCACCTCCCCCTGAGAGGGGACCAGCCTTACCAGGCCACAGAGGAAGACAATGCAGCCACTCCTTATGAGACCTGATAGACTACGATCAGAAGAAAGGAGAGGAAGATCTCCCTTATCAGTGGACTTGGGGAGGGGCATGTGTGGAGAAGGGGGGAGGGTAGGATTGGGAGGGGAGTAAGCAGGGAGCTACAGGGGAGCTACAAAGTGAATAAACTGTAATTAATAAAAATTCACGTAAAAAAGTGACAACATATGCTGGAGAGGATGTGGCAAAAGTGGAACACTCCTCCATTGCTGATGGGTGTGCAAACTTGTACAACTCTCTGTGCCCCTCTTCTACGTTGTTCCCACTCTTCAACAATTTCCTCTGTCTATTCTAATTTACCCTCTGAGTGAGATTTAAGCATCCTCCTTTGGGTCCTCCTTTTTACATATCTTCTTGGGGGCTGTTCATTGTAGTATGCCTATCCTGTATTATATTATTAAAATCTGCTTGTGAGTATATATCATGTGTCTCTTTCTGGTTCTGTATTCCCTCACTCAGGATAATCTTCTGTAGTCCCATCTATTTGCCTGAAAATTCCATTATTTTTTATTTTTTTAAATGGTTGAGTAGTATTCCATTGTGTATTTGTACCACAATTTCAGTATCTATTCTTCGTTTGAGGGCTTTGTAGGTTGTTTCCAGTTTCTGACTATTACGAATAAAGCTGCTATAAACATTGTTGAGCAAAGGTCTTCATTGTTTGGTGGAGCAGCTTTTAGGAGTATGCCCAGGAGCGGAAGAGCTGGGTCTTAAGGTAGTCTATTCCCAGATTTTTGAGAAAGCACCAGTTTATTTTCGAAAGTGGTTGTACAAGTTTACATTCCTACCGGCAGTCCATTCCTCCACATCCTCACCAGCATATGTTGTCAATTGAGTTTTTTATCTTAGCCATTCTAATGGGTATAAGATGGAATCTCAGAATGATTTTGATTTGCATGTTCTTCCTAATAACTAAGGACACTGAGCATTACTTTAATTTCTTCTCTACCACTGGATGTTCCTCTTTTCAAAATTCTCTGTTTAGCTCAGTATCTCATTTTTTAATTGGATTATTTGGTTTTCTGGTGTTTAATTTCTTGAGTTTTTTATATATTTTTTTTATGATTTACACAATCATTTACTTATATAGGTTGAACCATTCCTACATCTCAATGATAAGGCTAACAGTTAGTGTGTGTACTTTTCATGATATAGTCCTGCATTGAATTTGCAGGGTTTTTTTTAAAAAATAAATGAATAAAATTTTCATTCAAGAAACTACAAACAAGAAGGTTCTTTTTAAAAGTTTCAGCATAAAGATAACAATCCTTATTTTTTTTAATTTTTATTTTTTTAATTTTTTCCTTATTAGTTACATTTTATTAACTCTGTATCGCAACCGTGTCCCAATCCCTCATTCCCTCCCAGTCCCTCCCTCCCTCCCTCATCTCCACCTTGCCCCTTTCCAAGTCCACTGATGGGGGGGACCTCCTCCCCATTCATCTGATCCTGTTTTATCAGGTATCTTCA
>REGO01000462.1:16526-51744 GCA_010120015.1 Rhombomys opimus | reverse complement strand
TCTTTGATCCACTTGGACTTTAGTTTTGTGCAGGGTGATAAATATAGATCTATTTTCATTTTTCTGCATGTGGACATCCAGTTGGACCAGCACCATTTGTTGATATTAGTCCTTTTTCAGATGTGGGATTGGTGAAGCTGTTTTTCTGTAGACTGCCATTTCATTCTATTGATAGTGTCCTTTGCTTTAGAAACTTTTCAGTTTCAAGAGGTCCCATTTATTAATTGTAGATCTTAGAGCCTGTGCTGTTGGTGTTTTGTCCAGTGCCAGTGTATCCTGTGTCAAGGCTCTTCTCCACTTTTTCTTTTAACAGGTTTAGTATATCTGGTTTTATGTTGAGGTCTTTGACCCACTTGGACTTGAGTTTTTTGCAAGGCAATAAATATGGATCTATTTGCACTCTTCTACATGTAGACATCCAATAAGACAAGCACCAATTTTGGAAGATGATCTCTTTTTTTCCATTGAATGGTTTTGGCTCCTTTGTCAAAAATTAGGTGTGCATATATGTGTGGGTTTATTTCTGGGTCTTCAATTCAATTCCATTGATCAACCAGCCTATTTCTATGACAGTACAATGCAGTTTTTATTACTATTACTCTGTAGTAGAGCTTGAGGTCAGGTACGGAGATTCCTCTAGAAGTTCTATTATTGTATGGGATTGTTTTAGCTATTCTGGTTTTTGTTTGTTTGTTTGTTTTTCCATATGAAGTTGAGAATTGTTCTTTCAAAGTTTGTGAAAAAAAAATGTGTTTGTATCATGACGGGGACCGCATAGAATTCATAGATTGCCTTTGGTAAGACTGTCATTTTTACTATTTAATCCTACCATTCCATAAGCATTGGAGATCTTTCCATCTTCTAGTATCTTCTTCAGTTTATTTCTTCAGAGAATTGAAAGTCTTGTCACACAGGTCTTTGACTTCCTGGGTTAGAGTTACCTCTGGATATCTTATATTATGTTATCTGTGTCTAAGATGAATGGTATGATTTTTCTAATTTCTTTTTCAGCCCATTTGTCATTTTCATACAAGAGGGCTACTAATTTTTTTAAGTTAATCTTGTATCCAGCAACTTTGTGAAGAAGTTTAACAGCTAAAAAAGGTCTCTGGAAGAATTTTGGTGGTTGCTTATGTATACTATCATCTCATCTGTGAATAGTGATACTTTAACTTCTTTCTAATTTGTATTTTTGTGATCTTCTTTAGTTGTCTTACTGCTCTAGCTAGAACTTTTATGATTTTTAATTTCGAGCTTTGTTGGGGTGATCTTTGGCACACTGTATAAAGAATGTTTATTTCTAGGCTAGCAGAGAGATGAATAAAGGCCAGACTTTATATAATTATTCCTATAGCTGCATCATATTTTGTAAGTACTCTCTCTAACACCTTGTGACTAGTATAATAAAGAGTTGAAATTTGCTCACCCATTTTTGTAGCCACTTTATTCATAATAGCAAGAACCTGGAAACAAACCCAGATGTCCCTCAACTGAGGAATGGATAGAGAAATTGTGGTACATTTACAAAATGGAATACTACTCAGCAATTAAAAACAAGGAAATCATGAAATTTGCAGGCTGATGGGTGGAACCAGAAAAGACCATCCTGAGTAAGGTATCCCAAAAGCAGAAAGACACACATGGTATATACTCACTTATAAGTGGATATTAGACATACAATATAGGATAAACATACTAAAATCTGTATACCTAAAGAAGCCAAGCAAGAAGGAGGACCCTGGGTAATAGGAACAATCCTCACTCAGAAAGGCAAACAAACAGGATGAAAATTGAAAGAGGGAGAAAGCAGGAAACAGTACAGGAGCCTACCACAGAGGGTCTCAGAAAGACTCTACCCTGCATTGTATCAAAGCAGATGCTGAGGCTCATAACCAAACTTTGGGCAGAGCACAGGGAATCTTACAAAAGAAAAGGGAGATAGAAAGACCTGAAGGGGACAGGAGTTCCACAAGGAGCAACAGAACCAAAAATACTGGGCCCAGGGTTTTTTTCTGAGACAGTTTCAACCATGGACCATGCATGGAGATAACCTAGAACCCCTGCACAGATGTAGCCTATGGCAGCTCAGTCTCCAAGTGGGTTCCTAGTAATGGAAACAAGGGCTGTCTGTAACATGAAACTCTGTGGCTGGCTCTCTGACACCTCCCCCTCAGGGGGAAGCAGCCTTGCCAGGCCACAGAGGAAGACAATGCATTTAGTCCTGATGAGACCTGATAGGCTAGGGTCAAAGGGAAAGGGAGGAGGACCTCCCCCATCAGTGGACTTTGAGAAGGGCATGGGAGGAGATGAAGGAGGGAGGATGGGATGTGGATGGAATGAGAGAATGGGGTACAGCTGGATAAAAGTTAATAGTGTCATTAATATAAAAAAGAAAATTTTAAATAAAAAAGAGTTGAATAGCCAATACAACATCCAGCAGAGATAGAAACTGTGGGGATGAATCATGTACCAATCAAGCACAGAGTGTGAAACAGAGGTGGTACTAAGACTGAGGGGTAACAGGCCACATGGCAAAAAATATATTAGAATAAAGGGATTAATTTAAGGTAAGAGCTAGTTGGAAACAAGGCTAAGTTAATGCCAAGAATTTATAATTCATAAGAAGTCTCTGCATCATTATTTGGGAGCTGGTGGTCCAAAGAAAGTTCAGCTATAATTGACACCCAAAACATTATATAGCTTAGAGTCAGTTAAATGAAATATTAAGCTTATCATCTGAAAAACAAGGCAGTAACATTTACCTATCTAAAGGAGAACTGTAGTGCAGATTAGCAATAAATAGACAAAATTCCCATAAAAACATTTGTCAGTTAGGCTTTCAAAATTCACTTTGTATTTTGATGTTATTAATTTTGGAGTCACAGATATATATATATATATATATATATATATATATATATATGTCATATAACTAAATTAGAGAGAGATACACAACAATAAACAGTAAATTTCTATGCAGTATGACAAGAACTTTGTTGAAGGTAAATGCACAACACTCCAGGAAAACTGAGTGGGGATGAAGGTCATTGTCATTGCTGAGTCAACCCATTCTTATTGGAACTACTAACTGATATAAAGACCTTGAAGGTGGATAGGCTTTTACCAGGAAAAAAGAAGGGAAGACTTCAAAAAGGATTACAGGCAGTTACAAGGCCTAATTCAAAAACCAATAATTTATTATTTTTTTCTGAAAGAATGTCGCTGAACAGTTAAAACACATTCTAAAGATTCAGCTAAGAGAACACAGCTCTTTTTATTATCATGTATTACAATTTATTCAACTTGTATCTGGGCTGTGTCCCTCTCCCTGTGTCCTCCCAATCCGGCCCTCCCCACTTTTTTCCCTATGCTCCTATCCTAGTTCACTAATATGTGAGGGCTTCCTTCCATTCTATTTGGCCCTAGCCTTTCAGGTATTATCAGGAATGGCTGCATTGTCTTCCTCTGTGGCCTGGCAAGGATGCACACCCCCAGGGGGAAGTGATCAGAGAGCCTGTCACTGAGTTCATGCCAGAGAAAGCCCCTGCTCCCCTTATTAGGGAACCCACTTGGAGACTAAGTCCATGGGCTACATCTGAGCTGGGGTTTTAGGTCCTCTCCATGTTTTGTCCCTGGTAGGGGTATCATTCTCTGCAGGAATCCCATGGGTTAGTATATTTGGCTCTGTTGGTGTGCTTTTGGAGCTCCTGTCCCCACCAGATCTTTCTATCTCCCCCTTCTTTCATAAGATTACCTGTACTCTGCCCAAAGTTTGAGAATGAGTCTTAACCTCTGCTTCAATCAATACAGACTTTCAGAGGCAGTCTGCTGTAGGCTCTTGTCCTGTTCCCTGTCTTCTCCTGCTTGCAATGTCTATCACCTTTGTACTTTGGAATAAGTATTGAGCATCTTCCCTGGGATCTTCATTGTTGTTCAGGTTTTTAGGGGTATAGATTTTAGTATGTTTATCCTATATCATACGGCTAATATCCACTTATGAGTGAGTACATACCAAATGTATCTTTCTGCTTCTGGGTTACTTCACTCAAGCTGATCTTTTCTAGTTCCTACCATTTGCCTGCAAATTTCATGAGTTCTCTGTTTTTAATTGCTGAGTAGTATTCCATTGTGTAAATGTACCACAATTTCTGTATCCATTTCTTCATTGAGGAACATCTAGGAAGTTTCCATCTTCTGGCTATTACAAATAGAGCTGATATGAACATGATTGAGCAAATGTCCTTAAAAGAACAATTCTCAGTTTCATATGAAAAAACAAAGAACCAGAATTGCTGAAACAATTCTGTACAATGACAGAGCTTCTGGAGGTATCTCCATCTCTGATCTCAAGCTGTACTACAAAGCAATAGTAATAAAAACTGCATGGTATTGGCATAGAAACAGAATGGTGGATCAATGGAACCAAATAGAAGACCCAGAAAAAAACCCACACACTTATGTTCACCTAATTTTTGACAAAGAAGCCAAAACCTTTCAATGGAAAAAAGGAGAGCATCTTCAACAAATGGTGCTGGTCCAACTGGATGTCTATGTGCAGAAGAATGCAAATAGATCCATATTTATTGCCTTGAAAAAACTAAAGTCTAAGTGGATCAAAGATCTCAATATAAAACCAGACACACTAAATCAGGTAGAAGAAAAAGTGGGGAAGAACCTAGAACTCATTGGCACAGGAGACAACTTCCTGAACAGAACACCAACAGCACAGCTCTAAGATCAATAACCAATAAATGAGACCTCATGAAACTGAAAAGCTTCTGTAAAGCAAAAGACACTGTCATCAGAACAAAACAACAGCCTACAGCCTGGAAAGGATCTTCACCAACCCTATATCTGACAGAAGGCTCGTATTCAGGATATATAAAGAACTAAAGAAATTAAAAAGCAACAAATCAAGTAATCCAATTAAAATATGGGGTACAGAGCTAAACAGAATTCTCTGTAGAAGAATATAAAATAGCAGAGAAACACTTAAATAAATATGAATGTCCTTAGCCATCAGGGAGATACAAATCAAAATGACCCTGAGATTTCACCTTACACCCATCAGAGTGACTAATATCAAAAACCCAAGTGACAACATATGCTGGAGAGGTTATGGAGAAAGAGGAACCTTCCTCCACTGCTGGTGGGAATATAAACTTATACAACCACTTTGGAAATCAATCTGGGTCTTTCTCAGACAATTAGGAATAGTGCTTCCTCAAGATCCAGCTATGGCACTGCTAGGCATATAACCAAAATATGCTCAAGTACACAACAAGGACATTTGTTCAACCAAGTTTGTAGCAGCTTTATTCGTAATAGCCAGAGCAGGAAAAGCCCAGATGCCCCTCAGTTGAGGAATGGATACAGAAATTGTGGTACTTTTACACAATGGAATACTACTCAGCAATTAAAAACGAAGAAATCATGAAATTTGCAGGCAAATGATGGGACCTAGAAACGATCATCCTGAGTGAGGTATCCTAGAAGCAGAAAGACACACATGGTATATACTCGCTTATATAGACCTATAAGAGAGGATTAATATACTGAAATCTATACACCTAAAGAAGATAAACAAGAAAGAGGACTCGAGGTAAGATGACCAATTCTCACTTAGAAAGACAAATGGGATGGACACTGGAATTAGGAGAAAACAAGAAACAGGACAGAAGCCTACCACAGAGGGCCTCTGAAAGACTGTAGTTAGCAAAGTATCACCAGATGATGAGACTCATATCCAAACCTTGGGCAGAGTGCAGGAAATCATATGAAAGAAGGGGGAGTTAGTAAGACCTGGATAGGACAGGAGCTCCGCAAGGACCAAATATATCTGGGCACAGGGTCTTGTCTGTAACTGATTATCTAACCAAGGACCATACATTGATATAACCCAGAACCCCTGCTCAGGCATAGCCCATGGCAGCTCAGTATCCCAGTGGGTCCCCCAGTAAGAAGAACAGGGACTGTCTCTGACATGAACTCAGTGACTGGCTCTTTGACCTCTCCCCCTCCCCCTCCTCCCGTGGGAAGAGCAGACTTGGTAGGCCATGGAGGAGGACATTGCAGCCAGTCCTGATGAGACTTTATGAACTAGGTTCAGATTGAAGGGGAGGAGGACCTCCCCTATCAGTGGACTTGGAGAGGGGCAGGGAGGAGATGAAGAAGGGAAAGGATGGGACTGGGAGGGAATGAGAGAGGGGGCTACAGCTAAGATACAAAGTAAATAAACTATAATTAATATAAAAATTAAAATTAAATTAAAAATGAGAAAAATCAGATAATTGATATGTAGTTTTGAAAGTTTCTGCATTGTGGAATACTAATATTGAAATAATATATGTAGTCAATATATTGCTTGATAAATCAAATAGTGTGGTATGACACTATTGTATAACAGAAATGTTTTCCTTCACCACCAAGTCACAGAGGTTGAAATGTTTGATTGGGTGGTAATATAGATGCCCTTATTCTTGCTTTTGCAAACCTATTTCATTTACTTAAACCACAAATTAAGAATAAGTAATAATAGAAAGTAGAAAGTATTGTTTTAGGAGTACTGTTTTAAAAATATGTGATAAAAAGATTTGATCTTCAAAAAAATCTGCATGGTACTGGCATACACATAGAATGGTAGATCAATGGAACGGAAAAGAAAACCCAGAAATAAACCCACACCCCTATGGATATTTGATTTTTTACAAAGAAGCCAAAATAATGCAACAGAAAAAATACAGCATATTAAACAAATGGTGCTGGTATAACTGGATGTCTACATGTAGAAAATTACAAATAGATCCATATTTATCACCCTGCACAAAACTGAAGTCAAAACAGATCAAATACCTCAACATAAAATAAAAAACTCTAAACCTGTTAGAAGAAGAAAAACTGGGGAAGAGCCTTGAACTCATTGGCACAGGAGACAATTTCCTGGAGAGAGCATCAACAGCACAGGCTCTAAGATCAACAACCAATATTTGGGACCTCATTAAACTAAAATCTTCTGTAAAACAAAGGACACTGTTGTCAGAAAAAAAAAAAAGTCAACCTCCAGATTGGGAAAGTATCTTCACCAACCCTTTATCTGACAGAGGGCTAATATCCAGAATATGTAAAGAAATCAAGAAGTTAAACAGCAAAAAATCAAGTAACTCAGTTAAAAGTGGACTTGGGGAGGGGCATGCATGCAGAAAGGGGAGGAAGGGTGGGGCCGGGAGGGGAGGAGGGAGGGGCTTATGGGGGGATACAAAATGAATAAAGTGTAATTAATAAATAAAAAAATATTCTAGATTAAATATCCTCAGGAAAAAAAATGGGGTTCAGAGCTAAACAGAATTCTCAGTAGAGGAATACTGAATGGCAGAAAAACAGTTAAAAAAATGTCCAACATCCCTAGGCATCAGGGAAATGCAAATCAATGACCCTGAGATTTCACCTTACACCCATCAGAATGGCTAAGATCAAACACTCAAGTGAAAACACATTGCTGGAGAGCATGTGGAGAAAGGGGAACCCTCCTCCACTACTGGGGGGAATGTAAACTTGTTGCAATCATTGAATGGGGGGAGGTCCCCCCTATCAGTGGACTTGGAAAGGGGCACAGTAGTGATGAGGGAGGGAGGGACTTGGAGGGAACGAGGGTTCGGGGCACGGCTGGGATACAGAATTAATAAAATGTAACTGATAAAAAAAAAAAAGTAATTCAAAGGAAAAAAAAAAAGAAAAAAAAAAGAAATCAATCTGGCGCTTTCTCAGAAAATTGGGAATAGTGCTACCTCAAGATCCATCTATTCCACTCTTAGGCATATATCCAAAAGATGCTCAACTATACAGCTCTTAACTTCACTCTTACCCACTTCTGCAGAATAACCTTCAGTGCTAGTTTCTCTAAACTAAATCAAACATACTTTATCTCACTCTTAAAGTGGCTCAGAGAATAAAGCATTATTCAAAGTTTATTCACTGAAGTTCTGCTTTCTCAGAAACTTCATAAATAAAATTTTGTTTCTAAGAAAGTGAAACTTTATTTTTATCCATTCTAGGGACCAAACTCTGAGTTTGAAAAATGAAAATACCTCTCAAGTCATATTTATAATATCACTTTTCTTACCTTCTTAAAACAGAGAGATGAAAGGAAGAATTTATTCCTATGCAGAAAAATATGGATTTGGCTTCTTGAAAATAATATTCCATTGCGCAAATGGAATTTAATTTTAATTATTCATTACTCAATGGACAACAAGGTCATTTTCATCTCCTCACTATTATAAATAGGGAGGCAATGAACACAGATGAGCAGCTATCTCTAGAGTAGGATATAGAATTCTTTGGCTATGTGCCCAGGGGTGGTTTAGCTAGATCTTGCTTTAGATATTTTATTCAGCCTCTTAAGGAACTTCTACTCTGATTTCCAAAGTACCTGTTTGCATTCTCACCAGCACCAAATAAGAGTTCCCTTTTCCTCACACACATGCCAATTTACTGTCAGTATTTTTTTATGAAATCTTAAAATAATTTTAATTTGCATTTCTCTGGTGGCTAAACGGTTTTTAAATGTATCTCAGCCACTTGTGTTTCATCTTTGAAAGCTCTGTTTAGTTTCACAATCCATTTTAAATTGGTTTGTTTTTCTTCTTGATGTTTAGTTTTCTTGTGTTCTTTGTATATCCTAGATACTGTCCATCTGTCAGACCTGTAGTTGGTAAAGAAGTTTTTGTTCTATTCCATAGGATGCATCTCCACTTAAATGATGGTGTCGTCCTTTGTTCTTCAGAAAAGTTTTTAAGTTTCATTTGGTCTCATTTATTACCTGTTAGTCTTAAATCCTGTGCTGGTAAGGTCCTGTTCAGAAAGCAATTTCCTGAACTGTTGAGTTCAATTGTATTCCTAACTTATCTCCTCTATCAGATTCAGAGTATCAAGGTTTTTGTTGAGGTCCTTGATCCGTTTAAAGTTATTTTATGCAGGGTAAAAAACAAGGATCTAGTTTAATTCTTCTTCTGGCATCTAGCTATCCAGTTACACTGTCATGATTTGTTTAAGATGCTTTCTTTTCTCTAAAGTATACTCTTGGCATCTTTGTAAAATTCAGGTGGTTGTAGCAACATGATCTTATATGTTGGTTTTCAATTCTATTTCAGTAATAAATGTGTCTGTTTTATAACAGTACCATGTTTTTGTTTTTTTGTGTGTGATTTGGTGTTGTTGTTGTTGGGTTTTGTTTTGCTGTGTTTTTTGTTCTGTTTTTTTTTTTCTATAGCCCTACAGAATAATATGAGAGGGTAACATTTCCAGAAGTTTCTTCATTGTTGAGAATTCTTTTGTTGATCATAGGTCTTTTGTATTTCCATATGAAATTTAAGATTATTTTTTCCATCCTTTGGGAAAAATGTGTTAGAATTTTGGTGGAAATTGTATTACATCTATAGATTGCTTTTGGTAGGATGGTCATTTTCAATGTATTAATTCTACCATTTATGAGTATGGGACCCCATAAGGCAGCATTGCTATTTTGTGGGTTCTTCTTTCTTCCACCTTTCTACACTCCTTTTCTTTTGCCCATTTGATCCCCTAATACCAGGTAGGGTAAAACAAAAAGATAGAGAGGAAAGAGGGCAACTTTATCATTAGAATATATCATTAGAATATCCCCTGATGATTAGGGTCATCAACCTCCTTGGAGCAAGTTTGATCTTACCATCAGAAGCTCTAATTTTTATTCTGTTTCTTTTTTGCCCATGACTACTTACCAAACCACAGCTAACAGCAACCACCAACAACCAACAACCCACCTATTGGGGCTCTAACTTTTGCCCTCTGGAAAGTCCCCGGAATTTTAAATGTCACACATTTGTAGAACCTATCTGAAGCTGGAAAAAAAAAATCACATCTCTGCTAAATTCATAGTCAGTGCCTATGAAGCGGCCCCAAATCCCCACACCTGGAATTAAAATGAAAACGTGTTCTTATAATATTTCTGGGTTTTTAAAGAAACCAAAATTCAAAAAAAAAATTGTCACTATAGGGACCCTGAGAACTTCAGTAATTACTGGCCTGGCAAAGATGTGCCCCCTAGTGCAATAGTGGCAGCAATGCCATGTAAGTATCCAACCACTTTCTTGGTGTATTTAAGGTCCTCTTAGAAAATACAACCTATCCTTGGCATCATTATTGTGGCCAAGAACCTGTTGCTAAAAGTCATAGATCCAACAGAACCAAAAAGTCTGGGCACAGGGGTCTTTTCTGAGACTGTTATAGCAACCAAGGACCATTCATGGAGACAATCTGGAACCCTGCACAGAGGTACCCCTTGGCAGCTCAGTTTCCAAGTGTGTTCCCTGGTAATGGGAATAGGGTCTGTCTCTGACATGAACTCACGAGCTGGCTCTTTGATCATCTCCCCTTGAGGGGGAAGCAGCCTTGCCAGGCCACAGAGGAAGACAATGCATCCAGTCCTGATAGGCTAGGGTCAGCTTTTGCTTTTTTTTTTTGCCTTTTTATTATTAATTACAGTTTATTCACTTTGTATCCCAGCTGTAGCCCCATTCCCATCCCCTTCCAATCCCACCCTCCCTCTTCTTCTCCTATGCCCCTCCGCCAGTCCAATGACAGGGGAGGTCCTCCTCCCTTTCCATCTGACCCTAGTCTATCAGGTTTCATCAGGACTGGCCTCTTTGTTTTCCTCTGTGGACTGGTAAGGCTGGTCTCCCTGCCCCCCCCCCCTCAGGTAGAGGTGAAATTCTTTTGGACACTGAGCTGCCATGGGCTACTTCTGTGCAGGGGTTCTAAGTTATCTCCACGCATGGTCCTGGTTTAGAGTATCAGTCTCAGAAAAGACCCCTGTGCCAGATTTTTTGGTTCTGTTGCTCTCCTTGTGGAGCTCCTGTTCCCTCCAGGTCTTTCTATTTCCCCTTTCTCTCATAAGATTCCCTGTACTCTGCAAAAAGTTTGGCTTTTAATATCAGGATATGTCTTGATACCCTGATAGGTAGAGTAATTCAGAGGCCCTCTGTGATAGGACAGGCTCCTGTCCTGTTCCCTGTTTTGATGTCTGTCCAGTTTGCCTTCTGAATGAAGATTTAACATCTTACCAGCGTCCTTCTTCTTGATTAGCTTCCTTAGCTGTACAGATTTTAGTATGTTTATCCTATATTATATGTCTAATATCCACTTATAAGGGAGTATGTACCATGTGTGTCTTTCTGATTCTGGGATACCTCACTCAGGATGATCATTTCTTCATCCCACCATTTGCCTGCAAATTTCTTTATTTCTTTGGTTTTAATTGCTGAGTAGTATTCCATTGTGTAAATGTATCACAATTTCTGTATCCATTCCTCAAGTGATAGCCACATAGGACATAAAGTAACTTGGTGTAACTCTAACCAAGCCTTTTTTTTTTTTAAGGTATGGCCTCTTATAGGTTGACCACTCTTCACTGGAAGGCCATATATCCAGGAGTACAGAGCAAACACAAATTGGACTTGATGGGTTTAAAATTAATGGTGCAGAAAATTGGAAAGGGGGGGTACACTTGGAAGGTGTTAGAAAATGGATAATATGATCAAAATACACTGTATAAGATTCTAAACTCATATAAACAAATGGATTCCGCATCTAGAGAAATGTGTTACAGTAGTAAGTTCGTGAGTACTATAACCCAAGCATGTTTGGAAATACCTTAAAGTTATTTATTAGTTTTTTCATTTTTTCAGAAGAAATATGTTAAATTTCTTTCAATGAAAAATCAACCAAGGACCATGTATGGATATAACCTAGAACCTCCGCTCAGATATAGCCTGTGGTAGCTCAGTAACCAATTGGTTTCCCAAAGTGAGGGGAACAAGGACTATTTGTAACAGGAACTCAATGAAGATACCTGATAAAACAGGATCAGATGAATGGGGGGGGGGAGGTCCCCCCCTATCAGTGGACTTGGGAAGGGGCACAGTGGTGATGAAGGAGGGAGGGCGGGACTGGGAGGGAATGAGGGTTCGGGACACAGCTGGGATACAGAGTTAATAAAATGTAACTGATAAAAAAAAGACATTATTTTCTAAAGTTAACTACAAAGAAGAGGCTGTTGTAAGAGGGAGACATAAAGTGATACACGATGGAATAAAAGAGAACAACTAAAATCAGACTCTCAATTAAAAAAAAAGAAAAAAGAAAAATCAGAATAGGATATCCATCCTTTCATGCATATTATCTCTACATTTAATTGCTCATTTTCAAATAAAGAGAACCTACTATGTTTTTATATTTCCATTACTGATAAGGGAATCATACATCAGAGGGCATGATGCTTTCTCAAGCAGTCTTCTACATACTAGGAAGAGACATAAGCAATAGACTGAAATATAGTTGTATGTTTTAAAATAAGATTGTCTATGATTAGAAACACCAAAGGTGCAATTTTCAAATTGTCTTTGTGAAGAAAGAGTATGGATAAAATGGATATGCATCACCATGATAAAGACAATTTATAAAAGCGTAGAGTCGACATCAAACTAAGCAGACAAAAAAATCAAGGAATTTCTACTATGATCAGAAACAAGACAAAGATGCATCTTCTTCTATACCCATTCACTATAGCACATATAGCAATTTTTCAAGTGTTCTGGTATCAAAGAGCATGAGCCGCAGGATAAAGTATTATATTGAATCAAAAGTGCTGAGAATTAGAGTACCCCCAAATTTCCCCATCCAAGTTGAAAAAAGATATATACTGTGGGCAAATTTGAGATGACAGATGTATCTGGCTGAATGAGAAATGAGGGAAAGAGTTATTTCTTTTAGATCAGTCTGTATGTTTAATTTCTGCTTCTTTCTCCTCGCATTCCAGGAGTTCCTAGGAATAAGATGGGTAAAATAAACTTACTCTATATTACTTAGCATAACTTATTTAGTAAGAGCCAATCCATCCATATTCTTTAAGTAGAAGAGAAAAAGGACAAAAAGAGGAAAGGACAGAAGAGGCTAAGGGAGTTTCTGAGCCAGCGTGGCTTCTAGAGACAAGGAAGGACAACATTTTCTGAAGCCGGATCTTGGACTTGGCTTCTAGATAACTTTCTTTTCTTTTTTTTTTGTTTTTTTTTTTTTTTATAACTTTCATAGCACAATGACACCACAAGCCCTTCCAAGATCAGGCACAAAGCCAATGCGTCAAAGAAGTTTTCCAATGACTTGCTTTGGTGAATAAGCTCAGACTGACACAGCATGTTTCAAATTTAATTTTTAGAAATAAGCCAAAGAGAGGTGCTGCCTATACACTTGACCTGATGAAAATCTGCTTCCTAAGGAGAAGCACAATCATTTTCAAAGCTGCCCTCTTGTCAGGCTTCTTAATTTATGTCCACAGAAATTCTAACTGATAAGCTTTCTTCTTAAAAAAAATGATACAGGAGGACAAAATTATATCATAATCTCAAAAGTAAAAGAAATAATTAAAATTCCAAAGCTTCATTTTTTAAATAATTAAGGAATACAATGTGATTTTCCTCATTTCTGATATTTAAAGATATGTTGAAAGTCTGAACAATGAGATGCAGTTAAGTTCAGGCTTCAGCTCAAGATGCACTATGTCTCTTACAATTATAAGCAATTTCCTTTGTTTGATTCTCAACATTTTGTCCTCATTTCCATATAAAAGCATAAGCCTGAAGAACTTACAGAATAAAAATCAGAAAAAATGACGAGTTATCCTTCAGTTTTCAGCCAGATTTTGTTTTGATGACAAATCCTGGAATTAATTGTTAATTAATTGTTCAATCACTTTGATGGTTAAAGTGTTCTTTAATTTGGGAATATCCTTTTTTTCCCTGTGCCCCCCTCCAAAAAAAATTACACAAACTAAAAACATGTAATAACTCTAACAGCAAGAAAAATATTTTTAATAATAGAAATGATATGCCTTTTTGTTTAATCTTCTGGAAAGGTCTAACACTAAACAAATAACTAACTTCTTGAATGAAGTTTAATCCTTCTGTCTCAAAAGCAAAACATGAAAAGAAATCACTTTTATAGCTCAAAGAAGCTCCTTTGAAAGTTCAAGTTGAAAAACAAATAAAATAAGGAGTGTGAAGACAATGACTAAACATTTTACTAAATACCTTACAATCTGCTAAGTATATGGATTGTCCACAAAAGACTCTCCTCATTTACCTTGAATTTCTTATGTAGATGTAAATTTATTCCTCTTGGCCAGGTATCATGCAAAAGAACTTCTCCCAGGTATCATGCAAAAGAACTTCCCTTATATTAGTTCAGGTCCTTTATGAATTATCAAGTTGACTCTTTCATTTTCTTTCCACAGTTATGAATTTACAGATAAAAAAGAATTTTCCAAACTCTTATTGACAGAAGCAAGGCAGTGATGCTTCATGACTCTTCGCAAGACATAACCCCTTGCAGAAAAAGCTCCATAATATCTTCTGGATTTTGACTAACTGCTGTGTCAATGAAGTATGCCCTTCCACACACACTCTTAAATGAGGGCACATCTATATTCTTCACTGCAAGATAAATTGGCTGCCCATTGATGCTGACTTGTCAGTTCTCAAGATCTTAAATCTAGTGAGATGAAATTCAATTCAGGGAGAACAGAACTAAACCCCACTCAAAGTGACTGTCTAGGGTCATTTGCTATGTTTGTACAAGGATTCTTGGGAAGAAAAGAGCAGGAGAAAGAGAAATAATAAGCCACATGCAAGCTGGAATCTTCAATGAGAAAGGCATGGAAGCTATCCCAGATCCTTTGATTATTGTTAAGATGTGTATCTTGGGTTTCTATCAAGCAATTCTGTAATTCTTAAAGGCAATTTTCTATGGTTAGGAATTAAGTATCCCCCGAATATTTATAGAATGGAAACGTTATCCCCAAACTGTGGCATAAGTGAGAAGAGATTTGATCATGAAGACTTTAATATCATCAGTGGATGAGTTAATTATAAGTGGATTATGGGCAGGTACTGTCTAGAAGAGGCAGCAGGTTTCCTGGGTCAGCCTTCGTAGGTTCTATCTTGTCTCTGAACATTTGTGTTCTCTCTCTCTGATTCCTGACCACCGTGAGATAAGTATCCCTTTTCCATCATGTCTCCACCATGATCTTTCTGCCTTGACACATGCTTAGAAGCAATGCAGTGGCATCACCATTGCCTGAAACACCTGAAATTATGAGAAATAATCTTACTCTTTTAAGTTGATTTGCTCGGGCATCTTATTACGTTAATGGGTATTGACTAGCACAGAACCCTACTCTAGTCAACCATTATCTTCATAGCTCCTACATGATCTCAGTCTGCACATATGCCATTATCTTCCTCCCTCCCAATGCTCCAGAGACTAATCATTGGTAAGAGACAAATACTCTATCCTTGTGTCTCCTATAACAACCATAATAAATGTATTTTATTTTAAGAAAACAGCAGCATGAAAGAACCCCCATTTCCACTGATTTTAATGAAATCACAGAATACTTTGTTTTAATCATAATTTTTAGCAATAATTTTCTAAGCAATTAAAATCAAGACAAAGTTCTGCTTCAATAGGTGAAGTCAGATGGGGCTCATAATTTTTCCTTTAAAATGCATTTTAATTGGGCTTCTGTTAATGTACTTATCATATCGTCCTCACTCAAGACTTAGGGAAGTGAAGCTAATACTTTGTCGAATCCTCTTTAGAAGAAATTTCAGGCAAAATGATATCAGAGCACTAAAAATGTCAGTTCTTTAGATTATGTGAAATGAAAACAAATGAAGGGGTTTTAAGGGTAAATTCTGGCTTTTAGAGTAGAAAACCACCAACGCGGTCAGAAAGAAATGGAGTATTCTAAAATGTGACAAGTGGCGTTATGCTTTCTAGATTAGCTATCAGCTGCTGAGACTCATTAGACATTAGTATGCAAGAGGCAGTAATTGAATGTTCGAACACTCGGCAGTGCCACAATGGGATTCCTATTTCTAGCGTCCACTGTAATTATGAGTCACCATCAGTATATGGGACTTATAAAAGAGATGTTGTCCTTGAAACAAGATTGAGTTGCTCAAGCTGCTTTTCACCTTGTTTTTAAATATGTTTTTAATTTAAATAGAATTATGTTACCTCTCCCCGCTTTCCTCTGTCAAGCTCCTTCCTGATACCCTCTCTTGAACCCTTCAATACCCTCACTCTCAAGTCTACAGTCGCCTTCTTTTTCTCAGACTACTATTGTTACATAACTGATATAGATCAACATTTTAATTTATTGATTGAGAAAGGTTCTGGTTTCAGCCTGTTTGGCACTTCTGAAAATCTTCCCAAGGGTATTCAAGAAGACAGGAAAAATGAAGTCTTCCTCAATATAATTTCTTTTCAATTTTCCACTTTTTTTTGTTTGTTTGTTTCAATGAACACAGTTTTCTAAGCCCGATATTCCTTCAGGAATATCTAAGCCAGATATTCCTTCCTCTGCCATGCAATAAAGTGGACATAAGTCTGCTGATTAATCTTTCTGAGCATTTCAGTGGCTGCCAGATCATCTCTTTCTATACGCACTTAAGCGCTAACTCTGACTTTAATCATCAAGAGTTCTTAAAACTGTTTTCATCAAACCATCCCTCCACAAACATCCCAAAACAATCCATAATCATATTCTGAGTTTTAAGTAAAGAAGAGTCAGTTAGAAGCACAGAGAATATTGTTGTCTCTTTTTTTTTTTTTTTTTTTTGTTTGTCCATTAATAAGTTTAGAATTGACCTGGATAGTAAATATAATGCTCTTATTAAAAAATGTCAATCATGTTTAACTAAGAGAAGTATAAGACAAAATAGAAATCCTAGCAGGGGGAACAAGCCATGTGTCAATCTACATGTAACACCTGGAAAATCTGTTCATATCTGTGATGGTAACAAAACAGAAAGTACATGGAGGGATGAGAGCAAACTGCTTAGTGTCCTTTAAATGATTATTAAAATAACAGTTAAATTAAACAGAAATAACATTTGGTCTCTTTTCTCACCTTGTGTTTTCCTCATTTTCTTTTTTCTTTCTTTCTTTCTTTCTTTCTTTCTTTCTTTCTTTCTTTCTTTCTTTCTTTCTTTCTTTCTTTCTGTTTCCTGCTTTGTGAATCACAACAGGCTTCTTTCACCTCATTTTCTACCACATCTTCTCAAGGACATTTGAGAAACCAAGGTTATTCATCAGGACCTATTCTCTGATCTCAGCTCTTGCCAAACCCTTAAAACCCAAACACTCCTGATTTTAATAGTAAAATCTTCATCACGATTATCCTATCCTGCTTTACTGCTCTTATGTGGCACCCAAGCATGTTTAAGTTGATGTTGGTTTGGGGGTAAATTTTATTGAATAGTGGGAAACTCCGGTTTTTCTTGACAGAAATAACTGGGACACACACACACACACACACACACACCACACATCTTCTCCCTCACTCCCTGTCCCAGGAGCATCTATTTATATTTCACATCTCAGTTGTGTTACCACCTCTAAAGAGCTGTGGAGGGGGGTAACCTGCCTTTTTAGAGGGTTATCATTTTAACTTTAAAGAATACTTTTATCAAACACCTCTTTGAATATGTACCCTGTTAGAGGATGGCCTTTAATGTGAGAAATCAAGCATGTCTTTGTCACATTCCAACCGCCTCCTACAGTTTGTGAGGCAGTGTGGGCATAATTTTTGTAATAAACAAAATTAAGTCGCCGACAAACAAATGAGGTAAGGTGCATAGCTCAACACTTGACATCTTCTAGACCTTAGTGTAGTAGGATCAACTTTCCCACTAGCTCACTGCAGTCTTTAAATGTGTGTGTGGGGGGGTACATGTGGGTATGTGCATGCTATATGCACATAGAGGTCCTGTTGGACTGTTCATCTCAGTCTACCATGCTTGTCTATGGATCAAACTCATTTGACAGCAAGCACCTTTACCTTCTGAACCATCTCACAGGCCCCATAAAATTACTGGAACTTTTATCCTGTTGTTGGGCTGCAATCGTTTCAGCTGCAGAAATCCTGCCTGTCTACCACCTTGCTCTGCTTCCAAGGATCATTACACCTATTCAATTGAAGAAGGTTTCAGAGTGCGTTTGTCATTGAAGGCTGGACTGCCAGAGTCTGTATCTATTTGATGGAACCTAGTGGAGATTTGTTTCTTTAGAAATTAAGGCATTTCTTCTTGGTGTGAGAGCAAATCAACAGCTGCTATAGAAATGCCAACACCTTGCAATTATCTATGAAGCCTGGGTGACAGGAAAGAGTAACAGTCTTTGCTTGAGAAGTTGCCTGAGGGAAAAGCCCAGACATTTTCAAGTACACTGAACCAATGAATAAATAAGAGCATCTGAGTGGAACCACAGCCAAGCAGGGGACTTTCATCATAGTAAGCCCTGCCAGGCCCAGTCACTATTCTCAAGGTACAAAGAGAACTGCTACCACATGATGAAAGCTATATAGTATTATCTGAAGATAGGCTGTTTGTTTCCATTCATGCAGATTGAGCATGTGGTGACTACAGACCACAGCTGGAGAACCAATATGCTTTTGATTTGACAGGGAACATATTATACTCAACTTCATTCAAAAGCCAAGCTGTACGTCTAACCTCATACCATCACCCACTAGATGCTTTCAATGCTAGGTGCTATGTTTTCTATGGGGCAACATGAACAAATGCCCACTCACCATAGATCTGGCATGAATGAGAAACCAAGGGGACCGCTCCAGCCCAGAATACAGCAGTGAACCAGTAACCACATAGGGATTACAGAACCATGAGTGAATCAAAGCTGCCTGCATTACTGAAAAGCTCACCATAATGCAGGGGATAGAACTGCCAAAGCTACCTCTCTAGAGCCCTCTGTAGAACTAGCAAGCAGCTCAGTCAATCACAGTCTCCCTCTCCACAGCAACTGTGTACTGCCTTTACAGTCATGGGGAGGGACTATATGAGTATCATAGCTTGTGGTATGTTCCTGAGCCTTTAACATTTAACTTAGCTCCTGAGTATTATTATTATCTCCTTTCTTTCTATGATGGAATGTTTTAACCTGAAGGAGATACGTATAACTCAGAAGATTTTTTAACTGTATGTCTGGGTAAAATGTAAGAGTATAACTTAGTTTTACACATGACACTTGTATGTGTCATGACATCTATGTTCAAGATGTCTAACTGAAAGAAACTTGGCATAGTTTATAAAACAGTGACAGTGGTGACAATCCGAAAGGCAGAATAAGTCAGTGCGAGCCTATGTAGCACTCAGGACTTCTCTGATGTTTAAGAAACAGTATCACACACTTATCACCTCAAGGAATACACAGAAGACAGTAATAAACACACAGAACAAGGTTGAATTTATACCCTGTCAACTCATCAACAGGACCGTGAACCACCTACTAATAAGTGTAAATAAGTTTAAAAATAAGTTTTCTTGTTTTGGGGACTGTATTCAAGTAGTCGTTCAATATAGTCACTGTCCTAGATAGCTTTGACACAGCCTGGTGTCACCTACAACTAAAGCTTCAAATGAGAGATTGTCCAGATCAGATTGGCCTGTAGGCTTGTCTTTGACACATGCTTTGATTTTTCTTTGATACAGGAAGTCCCACTCCACGTTGGGCAGCATTATTCCCTGGACAGTTGGTTCTGAGAGGTGTAAGGAACCTAGCTAAATGTGATCCTGAGGGAAAACAAGCAGGCAGCTATACGGTACTTTCTAAGCATTCCTGCCCTAAGTTCTCTCAATAATAGACTGTGACTTGCAAGCCAAATAATAAACTTTCCCCAATTTTCTTTTGGTCAGAGTGTTTTATCACAGAAAACAAAAACAAAAACAAAAAAAAATAAAAATAAAAACGAAAAAGTATGAAAAGGAAACTCATACAGTCACTTGAGTCATTTCTTAATTACAGAAAGTTCCCTAGGTATAGAGAACCTTTGTAGGGCCTTACTATGAGAATCCACTATCATTTGCTTTAAGAAAAGTTTGCAGGAAGGAGGGATTGATGTCATATTGGGTCCTTAGGACCCCAAGATGAACCTGAGCCCTCAAAGAGGCAACCTCTCTGTTAATTACAGATGTCACAGCTCAAGCTTTCTTATGAGGCTCCAGAGCTTCCTCATCACAGTAGCCTTACAGTGAGCCTCATGATGCCCCAGGGGAAGAAACCTGTGACTTTCCTTCCTCACTGCCATCCTGCCATCCTCCCCTACTATCTAAACAGATTGTTTCTCAGTCAGTCTGGCCCAACTTCCCAAGTGTTGTTCCTTTGTTGCATTTGCCCCAGGCTTTCACATGTCAAGCTTTTTATGCCTCTCAATGCTTTTGAAGTTTCCCTTATGAAAACCCCAGGATCAATACTGAATTTTTTTTTTATGAGTGAGTCATGAGACTTAATTCACTGCTTAGATATATTCCTATACTTAAAAAAAAATCCTTCAACATATTTTTTTTACTTTTTCAGAACATCTTTATCTTTAAAAAAAATCTGAGTTTTTAAAACTTAGGAAAAAACGTTTCTTTATCTTCATTTTATAGATGTGATATTTGAGACATATATATATATATATATATATATATATATATATATATATATACTCACATTTCTACAAAGAATTGCTATGAAGTTAGACCACTTCCACTGTATTCTAATAGTAAATCAAAATTCTGTGTCTTTGGTGCCCTGTTGGAAACCATGGCAACATGGTCGTGGGCACTTTCATAAAGGAGAGAGATTCCTGAATAAAAAAGAAGGTTGCTCAGTGTCCTTAGCCATCTGAGAAATGCAAATCAAAAAGACCCTGAGATTCCACGTCACACTCTCCAGAATGGCTAAGATAAAAAAAAAATCAAAGGATGACACATGCTAGAGAGAAAGGGGAATCCTCCTCCATTGCTGGTAGGAATGTAACCCTGTACAACCAATTTGGAATTCAATCTAGCGCTTATCAGAAAATTAGGAATAGTGCTACCTCAAGATCCAGCTATACCACTCCTGGGCATATAATAAACCATACAGCAAGGACATTTGCTCAACTATGGTCATAGCAGCATTATTATAGTAGCCAGAATCTGGAAACAACATAGATGTCAAATCATGAAAGATGGAAGCAAATGGTGGGAACTAGAAAAGATCATTCTGAATAAGGTAACCCAGAAGCAGAAAGACACATAAGGTATATACTCACTTATAAGTAGATATTAGCCATATAATATAGGATAAACATATAAAATCTATAGTCCTAAATAAGCTAAACAATAAGGAAGACCCTAGAGAAGACGCTGAAACCTCACTCAGAAGGGCAAACAGGATAGATATAGGAAGTAGGAGAAGACAAGGAACAGGACAGAAGCCTTCCACAGAGGGACTCTGAAAGACTCTACACATCAGGGTGTGGAAGAAGACACTGAGACTCATAGCCAAACTTTGGGAAGAATGCAAAAGCTTTATAAAAGAAGAGGGAGATAGAGAGACCCGGAGGGGACAGAAACTCCACAAGGAGACCAACAGAGATAAAAATCCTGGGCCCAGTGGGCCCTGCAGAGACCAATACTCCAACCAAGGACTGTGGATGGAGAGGACCTAGATAGACTCCCTGCTCAGTTTGCAAGTGGGGTCCCTAGTAAGTGGGGTAGAGGCTATCTTTGACATAAACTCAACGGCAGGCTCTTTGATCAGCTAGCCCACTGTGGGGTGCAGCCTTGCCAGGCCACAGAGGATTGTGCCACAATGCAGCCAGTCCTGATGAGACTTGATAGGCTAGGGTCAGATAGAAGGACTAGTATCTGACCCTACAGGTGGAGGAGGTCCTCCCCTATCATTGGACTAGGGAAGGTGCATGGGGGAAAAGAAGGAGGTTGGGTGGGACTGGGAGAAAATGGTGTGGGCTACAGCCAGGATACAAAGCAAATAAATTGTAATGAATAAAAAAGAAAAGAAAAAGAGGAAAGTTTTAAGTTTCTATAAATTAATATTCCTTCTTACTCTTAGTGACTTGTATAACTTGTGAAGGAACTCTAGGGTAAAATGTACATTTCTTCCAAGACATTTCACCTTAACTTATTCCCCATTCAAATCATATGCTGAGCTTTATATTTTTAGCCTTTTAAAATCTCCTAAAATATATCTTCTTAAATTTTTCCTTATTTATCACTTTACATTCTGATCTTATCCCCCTTCCTCTTCTCACCCCACCCTCCCTCCCTTTTTCTCCATCATCCCTCCCATATTCCTCAGAAAAGGGAAGATACCCTCACCATTCCATCCCAGCTCATCAAGGTACATCAGGACTGAGGACATCCTCTTCCCTCGAAGCCTGTCGAGGCAGCCTCGCTAGGGGAAGTGATCATAAAGTATACAACAGAGTCCATGTCAGAATCAGCTCCTGCTCCCCTTACTGGGTAGCCCACAGGAAATCTGAGCTGCTTACTTGCTACATATGTGCAGGAATTCTAGGTGCAGTCCATGCATGGTCCTTCATTGGTGCTTCAGTCTCCACAAGCCCTTCTGGGCCCTGGTTAGTTGGGACTATTGCTCTTCTTGTGGAGTTTTTTCATCTCCAGGTCCTTCTATCCTTCCCTCCACTTTTCCAGAAGACTCGCTATGCTCCACCCAAAGTTTGGCTGTGAGTCTCAGCATCTGTTTCGATCTGCTACTAGATGGAGCCACTCAGAAGACAGCTGTAGATCCTATGGTAGGATCCTGTCTGCCATTTTAGCAGAATATCATTAATAGTATCCAGGGTTATTTCTCTCCCACAGGGTAGGTCTAAGTTGGGCCAGGCATTTGTTGGACATTCCCTAAGTCTTATGCTTCAATTTTGTTAGCTGTTAATTGAGGCTTTCTATATATATAGGTGTGTAAGTGTGTATGTGTTTATATATATATATATATATATATATATATATATATATATATAGTGTGTGTGTGTGTATACGTGTGTGTGTATGTGTGTGTGTTTGTGTAATGTATGTATATAATTTTGTTTAACTAGTAGCATTAGTTTTTTTTTTTAAATATTGGTTTGTTTAACTAGTGGTTTAAGTAGTGGTGGTAGAACTTCTTCCCTAATATTTATCTTTTCCAGTCCTCTCTAAATATTGCTGCATACCAACCTTCCTGTAAGACAAATCAGTGCCTGGTGCTTTCTATTTGAGTTACAGGTTTCCTTTAATTGGTTCATCTTATTCATGATGAGTTTCTCCTCCTTCTCCTTTTTCTTTTTATGTGTTTTTTAAAAATAATTTATTCACCTTACATGCTGACTGTAGCCCCATCCCTTGTCCCTTCCTAGTCCCACCTTCCTTCCCTTCTCCCCCACCCCCCCACCGTAGCCCATTGAAAGGGAAAGTACTCTTCCCCACCATCTGACCACACCTTATCAAGACTTATCAGGACTGCCTGGATCCTCTTCCTCTGTGGCCTAATAAGGCCACCCCACCAAGGGGGAGTGGTCAAAGAGCAGGAAACTGAGTTTTTGTCAGAAATAATCCCTGTTCCCCATACCAGAGGACCCATAGGAGACTGAGATGCCTATGGTCTACATCTGAGCAGGGGGTCTAGTTGCAGAGTCCTTGGTTGGTGCATCAGTCTCCGCAGATATTTTGTCTTTATTGGTCTCCTTATGGAGCTCCTGTCCCCTTCAGGTCCATCTACCCCCTGCCTCTTCTTCCATAAGTCTACCTGTGCTCTGCCCAAAGAATGGCTGTGACTCTCAGCTTCAGCTTAGATTCCCTGCTGGGTGGAGTCTCTCAGAGGCCATCTTTGGAAGGCTCCCCTCCTGTTTCCTCTCTTCCATCACTTCTGATGTCTATCCTGTTTGCCTTCTGAATGAAAATTATACATCTACCCTAGGGTTCTCCTTGTTATTTAGCTTCTTTAGCTCTGTGGATTTTAGAATAGTTATCCTGTAATTTACAGCTAATATCTACTTATACGTGAGTTTATACTGTGGAAGTGTTTCTGCTTCTGGGTTACCTCACTCTGGATGATCTTTTTGAGTTCCATCCATTTGACTGCAAATTTCATGATTTCCTTTTTTTTTTTAATAGTTGGATAGTATTCCATTGCATAAATGTACCACAAGTTCTGTATTCATTCCTTGGTTAAGGGACATCTAGGTTGTTTCCAGGTTCTGGCTATTATGAGTAAAGCCTCTATGAACATAGTTGAGCAAATGTCTTTGTTGTATGCTGGAACATTTTTTGGGTATATTCTCAGGAATGGTATAACTAGGTCTTGAAGTAGAACCATTCCCAACTGTCTGAGAAAGCACCAGATCTTTTTTTCAAAGTGGTTGTACAAGTTTGTACTCCGACCAGCAATGAAGGGAACTCCCCTTTCACCACATCCTTGCCAGCATGTGTTGCCACTTGAATATTTTATCTTAGTAATTTTGATGGGTGTAAGATGGAATCTGAGTGGTTTTGATTTGTAGTTCTCTAATACCTAAGGACGCTGAGCATTTCTTTAAATGTTTCTCTACTATTTGATATTCCTCTGTTGATAATATATTGTGTAGCTCTGTCCCCATTTTATTTTATTTTATTAATTACACTTTATTCACTTTGTATCCCCCCTAAGCCCCTCCCTTCGACTCTCCCTACTCCACCCTCCCTCCCCCTTCTTCACACATGCCCTTCCCCAAGTCCACTGATAGGGGAGGTCCTCCTCTCCTTCCTTCTGATCTTAGTCTATCAGATCACATCAGGAGTGGCTGCATTGTCATCTTCTGTGGCCTGGTAAGGCTGCTCCCCACTCAGGGGGAGGTGATCAAAGAGCAGGCCAATCAGATTATGTCAGAGGCAGTCCCTCTTCCCATTACTATGGAACCCCCTTGGACACTAAAATGCCATGGACTACATCTGTGCAGGGGTTCTAGGTTATCTCCATGCCTGGTACTTGGTTGGAGTATGAGTCTCTGGGAAGACCCCTGTGTTCAAATTTTCTGGTTCTGTTGTTCTCCTTGTAGGGTTCCTGTCCTCTCCAGATCTTACTATTTCCCACTTCTGACATAAGATTCCATGCACTCTGCCCAACCGTTGGCCATAGTCTCAGCATCTGCTTTGATAATCTGCAGGGTAGAGCCTTTCAGAGGCCCTCTGTGGCAGGTTCCTAGGTTGTTTCCGGTTTTCTTCTTCCGATGTCCATCCTCTTTGCCTTTTGGGATGGGGATTGAATGTGTTAGTCAGGGTCCTCTCTCTTGATTAGTTTCTTTAGATGTACAGATTTTAGTAGGTTTATCCTATATTATATGTCTATATGAGTGAGTATATACCGTGTGTGTCTTTCTGCTTCTGGGACAGCTCACTCAGGATGATCCTATCCAGGTTCCACCATTTACCTGCAAATTTCATGATTTCCTTATTTTTCATTGCAGAGTAATACTCCATTGTGTGGAGGTACTACAATTTCTGTATCCATTCTTCAGTTGGGCGCATCTGGGCTGTTTCCAGCTTTTGGCTATTACAAATAAAGCTACTACAAACATGGTTGAGCAAATTGTGTACTTGAGCCTCTTTTAGATATATGCCCAGGAGTGGTATGGCTGGATCTTGAGGAAGCGCTATTTCTAGTTGTCTGAGAAAGCACCAGATTGATTTCCAGAGTGGTTGTACAAGTTTACATTCTCACCAGCAGTGGAGGAGGGTTCCCCTTTCTCCACAACTTCTCCAGCATGTGTTGTCACTTGAGTTTTTGATCTTGGCCTTTCTGATGGGTGTAAGGTGAAATCTCAGGGTCGTTTTGATTTGCATTTCCCTAATGGCTAGTGACATTGAGCATTTCTTTAAGTGTTTCTCTGACATTCGATATTCCTCTACAGAGAGTTCTCTGTTTATCTCTGTTCCCCATTTTTTAATTGGATTACTTGGTTTGCTGCTTTTCAGCTTCTTTAGTTTTTATATATATATATTGGATATAAGCCCTCTTTCAGATAAAGGGTTGGTGAAGAGTCTTTCCCAATCTGTAGGCAGTTGTTTTGTTTTGATGATAGTGTCCTTTGCTTTGCAGAAGCTTTTCAGTTTCATGAGGTCCCATTTATTGATTGTTGCTCTTAGAGCCTGTGCTGTTGGTGTTGTGTTCAGGAAGTCGTCTCCTGTGCCAATGAGTTCTAGGGTATTCCTGACTTTTTCTTCTAACCAATTTAAAGTGTCTGGTTTTATGTTGAGGTCTTTGATCCACTTGGACTTCAGTTTTGTGCAGGGTGATAAGTATGGATCTATTTGCATTTTTCTACAAGTAGACATCCAGTTAGACCAGCACCATTTGTTGAAGATGCTATCTTTTTTCCATTGTATGGTTTTGACATCTTTGTCGAGGATCAGGTGTCCATAAGTGTGTGGGTTTATTTCTGTTTGGTTTCATTGATCCACCATTCTGTTTCTATGCCAGTACCATGCAGTTTTTATAACTGTTGCTCTATAGCACAGATAAAATCAGGGATGGAGATACTTCCAGAAGGTCTTTTATTGTAGAGGATTGTTTTAGCAATTCTGGGTTTCTTGTTATTCCATATGAAGTTGAGAATTTTTCTTTCCAGGTCTGTAAAGAATTGTGTTGGTAATTTTATGGAAATTTCATTGAATGGGTAGATTGCATATAGTAGGATGACCATTTTTACTATGTCAGTCCTACCTATCCATGAGCATGGCAGATCTCTCCATCTTCTGAGATCTTCTTCAATTTCTTTCTTTAGAGACTTGATGATTTTTTTTAATACAAGTCTTTCACTTGTCTGGTTAGAGTATACTTTATGTTTTTTGTTTGTTTGTTTGTTTGTGTGTGTGTGTGTGTGTGTGTGTGTGGCATTGTGAAGGGTGTTATTTCTGTAATTTCCTTCTCAGCCCATTTGTCTTTTGTATATAGGAGGGATACTGATTTTTTGAGTTAATTTTGTATCGAGCAACTTTGCTGAAGATGTTTATCAGCGGTAGCAATTCCATGGTAGAATTTTTGAGGTCATTCATGAATACTATCATATCATCTGCGAACAGTGACACTTTGACTTTTGGCTTCAAAGAAAATGATCATGTATTGTTTTGTTTTGTTTTTTTTCTTTCAGTTCACTTAGATGGTGGATTACATTGATGCATTTCTTTATACTGAATGACTCCTGCATGTCTGAGATGAAGCCTGCTTGGTCATGGTGGATAATACCTTAGCTGTGTTCTTGGATTCAGTATGCAAATATTTTATTGAACATTTTTGTGTCAAGGTACATAAGGGAAACTTGTCTGAAATACTCTTTCTTCATTGGGTCTTTGTGTGGTTTAGATATCAAGACTGTGGACTTCTAGCAGGAGATTGGTACTGCTCCTTCCATTTCAATTTTGTTGAATAGTTTGAAGCGTACTAGTGTCAGCTCTTCATTGAAGGTCTGGAAGAATTCTGAACTGAAATCATCTGGCCCTGGTCTTTTTTTGGATGGTAGACTTTTGATGATTGCTTATATTTATTTAATTGTTTACCTGATCTTGACTAAACTTTGTTAAGTGGAAACTTAAGAAAATTGTCTGTTTGATTTAGATTTTCAAATTTTGTGGCTTACAGGCTTTTGAAGTAAGACTTAATGATTTTTTTTTATTTCCTCAGTTTCTGTTGTTATGTCCCCCTTTTATTTCTGATTTTGTTGATTTGAATGGTACTTCTCTGCCTTTTAGTTAATTTAGCTAAGGGTTTCTCTATCTTGATTTTTCTCAAAGAACCAGCTCTTGGTTTCGTTGATTCTTTGAATTGTTCTGTTAGTTTCTAATTCATTGATTTCAGTCTGAGTTTGATTATTTCTAGCAGTCTACTCTACTTGGATGTGTCTGCTTCTATTTTTTTCTAGGGCTTTCAGGTGTGCTTATATGAGATGTCTTGAATTTCCTTATGAAGGCACTTTGTGCTACGAACTTTTCTCTTAGCACTGCTTTCACTGTGTCCCATAAGTTTGGGTATGTTGTGCTTTAATTTTCCTTGAATTCTAGGAAGTCTTTAATTTCTTTCTTTATTTGTTTCATGACCAAGTTGTCATTGAGCAGAGAGCTGTGTCCTTGTATTTGGGGCATAGATGTTCAGAATTGAGATTTCTTCTTGGTGGAATTTTCCTTTAATGAGCAAAAAGTGTCATTTCTCATCTTTTTTGATTAATTTTGGTTGAAAGTTTATGTTATTAGTATTAGAATGGCTACTCAAGCTTGTTTCTTAGGTTCATTTGGATGGAAAATATTTTTCCATCCCTTTATTCTCAAGTAATGTCTTTTTTTTTTTTTGGCTGAGGTGTGTCTTTTGTATGAAGCAGAATGATGGGTCCTGTTTATGCATCTGTTCTGTTAGTCTGTGTCTTTTTATTGGGGAGTTGAGTTCACTGATTTTCGGAGATATTAATGACCAGTGACTGATTGTTCCTTTTATTTTGATGTTGGTTGTGGTATTATGTTTGTGTGCTTATCTACTTTTGGTTTGTGGTGAAGTTATTTATAAGCTGTGGGATTTTGGGGGGATGTGGTTAACTTCTTTGGGTGGGAGTTTTCCTTCTAGTATTTTCTGTAGGTCTAGGCTTGTATATACATATTGTTTAAATTTGGTTCTACTGTGTAATATATTGTTTTCTCTATCTATAGTGATTGAAAGTTTTGCTGGGTATTGTAGTCTAGACTAACATCTGTGGTCTCTGAGGGTTTGTAAGACATCTGCCCAGGGCCTTTTTCCTTTATGGTCTCTGCAGAGAAGTCAGGTATGATTCTGATATGTTTGGCATTATATGTTACTTAGTCCTTTTCCCTTACATCTTTTAATATTTATTCTTTGTTCTGTATATTTAGTGTTTTGATTATTATGTGGCAGGAGGAGTTTCCTTTTTGGTTTAACCTATTTGGTGTTCTGTTGGCCTCTTGTAGCCTTGTAGGCATCTCTTTCTTAAGATTGGGGAATTTGTTTTAGTGAATATTTTTTTCAGTTGTTTAGCATAGCTTTCACTAAAAAATATAACAACTAAATATAGTTGTATACATTACAATGATTTTTTTTAATATTTTAATTGTCAACCTGACCCAATCTATAATCTCCTGGGAACAGAGATTTAAATAAGAACTCTCTAATGATTTCATTGAAAATATTTTCTGGTCCTTGGAGCCAGGAATCTTCTCTTTCTTATGTTCCAAATATTCTTAGTGGCTTTTTTGTTCATTTTGTTGTTTTGTTTGTTTTATTTTTTATTTTATTTTTGTTTTTTATTTTTATTATTAGTTACATTTTATTAACTCTGTATCCCAGCTCTATCCCGCTCCCTCATTCCCTCCCAAACCCACCCTTCCTCCCTCATCCCCTCCCTGCCCCTTTCCAAGTCCACTGCTTGGAAGGATGTCCTCCCCTTTCATCTGACCCTGTTTTATCAGGTATCTTCAGGACTGGCTGCAAAGTCCTCCTCTGTGGCCTAACAGGACTGCTCCTCCCTTGGGGGGTGGGGAGGTCAAAGAGCCTGCCATTGAGTTCCTGTCAGAAATAGTCCCTGTTCCCCTTACTATGGGAAAGCAATTGGTTGTTTGTTTTAGATTTAACATTTTCTTTGACAGATCATGGATTTCTACCACTGTGTCTTCTACACCTCAGATTCTTTCCTCCATCTCATGTATTTTGTTGGTGATGCTTACCTCTGTAGTGCCTGTTTCTTCCTTAAGTTCTCCTCTCCAGGATTTCCTATGCTTGTGCTTTCTTTAATGTCTCTATTTCCATCTTCAGACAATTCACTGTTTTGTTGATTTTCTTTCCTGTTTGTTTGTATTTTCCTGATTTTTATTATATGGTTTGTCCATTCCTTCGCCCATTTGTTTGAATTTTCCTTTAGTTCTTTCAGTAATTGATTTATTTTCTCTCTAAAGGCCTCAAACTTTTCTTCTTTATCTTCCTCTATTTCTTTATGGGTTTTATTTGTTTTCCTCTGTTATCATCTTCTTGAGCATAGATGTTAGGTCGTCTCCTTGAATTTCATTTATGCTGGGGTGTCTAGGGCTATTTGCCCCTGTATAATTGGGTTCCGGGGATGCCATATTGCTTTGGCTTTTGTTTATTGTGTTTTAATGCTGACCTTTAGCCATCTGGTTGTCTCTGGGGTTGAATGTTAGATTCTGTTGCCTACTGGAGTTCTCGGGATGCAGGAAGAGCCCTGGGCAGGAACCTGGATGTTCCTGCAAGAGCCCATCTCAGTTTGGAGAAAATGATCTCAGACTGGCTGGTGGTTCCGTGAGAACTGTCTCTGAGTCTTCTCAGATGCTTGATCCCGAGGACCATATGGGTTTTGAAGGAGCTCGGGGATCTTCCTTTCACAGAGGGAAGTCCTGGAGTCAGCCGTCCCTCCACTAGCTTTCTTGCTCTGATGTGAATGAGCCCAGTCATTATGCTCAGACACTATGCTTACTGTATGTAGCTGTTCTAGAGAACCTGTGATCTCACAGTTCCTGCTGGTCTCCTTAGGGAGATGGATTGGGCCTTGGAGAAGTGTCTGGGTTGCTTCCATGGGTCATGAGTGTCAGGAAGCCCTTGCTTAGAGTTGTATGCCCAGGATAGTGAGAGTATTCCCTGAGTTTGGGGCCGTGAATACCAGATATCAGAAGTTATCTACTCTACTGGACAATGAGAGTGGGCATCCAGGTTTGGAGCCTCTCCCTGGTGCTGGAAGAAATGTATCCACTCCATTCCACAGACAGTGGGAGTGGGTGCCTGTGGTCCTAGCTTCAGCCGCCAGTACCAGGACTGTGTCCACGGATGGTGGGTTTGGGCAGATGGCCTAGTGCTGCGGGCATGCTGGGAAGAAGCCAGGGAACTTTTCCAAGGATTAGCTGGCTGGACCGAAAGTGGACCCTCGAGTTTCCCTGTGGGTTCTCCTCTCACCTGAGAAACACAGATGTCGGAGTTTGTGGGTCCACAGTATGACCTGCTGGTCACTCTGCTCTCACTGCTGAGCTGCTGTTCAGATACTCTGGGTGGTCACTGCCACCATCTTGGATCTCCTCCTCATACTCCTCTTCCTTATACTCCTCTCCTTTTCCTTCTCCTCTTCTTTTACTCTTTCCCCTTCTCCTACTTCTACAGATCAAATAAATTTAAAGGTCAAGTGTAAATATTCATAACTACGCACACATGTGGTAACATGCAAGAGTGAAATTATATATGGCATATGTGTAGAGAAGATAATTAAATTTCAATTTGAAAACCTATGCTGAGACCAAAAAGAACTGACTTTGAAGGCACCTGGATTGTAATACTTGACCTTATGTCTATATGTGCTATTTCACCAATTATTAACACCTGCATTTCTTTCTACTCTGTCTCCGCTACTATGATTTTTCGGTATTCCATATGAATACCTCCTCACTTTGAAGGCATCCTTCCATAAAATGTTCTTTCTGAGTGTTTCATCTTTATTACAATGGAGGTCCTTAAAAGAACATGATAACTATGTCATATTTACGCTAGACTTCCAGTGTCTTCCATCCACTTGCTACTCAATGTATATGCAAATGAGTGGTCTTAAAACTAAATCCGTTCAGGATTGACTAAGATTAATGACATTACATGAATGACTTAGATAGAGAGTTCTTAGCCACATACCTGAATATCTGTACAAACAGAGAATGTGCTTTTTTCATCTATTTCAGCCTATCTTCTAAAAGAACTACTTCCTACGGTTCTGGTTCCATATTTTCCTTCACATCCTCAATGTTCCACTTCTTATTTTGTGGAGTTATCAGCAATGTGAGTTTAAGCAGCATCATATTCTTTATTTCCAAAAATCACATCTGTGGTTGTGTTTTTCATTGTTTTGTGGGTAATTGATTTTCATTGAATGGTATATAATAGAAAAATGCCACCACAAAAGAGTTCCATTTTCAAATAAATGCCACATTATGAAAAGCAATTAAATATGAAGATCATAATCTCTTCATCAGCAACAATCTGCATGTATATAATGTAGCAAGTTAGAGAAGATAATGGGATCGTAATTGGCTTGGAAAATGAGGTTGGAGGAATAAAACCATGAGATGGGCTTCAGAAGGAACAAAGAAACACATTTTTAAGGTCATTGGCGCGAAAAAATGAGAAAGTGGCTATCAGAGAGACTGCTTGCATGAGCTGTACCTTAGGGAGCCCAATGACAAACTGAAGGCAAGAACAAATGGAGGCAAGAACAACCAATTTAACAAACAAACAAAAAAAAAAGATCAGAAAGAAGGAGAGGAGGACCTCCCCTATCAGTGGACTTGGGGAGAGGCATGCATGCAGAAAGGGGGGGAGGGTGGGACCTGGAGGGGAGGAGGGAGGGGCTTACGGGGGGATACAAAAGGAATAAAGTGTAATTAATAAAAGTTAAATAAAAAATTAAAAAAACCAATTACATCTAGAAGAAATGAAGGGCTAAGTTTTTCCTTTGTAAAGCTGGGTGCTTGTAAGTAATGGGTGCCAAAAACCAAGGCAACCCTAACTTTATTGAGTAGCAAGGAATCAGAAATAGAAAAGAAGTGAGATCCCAAGGCAGACCAGTAAAGGGAATAGGGGCATCAAGCTGCTGCATAGTTAGAATGAGATCATTAGAGGAGCATGATTATAATCAAGCTACTTCTGTGACACCAGGATCCCACATCTGCCTGAGACTGCCAGCTCTGAAGAGACTGCTGATTGAAACTGGGGAAAGTGGTGATAGTACATTGGAGCCAGATAAACAACTGTGCTTTGAATTAAGAAATGAGTGTGCCCCAGAATGCAGAAAGTAGTGCTGTAAAAACAGGTTCCCATGGCAGTGTCTCCCTTGAAAGCCTGCATAGCACATTCCCCTAATATGAGAGCCAGTCGTCAAGAAGGCGACTTTCAGGTCAGTTTCAGACTGATTATTCTAAACTTTGCATCATCAGTATGTGGTGCCTTCAACAAAAAAAGTTTAACTTCAAATTCTGGCATGCAACAAATGGCAATATAGTCTATATTACTTTGGGTGTCTCTAGGACTGCCCTGAGCAACAACTCAAAGTGAGGTTTTCCATACTTAGCATTTCATGCACCCATGTGCTTTCAGTAGTATAGGTGCTCAAACAAGAGCAGGATGATGACACCACCAGCGACAGAGAAATTTTAATACATTCCTACACCTAGATTAAGTGTGTGTGTTTGTGTGTGTGTGTGTGTGTGATTGTGTGTCTGTATATATGTGTGTTAAAGAAAGATCATGAATTTGGAAGGAGTTGGAGAGAGAAGAAGGGCAAGAATGATATAGATGCAGTGTTCATGTATGAAGTTACCAAGAAGACAATGTGAGGTCATGGATTTTGAAGAAAAGTCTACATCTACTGCTTTTCTAAACCAACACAATTCTTAACTTTACTCTGAAAATGTATCCTTATATCCACAGATAAGTGTAGCTTTCACTGCTAAACAATGAATCTTCTTAGAAAGCAGAAACCATTACATAAAACGATAGACAATAGAAATGTAAAGTTTTGGAGCCCAGTTCCAACTGATACAAACCCTACACGCGAGTCTCAAGGAACATTGCAGAATAAGCGGGGGTTTGGGGTGAAGGGATGGGAGTAAGGACCAGAGGAGCAAGCTATCTGGTGTGAAATTGTGTCTCCTAGAAATCTCTAGGAAGCTACACCCATGATGTCTGAACACATGGCTAAGAAGGAGCTGAGTAACAATGCTACCAACAAATCTGCTATGCTAACATAGAATGGAAAACAAATCATGAATCCCCAATGTTAGACAAAGAAATGGTGATAGTAGGAGAAAACAGTCTTCCACACAAAAGAGCACCACAATTGGTTAGCCAGTGCCAAAGTCCTGAAATCATATCTATACAAGTAACATTTACGGACTATGACTTATATATTTAGGGGAAATTTTTATACATGCACATATACAATTAAAAATAGAAAAGAGGTGATAAATTTGAAAGGGAGCAAATGGGGACAATGGTACATGAGAAGTGTTAGAAGTAAGATGGGAAAGGAGAAAACGACAATTGTATTTTAATTTCAAAAATTCAAAATCATCTTAAAATGAGTAACCCCGCCATGGTAGTTTTAATTTCACAACTAAAGGACACAATTACTGAAGATAGAGAATTTCTTTATAACAATGAAAACCTTCCTCAGCTTTGCTAAAAAGAGGTATTAATTTTTAACAATAGCATCCAAAGACTTTTGTGCTACTCCCTTACCATCAATAAGAATGTCACCTATGCCAATACAGATATGTGAAGCCATGACTAACTTGCAACAAAAATAATTGAAGAGTGTGGTTTACATTAATCTTTATATGGCCCACAATTTCTGCATCCATTCTTCAGTTGAGGAGCATCTGGGCTCTTTCCAGCTTCTCTCTATTACAAATAAGGATGATACAAACATGGTTGAGCAAATGTCCTTATTGTGTACTTGAGCCTCTTTTGGATATATGCCTAGGAGTGGTATGGCTGGATCTTGAGGAACCACTATTCCTATTTGTCTGAGAAAGCGCCAAATTGATTTCCAGAGTGGTTGTACAAGTTTACATTCCCACTAGCAGTGGAGGAGGGTTCCCCTTTCTCCACAACCTCTCCAACATGTTTTATCACTTGAGTTTTTCATCTTGACCATTCTGATAGGTATAAGGTGAAATCTCAGGGTTGTTTTGATTTGCATTTCCCTAATGGCTAATGAGGTTGAACATTTGCCATTCGATATTCCTCTAAAGAGAATTCTCTGTTTAGCTCTGTTCCCCATTTGGAGTAATACTCTGCAATGAAAAATAAGGAAATCATGAAATTTGCAGATAAATGGTGGGACCTGGAAAGGATCATCCTTAGTGAGCTTTCCCAGAAGCAGAAAGACACACAGAGTGTATACTCACTCATATAGACATGTAATATAGGATAAACCTACTAAAATCTGTACATCTAAAGAAACTAATCAATTGAGAGGACCCTGACTAAAACGCTCAATCCCCATCCCAAAAGGCAAAGAGGATGGACATCAGAAGAAGAAGAAAGGAGGAAACAACCTAGGAACCTGCCACAGAGGGCCTCTGAAAGACTCTGCCCTGCAGACTGTCAAAGCAGATGCTGAGAATTAATGCTAACGGTTGGGCAGAGTGCATGGAATATTATGTAAGAAGTGGGAAATAGTAGGTTATGGAGAGGACAGGAACCCCACAAGGAGAGCAACAGAACCAGAAAATTTGAACACAGGGGTCTTCCCAGA
>REGO01000461.1:1470546-1485942 GCA_010120015.1 Rhombomys opimus | reverse complement strand
GCTGTTTTCAATCTGAATAATTCCATACCCTTTGGAAAGGATTTGATTATATGTCTGACTAAATTTATCATAAAAATTAAAACTCTACACAAATTAAACTCCACACAAAAGAGGGATAATTTGCATTCCAGCACACAAACATTTGCCATATCCTGGTCCTGTTGCTGAAGAAATTACTGCCAAACCATGACATTAGAGAGGTGCTGTAATGAGTCACCTTTAGCTTATTTAAGGTATTTGAAACATTAATAATTTAAAAATTAGTATAGTATTGGTAGTGTGTCAGTGGTTATACACAATAGGATTCTATTTTCTTCATTTGTTAGGATTGTGAAGGCTATCTGAGGCTGACAATGTGAATTGGTGGCACAATACTTTTTTAAAATGCCCAAGGGCCTAGTTTTAATACCCAGAGCAGGGACAAAAGTTAATTTTAAAAAGAAGTGGAAGAAAAAAAATATAGTATGAGGAACCATTCCATCACATGCTCAAAATTTACTTTCTGGTTGTCATCAGTATTTTGAAGAAACAGCATAACAGACAAAGTCACCTATCGTCATTTATATCTGACATCTTCATTTTTACAGGTTACTGCTTAGACAACAGACACTGATATTTTTCTCTGAGCCTGTCAGAATAAACAAACTTTGTTTGGATTTAATATTTCATTTGATTCCTCTGAAGACATTTTTATTGATATTTTAATCCAAGGTCATTTTTAAAATTTTTCAAATACTAGAGTTTTATTACCTAGAGTCTGTGAAGGAAATCTAGATTGATTTATTATTCTTTCTGAAATATAAATGATATGGGTGTTTTCACTGAATAGACAAATAATATGAATATCATTATGATTTCACTTTAAAATTCTACTGCTTTATAAAGCTACATACAACTTAATTAAATTTTACATGTCTCAGGTTCTCTATATGCTAGCGACAGGCTAGTTACCGTCCAGATTTTAGTGTGTGATATGTAGTCACATTTCATAAAATGGTTTGTCAGAAAAAAGATATGTAATATGAGTTTCCTGTGTCACCAAGCATCAGTTTAAGTGGTGAAATATTTTTCTCTAATAGTAAATTTCTGTTCTTAAAATTAACAGAACAAATGATGAGTTATACAGAAGATATTATGTGGCAAGGATTTGCCAAGATGCAGGACCCTGATGCAGGCATCTTATCTGAAGAATTGGCACAGCCACTAAACTGTTCCTGACCGCACTGGGTGCCCCAGTTACTTATATTCACACTTTCTATGCTCAGTATGCTAACTTTTTGGCTAGTGACAACATTGCTGTACTAAGCAGAAATGGTGCCCCATGACAAATACACTGTTCTGCACTCAGTAGGTAACTCTTACAACTGAGAAGCCTTATTGTGCAGAACAAACCAATTCTATTACAAGATCTGGGGATAAGTGGCTCTTTGATAGAGCTGGAACTGTGTGTAAAAATCAAGTCGTTTTCCACATGCCTATCATTGTACTTATGTCTTTCCCTTTTTTATCAGTTGTACATGGTTTGTCAAGCAAGTCTCTACAGTGCCTTTAGATTTCTGTATCAAATAAACACACTGAGGCATGCACCTGGAACTCAGTAACTAGCGGCTGAGTCTTAAATTCCTTTGAATGATGTGGATACTATTTTTATTCAATTCTTACCTCCTGACAGCAAGTTTCACCATCATTTTAACACATACCTGCCAATAACAAAGTTGTATTGAATGGGTTTGGAAAGCACAGTGAGACAAATTAGTATTCAAGTATAGGCCACTTTCAAACACTAAAACACACAACATAAAATAATTGTATATTTACTAGTCAATTTTGTTTGGTTAATGAAATGTAACATCACTCAATTCTCAATAAGAACCTCCAAAGGTAGAAAAGAAAGTTTCAGTGTATAAGAACCAATGACAGCTTTAGTTGGAACAGTGTCTCTTGGTTCTGTTGCATACACCTCTTTCACACTACACAAGCTAGGGTCAGATGAAAGGGAAGGAGGACCTCCCCTATCAGTGGACATGGAGAGTGGAATGGGAGGAGATGAGGGAGGGAGAGAGGGATTGGGAGGGTATGAGGAAGGGGCTACAGCTGGGATACAATGTGAATAAACTGTAATTAATATACAAAATTAAAATTAAAAAAAAACTTAAATTTCAGAACTATTCGATATTTCTCTTGAAAATTCTGTTTAACCCTGTACCCCATTTTTAATTAGATTATTTGCTATGTTGGTTTTAGGATTGAGGAAGGTTTTTTCCCAGTCTATAGTCTGTTGTTTTGTTCTACTGACAGTGTTCTTTCTTTTACAGAAGATTTTTGGTTTCATGAGGTCCCACTTATTGATTGATGATCATAAAGCATGAGCTGCTGATGTTCTGTTCAAATCAACATGACTCAGGTTCTGTCTTATACCCATCATAATGGCTAATATCAAAAACTCAAATTATAACACATGCTGGAGAGAACGGAGAAAGTGGAACCCTTCTTCGTTGCTGGTGGGAGTACAAACTTGTACAACCACTATGAATGTCAATCTGGTTCTTTCTCATAAAACTGGGAATAGTGCTACTGCAAGACACAGCAATACCACTCCTGGTCATACCCCAAAGATGCCCCATCATATAACAAGGACATTTACTCAACTATGTTCATAAGAACTTTATTTGTAATAGCCAGAATCTGGAAACAACCTAGATGTTCTTCAACAGAAGAATGGATACAGAAATTGTGGCACATTTACACAATGGAGTACTATTCAGCTATTACAAACAAGGAAATCATGAAATTTGCAGGCAAATGGATGGGACTCAAAAAGACAACCCTGAGTGAAGCAACCCAGAAACAGAAAGACAAGCATAGTACATACTCACTTATAATTGGATATTAGCCATATAATGTAGGATAAACATACTAAAAATCTATATACCTAAAAAAGCTAAACAACAAAGAGGACCCTAGAGAGGAAGCTTAATTCTTATTCAGAAGTGGTGGAAGAAAGGGAACAGGACCTGAGTCTACCACAGATGACCTCTGAAAGCCTCCACACAGCAGGGGATCAAAGCAGATCCACAGACTGAAGGTCAAACTTCGTGCAGAGCACAGAGAGTCTTATGGAAGAAGGGAGGGATAGAAGGAACCAGGAAAGACAGAAGCTCCACAACCAAACCAATAAAACAAAAAATCTGGGCCCAGGGGGGTCTACAGAGACTGGTGCATCAACTAAGGACCATGCATGAAGAGGACCTAGACCCCCTGCTCAGATGTAGCCCCTGGCCACCTCAGTCTCCAAGTAGGTCATCTAGATCAAGTGCAGTCTCTGATATGAACTAAGTTGCTGACTCTTTGATTACTTACCCTGACAGTGCTGTCTCACTAGGTTATAGAGGAAGAGGATTCAGACTGATGGGACTTGATAGGCTAAGGTCAGGTATTAAGGGAGGAGGACCCTCCTTTTTAGTGGACTAGGAGAGGGGAATAGGGGAAAGCAGGGGGGAGGACGGGAATGGGAGGAAATGAGGGAGGGGGCTACAATTGGGATACAAAGTGAAAAAATTGTAAAAATTAGGTTGGTTCCCTAGTAATGGGAACAGGAACTGTCTCTGATATGAACTCCGTGAATAGGTCTTTGTTCACCTCCCCCTGGGGGATGCAGCCTTGTCAGGATGCTGCATCGTCAGGAAGACGATGAAGCCAGCCCTGATGAGACCTGATAGATTAGGGTCAGATAGAAGAGGAGGAGGTCATCCACTCTCAGGGGACTAGGGAAAGGTCATAAAGGGAAAATAGGAGGGTGGGTAGGAAGGAGAGATGAGGGAGGGGGCTATGGCAAGGATACAAAGTGAATAAGTTTTAACTAATTAATTTGATAATTAAAAAAAGAAAGTAAAAATGTACTTATTTTAAAATTTAATTATTAAGGTTGCAATTCATTGAACTGCAATTTATTGAGTTTGCATTTACAGGTGAAATTTGTTGGTTCATTATAAGACTTATTTTATAAGTAAAAATGATACAATAAGATTCAGAACTAAAATTCTATATCTCATACTATCTCAGAAAGAATTTTTTTAATATTTTAATCAGTCTTTCAAATATAAGTAAGCTGTGAGAAATGGGTGATTTTAATGACAGGAGAATGAAGTGATGGAATTTTTGATATTTCAGAATTCTTATATTTCTTTTTAAATAAACGAGGAAGTAAAAGGACCTTGGAGGAGCTGGGGGGAGGGAAAGACATACTCAGAGTATATTGTTTGATCAACCAATTTTCAATGTTAAAAGTGTTAAAGAAGGGGAAAAAAAGAATGTCTTTGAGTAATTGCTTTTCTAAAACTTAAATTTTACTTTAAATTCATTGTGGAAGATGAATTTGTTGGATTAATTTTATGTACCATACAAATATTTGTTCAAGTATCATTTTAGACAACACTGTAAAAATATTTCTATAACAATATTACATTTAAATGAGCAGAGTTTCAGACTAAGCATGGAGACACACACCTGTAATCCCAGCTCAATAGCCAACTTTGAGGGAGGTGTTTCGAGTTCCAAAGCCAGCGTAGGCTACAAAGCAAAACCCTCTATCAATAATGTAAAATATGTTTGTCTCACTGAAGATTTATGACATTCTCCAGCCAATAAGTTACAGAAATCTTAAGAGAAAAAAACACATAAACAAACGAAAAAACTGAGGTCACCTGAGGAAGTTCGAAATCTGTGTGTTTTCAGGTGAGCTTGAATTTCAACAACAACCAGGATCTCCAACCTGAGCACTTTCTGAGAATTTGGAACTTGGCAGCCATAAGAACTGTGTGATATAATTCTTTAACATCCCTTCCTACAGGTACACACACATGAACACACACACACACACACACACACACACACACACGTACACACACATGAACACATGCCTACATATACATCCACACACATATATGCATACACACATACATATATACACACACACATGCATACACATATATACACACTCATATACATGCATACACACATCTACAAACATGCATACACGCATGAACACACATATATACACACACTCATATATACATATACATCCACACATTTTTACATGCATATACATACATACTCACATATAGATATATATACATGCACATATATACACACACACATATAAAAACACACTCATACATAAGTATACACATACACACATGCACATATATATATATATATATATATATATATATATACACACATATACAAACACACACAATACATATGTATGTGTGTATATGGGTACACACCCATGTATAGACATTTACACAATCCATACACATCCATAACACATGTACACATATACATATGCACACAAATATGCTTTTGATCCTATTTCTCTGATTAATACTGAAAACATTTCTTTTCACCGATTTTTGTTCCCATCAGCTCAGAGCAGGTTTTCAGAGTGTGAAGTAACAGGCAGAATGCTACAGAGATGATTCTTAGAAACAAAGCTTTCTCACAGGAAAAGTACACTAGTTACCTTTATTTATCTGTCTATTTGTTTATGGTATTAACTCAGGGGAAACCCTCATTCGATTTCTTTCTCCTTGTATAAACCAAACCATAGATATTGAGGCTTCTTTGTATAAATGGCTTTAATGTCTAAATTGTTTAGTGTTTTGCCATTTAATGGAATTAAGCATAACCTTTTCCAACTTTGGAACTTTTTTCTCCCACCATTTATCATTAAGGGGTATTTGACATACTCTTGTACACTTCTTCTGAAAGCTATGAACTAGGAAATTATGTAATTAATGGATAGCTGAATAAGCAACTCAGCAGACTGTCAGGACATCCATATCACTGTGCTTTCTGCCCAACGCCTTCCAGATTCCCTTTTGGGCAAACAGCAGAGCCATGGTCACAACCACCGAGGCAATTAGCATTCAAACCTTTGGCATAGAAGAGGTCCCCATATAATTACTTGGAATGAGAAACGGTGTGTATTTAAAAGCTTTGTGAGTATTCACCACCATCTGCTTCTCTCAGGACTGTCAGATCTGCATCTGTCTTTGTCTATCTCCCACCCTACTCTACACACTGTGAAGGTGTCCTGTGCTTTCCTTTGAACAGCCATCATCTGGCAGTTACTGCAACATGTGCGCCTGCCATGTTTTAAGCAGCCTACAGCCAACTAAGGGACTTAGAATTCTACTAAATAAGAAAGAAATCCTTGATTCTTGCAGTGGAAGTGTTTGCCATGAAGTGAGCCTTTAAACTTGTTTTCCTAAAATAATATGTTCTGTCCAGTGTCAAAGCCCACACTTAATTTGAGATTTGCGGGATTGATGGATGCATAGCACATCGAAGATTACATCAATGGGATAGCTTCCACAGCCATTCTTATTTAAAACTAACACTTCCATATTCAGACATAAAACACACATTTGCCTAATAGATCACCTGATGCTTAAACCATTGCACAGGACATCTACATAGTGGGATGTTAGGAATCCCACTATGAGATGTCATGAGCAGTCTCCTGAAGGCTGACAGATGGATTAGAAAAGACTGTGAGCAGCACAAATGCCGCCATCTACTCACACAATTTTCAGAGTTGAAGATTAAGTGAGTGTTAATTCTGTGGCAATCCTAGGAACGAAGAGTAAGGAAACAAACACCCAAATCACTGTGTTTCAGAACAGCAAGAGCAGCTATGTGAGGCATATGCTGAGAACAATCTGTTGCCTGGAGCTCAGCTAAGACAGACACGCTGGGTTGGATGGTGCTGAATGAGATGAGAGGGAAAAAAAATGTGCATGTGAAGATGTGCCCTGAGACTTTCCAAGAACAGCAGCCGTGGATGGCGACAATCCCCATTCATATGTTGCTAGAGCCCAACAGGATGATTTACTTGTATTGCAGGGTGTCAGAGGAAACTGTTATCACACACTATGAGAGCTCTCTAATGATATCAGGTGGGAGCAGTCTGAAGGTGAAACACACTTTGAAGATTGCATATCACTTTCCTTTTGGATTTCTTCAGTTTTGTATTTCAGTATTTCTTTTCATAAGCAGCACGAGCTGTAAAAAAAGTTCTTAATGTGCTGAGGAAAGTCGTTTTGCAATCAAGATTCTCAAATATATTTCATTCAGAATTTCGTAAATGTGCTCTGGTGAAAACATTCAAATAGCAAAATAACTAGGATGTGGTAAACCCTTGCCTCTATGTCTCCCATTTTTAATGATGTTGTGTTGGCCATGTCAACATTTTTTTATTACTAGAGTTCAATGTAAAGATTTCTATAGCTTCACATATTAAATATATTTAACACATTTCTATTTGGTTTGAGGTTCTCTCACTAAAAGTACAAGGGGAAAGTTTCATAAAATAAATCTATCACATTGTTTTGTTTTAAAACTTTAATCTTTGATTAATCCACTTACAAATTAGATGGTAAGAAATTGAGGTACCAATATCCCCACATGCATTTGAGCTTTAGCCCCTACCTTTTTCTGTATCCTCTGGGCCCTTGCAGTATGCACATGTTAATCTTGCTACCAACCTAAATTATTTCAGGGATTTATCAATTTGTAGTTATTATGTCACTTTCTTCACTGCCTCTGAATTCAACCTCACTGAGGGAATTTAGGTTTCTTAGGTAAAATTTAAACAAAATATTCCTTTATGGAAAAGGCATACATGAAATTCTGTTAAATGCAGCCATGTATATGCAACTGTTGAGACCGTGTTTGCCTAGCAGACAGTAAATTTGTACCAGAATGAGTGTTCCCATAGAATCTTTTCAGGGTAGGTAGTCCTATTATATTAGGAAAGGAAGAACCATGCTAGATGCAGCCAGACATTGTATAAGGAAAGTGGAAGAGTAGAGTCTCAGAGTACTGTGTGTTAATGGTACATTGAACAAAGCTTTAGCTATGTCAGTGAGAACAACAGGGTCCTGAACATGATGTGTGTGTGTGTGTGTGTGTGTGTGTGTGTGTGTGTGTGTGATGCAGAGGATTGGCTCTGAAGCTCAAGGAGGTGTTAAGTAGAGGGCAGGGGATTTTTGATATGATGCCATAGAAAATGTAAAAATGAGAAAGCTAAGTTGTTTCCATATAGATGCAGGGAGTAACCACAAGTTGTCATTGGCAGTTTCCAAAGATGATGAACATCATGGTGACCCAAAGGATGTCTTTGATAATTTAAATTGGTGTGTGGGGCCTATGCCAGTTCTAGATTGATCTTCTTGTGGGACCCCTAACGGTGGGAGTAGGAGCTGTCTTTGACTCTGTTGCCTGGGGAAACCTTTCCTCATATTGGGTTGGCTCAACCAGCCTTAATAAGAGAGGAAGTGCTTTTTTTTTTTTTTTTCTGCAACTTGATATGCTATGTTTAGAAGAGAAAAGGAGGAGGAGTGGATAGTTGGGGGCTGAAGGAAAGGAGGCAGGAGAAAAGTTGGTTGATATGCAACTAACATAACAAACAAACAAATAAATAAGTTTGGGGCTTTTTCTGGGGTCTTATTATTTTTTCCCTGTTTTCTTGTCAATTCATGAGAAATCACATGCCATTGAGAGCAGTGTGAGAACTCCTCAGTAGGTTTGTGATATGGTCATTATTTGTGTGCTCCTCCATAGTTTATGTGTCAGAAACTTGGTCCTCCTCACAGTGATGTTGGCCGGTGGTGGGGCCATTCGGAAGTGAAACTGTTTGTTGGGAGCATCTTTACTGATGCAGGATCCTAGTTAACTCCTTTCAGGCTTTGGTAACATCTACAATCAGTTCAGCATTTTCTGTTTTTGTTTAGTTTCCTTTCTACTCATTCAGTCAGCATGATTACTAAGTCACACTGATGTAGCCTCATTTTTCCATCAGAACACCTAATGCAACAATGGAGAAGGAAGGTGATATGATAGATTAGCCCAGCAAGGGGAGCACCTAAGAGTGGTGTCTGGTGAGGTGCAGAAATGGACCCCTACATCTCAAAGCAGCTAAACCTAGAGTTGCAGAGTCTCCATTTGTTTATACTAAAAGACTTAGATTGGAACAATGGTTCTAGAATTTAGTCCGGATAAGGAGGGCAGGGATGAAAGATATAAAGAAATCTGGGAACTGGGCAGTGGTGACTTATTCCTTTAATCTCAGCACTTGGGAGGCAGAGAAAGGTAGACCTCTGAATTATGGCCAGTGTAGTCTAGGGAGTGAGTTCCAGCAAAGCCAGAGCTACAAAAAAAAAAAAAAAAAAAAAAAAGAAAGAAAGAAAGAAACCGAGTAAGGTGTTTTCTATTGCATTCACAATATTGCACACCTCAGTTGCTTTTAATTCTTCATTGTTTGGTTTCCTTTATTATTTTCTAAAAATAAATTTATCTCTGCTATTAAAATATTTTGATAGACGCAAGATTCTAAGACCTTTTAGATATTAAACAACAAAGGACTAAGCTCTAGGTAATTTGTATGTTCAGAATAAAACTAAGATTCTGATTTGGTGAACACAGAGTTTGGTTTAATAAAACTCTTGTCATTGACAAGTATGTATCATCCCCCCCACCTTTTTGGTTGCTTTTGAACATAGGCTAATGTTTTTAACTAACATTACAGTGAAAACTCTGAAAATTATCCTAGAGCATGCATACACAGATGCAAACACACAGACACAGACACACACACCCACACACACAAACACACACAGCTATAGAGTTTTCCAGGTGGATACCAGTCTATATACATTCTATATACATTTGTAGGCATTCTACTGTTTGGCAGTTATATGAGTCTTATTCTTGAAATTTAGTTTATTAAATTTATTTAGTTTATTTAGTTTGTTTATTTAGTTTATTAAATTTAGTTTATTAAACTTAAATAAATTAAGTTTATTCTGAAATATAACAGTAATAGAAAAATAAGTACTGAGAAAATCTCCAGACACTTGTACAATATTTCATGGTCTGAATATAACTAGTTGAATTAGACTAATGATCTCCAAACATCCTTTCAACTTGGGATTGCAAAGCCAATGAACATCAGGTGGACAGTACATCTCAGGCTGTCATGTCCGTGTATTTATTGGGACTGAATAATAAATTCCTGTCTTCTCCTACATCTCTTTGCTGAGATTGCTGTTTCTAGTGAAAAGACTTTTTTTTGAGTTTGCTTTAAATTCTAAAGGTTTTTAATGCTTCTTAAAAGTATTTTAGTTTCAATATACAATTTAGTGGTTTTAAAATAGGAGAAACCACACCCACAGGCCTCTGATGATCAATTATTTCCCCTGTGTGGATTTTTGTTATTCAACCCAGATAAGTTGCTGGGCCATGGAGAGGTTCACAAGATAAATTGCCTCCCTTTGGCTATGTCGTTTTCTTCAATTACACAAACAGCAGCCTGAAAATCTGGAGGAGATGAGAACTACAAGGATTCTGGGAGATGCTAACGATCAACGCCTGCATTATTACTCTCTGGAGGTTCTTCAAACTCAGAGTCCCCCATGGCACTGTCAGGATGGCGAAGTGACACAGAAGTAGTCTGCAGTTAGGCCTCCTCCAGCTGCCAGGATAATGCCTTTCCAGTGCACAGGCTGCTCGCCCCCCGAGTCCCATGACATGCATGGAATGAACAGACACTGCATGACCATGATGGGTTTAAACAGATCTAATCATTCTGGAAGGCAGATAGCTGTGAACAATCTTGTTACCCTGGGAAGGAAGCCTATCTTTCTCTAATAAAACAGAATGTAGTTACTGTACTCTTCATTTCCTAAAGCACTCTCCTTTGTGTTATTAATTTCTTGAAAGTGCAAGTTTGAGAAAGTCTTTAGAGACACTGAGCTTATCAGCTCTATTCATCTTCTGACAGAAAATTTCTTTATCAAAATAATGTTCCTAAAACACTGTTTTGTTTGTGGTCCTCCAAGGATAGCAAATTCTTCCTGTAAGTCCATTTGACTCCAGTAAGAATAAAGCTCATAATGATATGATTGCCTTTAAAAAAGGAAAGAAAAAAGAAATAAAAGGGGGGAAAGGAAAAAGGGAAGGGTTTTTAAGGTATCCAGGACTGGTGATCTCTCAACAAAAGCTTTAGGACTCTTTCTATAAAGATTAATTTATTCATATTTTATGAGTATTATGTTTTGATGGCATGTATGTTTGTGCACCACATTCACATCTGGCACTCTTAGATGCCATAAGGGGTGAGGAATACCCCAGAACTGGAGCTATAGAGGTATGGATAGCCTTAGGAGTGTGGGATACTGAACCTGGGTCTTCTGGAGGAACAGTTGGTGGTGCTCTTATCCACTGAGAAGTCTCCCCAGTCACATTCTTGTATCTATACTTTTGTACTTTTTTGGCCTTGAAAGAACATCCTAGAAGTATGCGCCTTTCTCCTAGAGAAAAGTAGCTGTTTACTGAGAATATTTAGGTGTTGAACAGAATACACATATTGAAATTTAATCTTTGGATGTGCAGGAACAGAAGACAGAAAATCACAAGATAGAATTGGTGTCATACCCAAGATATGAAGGCCTCATGGAAAGGTCATGGGCTTGGGGATTGGTCTAATCAACCTTAAAATATTTTCTTTTTGTCCAATGGTGTTGTACACAATTATTTTTATTCTTCTTCCTACTTATAAAATGCTAAATGATGTTTCTTTTTGGCATAATTCAAATGAATTTGATCTGAGATTATAAGTTAATATTCTTTGCAATAATAGGTACTGAAAAATGTGGGCCTTTCTCATGGTGTTCTGAATTAATTTTTTTTATCCTTTGTACTACCTCCATAGTCGTTTCTATTATGTCATGACTTTTTATGACATTTTGTTGAAAAACAGACTAGTGTCTTGATTTTCTTCGTCCTCTGTGTGTGGGCCCAGCAATCCACGCTGCAGGTGATTCTGAGGAGCACTACAGATTGGGCAATACTGTTTAAGTCAAGATAAATTCTCATGCGAGGGCAATGCTCCTCAGTGTGATTCCTGTTATTTTTTTTCTACCTGCAAAACACAGCGATCATCATCAATTCAGTAGAATGTAGTAATCCGATCTTATTTCCAGGCACTACAGTCATACAATATTTTACATATTTGTACAAATAACTACATTTTCCATTTTTCATTGCCAGAAAAATGTTATTCTCAAGATATTCAGGATTGAAAAGAAAAAAAAAGCATCTGAAGACTGGATTGTAATCTTGGCAGCCATGTTGCCTTTCTGCTTCCTTGCACAGAGCTCTTCTGTCTCTGACTTCTTTGATGATCCAAGAGAGTAGCCGCAGAGAGCACAGCAGGCCCCCCCTTTTTTTGCAGTTTTTTTTTAAATTTCCATTTATTTCCTTCCCTCTCTATATTCAAAAATAATGAGAAAATTTTCTTTGCCCTGGACTGTTTTTTTTTTTTTTTTATCTTAGCTAAGAGAAAGAGAAAAACCTTCATTAAAATAATGAAGCAATTCCAACTTGATTAATTGTGTCCCAAAGCCATTGATGTCCACAGGTAATGAAAACACTCAACTGCCTTAAGCTCAGGCTGTGAGATAAAGTCAGTAGCCCACTTTTCAACGACTGTGCTGTGGAGGAGGGAACAACCTTTGGCATAGCCAAACTTAGATGAATGATCTGTTTCATCTTGTGCTGCAGCTGGATCAATTTGGTCACCAGGAGTAGACAGATTTCATCTGAGCCTTGTGACAGAAATTCATTTGGCACAGAGAAATCATTGAAGGGTTTGCAATGCTTCTTGTCAAGGAAATGAATTTAAACATGGAAAAGGGAAAAATCTTTTACTTAGGCAAGCATGATGGAAGGAAAGAAAATGAAGGCTCACTGGACACTTAAAGCCATTCTGTCAACTAAATGTATTTGATGAGCGCTTGAGCATTGTCATTGCCTGTTATATCTGCTCACCGGCAAACATGGCCAGCTCTTTATTTCTCAAGAAAGTAACTTAAATGCACAAACCCCACTGTTAGTAAAGTTGTTTTTAATTAAAATAAATAAATATGTAAGACACCTGGATGCGTTTTTTTGTTTATCCTGATTTATGATTGTTCCTTACTAATCTGTATCTACCACAAAGTGATTGCTTATGTTATTAATGTGCATCTGAACTGAGAGTAAATATCTGAATTTCATGAATCATTTTGAAGAGGACTGATGAACCACTAGCTAAAATCTAATGTGAAACAACACATGCTTGGACCTTCTTGGAAGTGTGAAACAGTTTATTGTGCCATAAGATGGAGCTTCATAGGCATTGGCAGCAATGGAGATTCTGGAACACATAATTCCTTATGAAGTGAAGCACACAAATAAATAAGTTATTAGAAGAGATTGAGAAATATGGATGGACAGTAAATGGAGTTTACAGTTTGATATATGTGAATTGAGTCACAATACCAATAACATGAATGCTCAACCATAATAGGGTTCCTAAGATAGTGGGTGGTTATAAGTTCTCAAAAGCCATAATAGCAATACCCTTCTCTCTAATGGCTAATCTTTCTCCAGTCGTGTTCTGTAGATAATGCTGTGGATGGGATTTAGTCATTTAATTATGTGGCTAGAGGAAAAAAGGGCCATAAACCAAAGCTCATGTTACTCAAGTAGAAATAAAATGTGACTGCCTTAAATCTCTCTCATTGTGGTAAAGGCAGTGGTTGCTAGGAAACACAGATGCATTTGCATGCCCAGATCTGAAAAACTGCCAACTCATCGCTTATGTGTTAAAGTTGGATCTTCCTGCTGCTTCTCAGTGTTACATTGGTTGTCTTGAGGGTTTACCAGATATGTGTATGTATCTATAGATGCATGTGCATACATGTGTATCATGTCCTTCAGGGCAATGGGTTTATGCAGTACTCCCCATGTGAAGGTGGAAGATGAATAAAATTGGTTTTACTAGCAGTTTAAATAAACCATTGCTGAGTATCCCATTCAGTTTGAGAATTCTTTTACTTTGTTCTCTAAATACATATCCCCTATATCCACAGGGCAAATTTTTCTTTTTGCTTTATATTATCTTTAACCAAAGTGTGTGCACTTTGCAAGTTTTAATATAATATGTCTCAGTCGCAGCCATATGTTATCCAAGTTTTCAGAAGGTTTTTAATTTTATTTATTTATTAATATAGTGTTTACATGTAAGATACACACATGATACATATGTGGGTTTGAATTGTTGCACATGTCCCATGTCACAAAGTGTGGAGTTGAGAAGACAGACAAATCAGTCCCCTTCTATCTGGGATACAGTAATAAAACTCAGGATTCAGCAGCAAGTGATTTTATCTGATGAGCCATGTCTCCTGTCCTTCATAAGTTTTAAAGGACGCTAATGGCTGCTTCTTACTACTGGGCATTTAAACTAGACTCATTTACTTCAGTCATTCATGTACCTTTAAATAAGTGATGATGAACTTTGTGAAATTGGTTTCACTGATCAGAAATTTGCGTGTAACTTCTGGTTCCTGGTTATCCAGGCAGTGTCAGGCATGGGCTCCATCTTGTAGAGTTGGTCTCAAGTTAGACTAGTCATTGATCTAGGAAGCTAGATGGCCAAGAAACCTAGGGTAGAACCAAACATGACCAGCCTAAGAAGAAAGAGAATTTAACAATAACAACAATAATAGTAATAGAATGAAATAATTTTTATGTCCACAGGTCAGTGCTTGCTCAGTCATCAGCAGAGGGGCTCCTTCAAGGAGCTGATGGGAATAGATGCAATGACTCAGAGCCAAACATTATACAAAGCACAGGGAACCCTGCAGAAGAAGAGGAGGAAAGACTGAAGGGGGCAGAGGGGCTGAAGACAGCAAGAGAACAAGGCCCACAGAGTCAACTAAGCAGGACCATTGGGGTGACAGTGACTGAAGAGGTAATCATGTAGTCTTCACTAGACCCTTTACATATATGTTGTGGTTGTTAAGCTTTGTTTATTTATTTGTTTATTTGTTTGTTTGTCATTAATTTATTGTGAGGCTCCTAATAGTGGGGGTGGGGGTTGTCTTTGACTCTCTTGCTTACTCTTGGGACCCTTTTCCTCCTAATGAGTTGCCTCACCCAACCTTGATATTAGGATTTGTACATAGTCTTTTTGCTTCCTGCTATGGCACATTCAGTTGATATTCCTAGGAGGCCTGCTCTTTTCTGAAGAGCAACAGTGAATCAGGGGATCTGGGAAGAAACAGAGAGAGGGAAGGGGAGGACTGAGTGAAGTGAATGGAGGGGAAACTGTGATTGAGATGGGATGTATGAGAGAAAAATAGAAAAAAAAATGTACACTGTGTCTTTGCAGAGACTGATACTCCAACCAAGGACCATGCATGGAGATAACCTAGAGCCCCTAGAACTCATGCACAGAGGTAGACCTTGGCAGCTCAGTCTCCAAATAGATCCTCTAGTAAGGGG
>REGO01000461.1:1446196-1466251 GCA_010120015.1 Rhombomys opimus | reverse complement strand
TTTTTTTCCATTGTATGGTTTTGGCATCTTTGTCAAAGATCAGGTGTAGGGAAAATGTATTTTCAAAAGCATATTAGTTATTTATCCAAAATTCAATTTTTACTCTGCTTATATGTCTCTGGCAGTCTTATTTGCTCTTGTACCCTCTACTAGTTTTATAATGACTTAAGCTAGTAAAATAATAACATAAATCGTAATATGTATTACAAGTATTTGGAACTTTCCAAATCAATAATGAACTTTAAAATTTTTCATGTAGCTTATGAAGCACCTGTTAATTTTTTCTTTTTTAAAAATTCATTTATTTATTATTTTTTGCTTTGTATCCTATCTGTATCCCCCTCCCTCATCTCCTCCCAATCTCACCCTCCCTCCAAAATCTCCTCCCAGGTCACTCCTGTCTCCACTGATAGGAGAGGTCCTCTTCCCCTTCCCTCTAAACTTAGCCCATCATATCTCATGAGGACTGCCTGCATTGTCTTTCTCTGTGGCCTGGTAAGGCTGCTCTCCCCTCAGCAGGATGTGATCAAAGAGTTAACCACTGAGTTCTTGTCAGAGATAGTCCCTAATCCCATTACTAGGGAACTCCCTTGGAGACTGAGCTGCCATGGGGCTACATCTGTGCAGGGATTCTAAGTTATCTCCATGCATGGTCCTTGGTTGGAATATCAGTCTCAGAAAAGACCCTGGGTCCATATTTTTTTGTTCTGTTGCTCTCCTCTTAAGAGTGCAAATTAGGAAACAACATTTTGGTGATTACTAAAGTTATACCACAATTTTCACAATTGCACAAAATGTTCCTTTTTCCTTGATGTATTCAACCATTTCTCTAACATTGTATCAGGGAGTAACATATTTTTTTTTTTGGCTTGCCTGTATATGTTTTGTCTAATTATCTATTAATACTTAAAATGTCAGGGAAACCTTTAGTTTTGGTGAAACTTCCACATAGTGACAGATTTTTCCTTTCTGAATATGGTTTTCACATGATGTTGCATAGACTGATCCCTACATCAAATGAGGTGGGTCTATAAAAATGAGGCTCATAGTGACTCTAGTTTTTACAATTAATGTTGTTTTGGTCATCTTGTTGCTTGACCCACAGTGTATTTGTAAGAAGAAGTACCATTAATTGTGTTTTACATTTGATGAGACAGGCTTATAGAGGTTACTTGCTCATTTCAGCTCTCAAATGCCTAATAGATCAACAGTTGGAATTTAAATGTCTCAAATTAAAAGCTCCAACTTCTTATGCTTATTTATAATGTTATGATAACAGTAAAGACAGTCTGATATTTACCAGGAAGATGGTTAACTCACACCTTTAAGTGCAAGCAAACGAAAAAATACATGGTTTTTTAGATTTCACTTGCTACCTTTTAGATTTATTAAGAGTTCTTGAAGATCCCTATGGGGAAATAGATAGTATAGTAGCTTTAAAAAGAGGCTGGCATTTAAAAAACATTCTTAATATCATATCTGTTATCTCTTGAATATAAATTGGTTCCTATACAATAGAATCTTTCTAAATACTGAAGTTATAAACTACTGATGAAATGTGATAAGAAATATAGCCTGGCATGGTGGCACATTCCTGTAATCCCATCTCTCAGGAAAGCAGAGGAAGGCAGATCTTTGTGTGTTCGAGGCCAGCCTGGTCTAAAAAGAGAGTCTAGAACAAATAAACAAAACAAACAAACAAGACACAAAAAACAAACCAACAATTGAAAAACACAAAAACATGACTTAAATCTCAAAAGCACCCATTTCAAGATGACACACAAATAGACAGAAATTACTTTAGGTCATTCAGAGACTAGAAACGGTAGGAAATCTTTGTCAATAGTGGTAGTGATGGCTTTATTAAGGGAAATTAAAGAATTATACATATTAATGTGTCATAACATCAGTTTAGTAATTCAGTATGTTTTTCCAGTTTATTGAATTTTATCTTAAGAGAGAGTGATTTTTAGAAATGTGTTCATTGCTTTGGACAGCCTGAATAAGATGCAAATACACCACACACAGTCACACACACACACACACACACACACACACACACACACACACACACTGAAAGAGAGAGAGAGGTGATAGTGGGCAGTATAGGGAGGAGGGATAGAGAGAAAGAGTTCACGGGCAAGAGACCACAACATTCTCATACATTCTGAGGAGATAATGCCTCAAAGGAATGCCTAAAACTCTTCCACTTAAATCTGAGTGCTAATTAAGGCGCAAAACCCCAGGAAAAATTCTCTCATGAGGGAGTGAGAGGACTCAACTCCCATCCGGTTTTTAAACTATGTCCTAAGAAAGCCATAGTTTGCAGGTCATTATCTGCTTAGAGATAGAAACTATCCTATTCCAACTAATCTTCCTCAAAATGAATTTTGAGATACCAGAATACTGATAAAGATGCCTAGAAATCATCTATTCCTGCAGTGAATCCATCTACCTTTGCAGCAGGAAAGTTTATTGCTCAGTCTCTACTCCAAAAGTTCTCAGAATTAGAAAAGTTCTCACTAGAAAAGGAAGAAATATTTTATCTCTAGTTAACTGATATTTAGGGGAAAGCAGTTACTTGTTAAGTTGTGAAAACTCTTCACATATTTATACCCTAAGTGAGGTATTCATTTTAGTGACTTTTGACTGAAAAAAAAATAACTCTGTGGCTCTGTACAAAACATACAGAGTTATTTTAGCTTCTTTATTAAAGCCCCCAATACCACCTTTTTAATATAAAATGTTTTGGACTCACAGTACTTAAATGAAGTGTTGATTTAAATTCTATACAGTCTTTCTAAACATAGAATAGACAGAGGTAATGGCTGAAGAGAGAGAACAAGGTAGGAGAGGTGTCACAGAGTTGAAAAGGGTGGAGATAAGACCTGAAGAGAGCAAGGGCTTGAGGACAGAAAACCTGTGGAGAAAAGAGAAACTGGGGGTGATGACATCCCTGTGACAAGCTGGAGACCCAGGGCAGGCTCCTGGTTGGGTATGTGGGGGATTCAAGAAGAGACCCTTAGTAGCAGAGATCATAGAGACTGAAGAGGACACACTCTAACTAGACTAGTCTTCTAGTTAAGGGTGAGGAACGCCAATTCATGCTCAAAAACTTTGACCTGAAATTTTCCCTGGTTACAAGAAATGCAAGGATGAAGAAAGAGCAGATAGAACAGAGATTGAGGAAATGCCCAGCAAAAGTCTGGCCTAACCAAAGACCCAATGTATAGGAGACTGCCAGCCCCTGACTCTATAAATGACATTTGGCTTGGCTTGCAGACTGGAACCTGTCAGAGTTTCATTCTGAGAAGCTCTACCCAGCAGGGTCTCAAAAGAGATGCTGAGAATCATGGCCAAACATGAGGAGTCTTGGAGAAAAGTGGGAGGAAGGAGAAAAGGACTCAGAAGTGGCAGGAACTCCACAAGAAAAACAACAGAGCCAACGAATGAGGGCCCAGGGTGGGTTGCTGAAACTGAAGCAAAAAGGAAAGACCATGCATGAACTGGACCTAGGATCCCTACAAAGATGGGCAGATTGGCAGCTTAGGCTGGAAGTAGGTACTCTAGTAAGGGAAGTGGAAGCTGCACTGGGCATGGACTCACTTGCCAGCTCTTAGATCTTACCTCTTACCCGCGCTGGGACTGCGTTGACAAACCACAGGGGAAGAGGACATGTTCAGTTCCTATGCAACTTGATCAGCTGGGGTGGATGGGAAAGGGAGATCCCCTTTTCTAAGGAAAAGGGAAGGGAAAGAGGGGAGGGAGAGAGGACTGGAGTGGGAGAGGAGGAGGGAAGAGGCACAAGAATGTAAAGTGAAAAAAATAAATGAAAAAAAAGATTAAAAAATGTTGAAAATCTGGCAGTATTTATAGCCATTCTAGAAGTGACACTTGGTGATTTCTTATGTAGGCTGAAATGAAGGAGCGTCTACAAACTTCCCCCGAGGCGACGTGCCATTTTTCTAAGTTGTACGAGAGTTACACAATTGTAAATAAAGTTGAGAAGAAGGTATCACTATTCTGAAATAACTTTAACAGCACTGCATGTGGAATTATGACATAACGGTAGATTCTGCTTTAATCATGACAAGAATTAAATACAGTTGATATGAAGTGTCTGAAAACCCAGGTAACAAGAGCGAGCAGTATAAACAGAGGTAAGGCAGGTAGACCTGTGGGAACTTAGAAGACAACTTAAATAAATAAATTTTAAAGATTATTCTAGAGGTTGCTAGATATCCTCCTTAGTTTCTTTAAACTCGCAGAATCTTTATTTCTGAGTATATCAATGTACTTTAAACCTTGTGACGTCATAACACAGAACTAGCATCTACACTTTTTGTTTTTCTTTAATATACTGAGAACTCTATTACAAAAGACACCAGTTGTTTACTAGGTTCTCTATTTCCGTGAACTACAATATGCTTTCTGCTTATTTCATACAACTGCATTATCTGGAGTGATTCACTATATACCTGTAATTGACCATTCTTAGAAGATAAAGACCGTTAATCTTAATGTCACCTTTCATCTGAGTGAGAATTCTTTTTATGGAGGCATAGTCATTATTGTGCTCCAAACCTCCAACTGCTAAAATAGTTTTTCTAAGGACATTTTAGCTGAAATATGTTGATGAAAAGGAAAAGAAAAAGGTCTTAAAATAGGAGCCCATTGCTTGATCCCACAACTTCACACTTATATCAAAGTCAATGTCTGCAAAAAAATGTTGATGACTTGGTCTGTAATTAAACATAAAGATTCTTACAGGTACCTACTCATATAGCTTACGATCTCCTTGGGGATCATTTAGCTGACTAATTTGGACAGCACAGACAACAAATTGATGGTCTGGACTTCTCTCCTTTTATAACTCTGTAAACATAATCCCAAATTGATTCGTTGCTAATACATAAGAACCAAATGAAAAATTAATTAGATTGGCTACAACCCTTGGGTGTGCATTTTATTGCTTTCCTGCTTTAGTTATTTGATCCTTTTTTCTTTTGATTTATCAATAAAGTAGCCCTTGTGGAAAAATAATAGAAGAAAGGTAAGTGCAAGCACCACGTACGTCCGAAGCATAAATCTAAGCAGTCTCAGCATAGCTCAAGATTTAGAGCTGGTCTCTAGGCGTCAGCTTCACAGTCAACAATACATTCAGATGAAATCAATTTTTCTCATTTGTTAAATTTATGCTCCTTTTCTTGTGCATCATTAAAAAAAATCTCTGCAAAGAGAATAATTTTTGTTAAAATGTTTATTTCTCCATTTCACCCTTTACTAAATTTTCATTGAAGATCTGACTTGGAAGCAATTACAGTAAGAGATAAATAGAACCTGATGGGTATGTGTGGTGCAACTACCTTATGTTTATGGATCATGACACTCGGGGCTTTGGAGGGTAATGACAGTACATGGCAACTTTGACCCTCATTGCCTTGTTCAGCAATTCAACTTAGAACTTCAATAATCACCATTAGCTCAGGATGCTGACAGAAGTGTGTAAATTTTCATGGAGCTCAAATATGCTCCCAAGGGGTTGATATAATTTATTTAATATAACCTAGTCAATATAAAACTAGATTACAAATAGAATAATATACCTAAAATTTTAAACAATATTATTGTTAATTCTTATGCATTAAATAGGGTCTATAAAATAAAAATACAAGCATAACAAATAAAGTGAATTCAAATATTATCTATACAAATGAAATACATCTATGTAAATAACTATTGGAAAATATAATATTCATTAACTATCATATAACATATTGGTTTTGTTGGCATTTTATAACAATTTTTCAATTATCAGAATATATGTAATACTAATAATTTTAGCCAAAGTTAAAAATAAGGAAAAATACAGTATCTATCAAGGTTAAACTATTAAATGATTATTAAAGCATATATAAAATATATTTTAATTGAGCTAGATCCTCTGATTAAATTTCAAATAAACTTTTGGTAAAGAACTTAATTTAAAAAAAAAAAAAGACAAAATTAAAGAACTTAATTTTTATGGCTCTCAATTTGTCTAATAGTCCAATATTTGGAATCTGTGACTTACAGATACAATTAAAATTAAGGTTTTTACAATGGGGAGATTATCATATATTCTCCTGGTTAGACATAATCCTATGTCTGTTACAGTGAAGGAGGGTCCAGTGAATTGACTTCCAGGATAAAGGAATTTCTGTCAAGCTTGTGCTTGCTGTCCTCACAATACGATGAGAGTCCTAACCCCCATAGCTCTTCTCTGACTTCTACATGCCTTCCACAGCTTGCATGACCTTACCATAAAAATAAAGTGTAATAAAAATTGAAAAAAAATGAAAGAGTTAAGCAGCAGAGCTATTCAGAGGTGCTGAAATGGAAGACAAAACAAGACGATCAATGCATCACTCCAGCTTTGAACATGGAGCTCTAAGCCATGCAAAAATAAACAGACTCCAAATTCTAGGAATAGCTGTTAGATGGTAGTAAGTGAGGAAAATGGGACATTTCCCTACCACTGCAAAGAAATAAACTGTCAGGATCCTGGATGCACAAGTAATTGGACTCTCTGTTAGAGTTTTCATGAATGAACTAGCCTTGTTGACAAATTGTGTGAGCCAGTAAATCCCATGGCAGACTTTATACAGAACTTTAAGAAAGCAACCTTGTACAACTTTTGTTCACTAACTTTGGGGTCCTATGTTATGGCAGGAATCAAAAGTTAATATAAAATCCCAGAAATAATATAAAAACGTCCCAGAGGAGTTAGAAGCATATGAACAGAAGAGTGTCAATTTCTCTGTGCAAGGATTTGATCTTTTATCCCTTTAATGTGTGGATTATTTGAAACCTGGTGATTAGATTTTATCTAAATTCCTTTGAGACAAAGATATAAATATGTCTTATACTATGTTTTCCCACAGGTTAAATTCCTTCCATTGTCAGAAAGCTATCACCTTACCAGTGGGAAAATTACTATTAAAAATAATTATTTCTACTTGAACATTTTCATGAAATTACAACATGATTGTGAAACTCGCTTTAGAAAATAAATATTTAAACTTATTTGAGATTGTAGCCTATTGTAGAGAATTTCTATTGTTCCTAAAATTTCAGTCCTCTGGTCTGATGTTTAAATAAACAAATGTCACTACAAAAAAAAAAAATCAATTGTCAAAATTGCCTAAAGCTTTCAGCTTCTTTGACTAGACGCATTGCTATTTGTTCTTTTGAATCTAAGGTCTATTCCTTTTGGAAAACTGTGAGAGACTGGCCAAATTGCCTCTTCTGATAATGCTGAAAGAACGGAAACAGAAAACCAGAGTACTGAAGGCAGCTGGCCATGTGAATGCAATTTGCATGACAAGGCTTATGTTTATTATTACAAGTCCCTTGGCAACAGAGTTATGAGTTTACAGTTCAGCAGAGAAGCCTTCTTCACAGGCAGCATGTTCAAGGTTATATAGAACAACACTGTTAATTTTCTTCAAAAAACGCCTGAGGTTTGGGACCAACATTTACATTAACTATTTTCTAGAAATTGAGGAAGGCTACAGGCATTTTTGAGTTCCTTCTCATATTGTTGGCATTCTCAGTTCCTTTATTTAGCAATATTAATATTAGATGTTCCCATACCCATGTCACAAATACATTATATTCTTATTTAAGCTTAATTCAAACTCCAATAGAAAACATTTGTTATCATCTCATAACGAAATTATTGAGTCATTAATCATGTCTTTGTTATAACTACTCCTAACTTGGGCTTCCTTCTTTCCTTTCAGAGAGTTTTTACATCAGGGCTGGAGCTATAGTTCAGAGGCTAAGGGTCCATATTGCTCCTTCAGGGAACTTAAGTGCCATTGCAAGCACCTACATGGTGGGTTGCAACTAACCAAAGCCCAGCCCTAAGATGCTCAGAATTGTGATGCTGCAGATCCAGAGGATGTATTTATCACCATCCACAGCCATTTAATGCCTAATTTTTGTATATGGTCTTACCTTCCTTCAAAGACCAGTTACAAGGCTTTGGATATATTATAGAACTCTCCCTTTCCCCGAGTCCAAAAGCCAAGAAAGTCAATGGGCAATGCTATATATGTGCAGTAGATTTTCCTCTACATTCCTTAATCCATCTGCCTGCAGTTGCCACCAGTCTATTTGGTAGTAAATGCACTCATTTGATGCTATCTTTTGTTCTGTGACTAAATTCATGTGAGCCTTTCCACACTGTATGCAATGTTATTTGGTAAACTTTAGCCCATATACCTGGAACCTCATTGCTAATACCTGGCCATGTATATAATATCTTGGAAATGATAACTGTGACTCATGTCAACACTGCCATGAATTGTGGAGCTAATTTGAATAATGAAGATGGTTGGAGAGCACTCTGAGAGGGAAGAAGGCAATTTATGCTTAAAGAAACAAAGGTAAAGATCTAGAGGTATGAACAAACATGATGCATTTAGATAATGTTCGAACTCTTAATTGCTTTAGGGTGAGGGTGAAGAATAGTGAAATCATTTCAAATCATAAAATGGCATCTGATGACAGGTAGACTCTTTTTCTGGCTAGTTGTGTATCAACTTAATACAAGCTAATTTTGGAAGAGGGGATCTCATTTGATAAAATGCTCCCACCAGATTTGTCTATAGGCAAGACCAAGGTACATCTTCTTTATTAGTAATTGAAGTTCAAGGGCCCAGCTTGCTATGAGAAGTGCCACCACTGGGCTGTTTGTCCTGGATGAAAAGCCTTAAATAGCTTTCTTCCCACCAGCCTCTGTTTCAGTCCCTGCTCAGATTGTTAACCTGGAAAAATGAAATAGGTGAAATAAACCCTTTCCCCTTAAACTTCCTTTTTGTCTTTATCACAGCAATAAAAACCCTAACCCTTAATCCAGTTAAGACACTTGTTTTGGCTTAATTGGATTTATGCTTCTTGAAGTATTCTGTGGCCTCTGTATCGGTAAACTAATGAAGGAAAAGTAAAAAGATACAGGCATATGTTAGAAGCTGTTGCAAGGATCAATATATAAAACATTCATGTTCTCACTAAAGGGGTTTCCTATGGAGATTTAAAAGAGTAGACAGGGTTTAAGTGCTTTGGGGAAGAAAAATTAATAGTAATTAACAATTGATTAGATGTGAGTTAATGGAAGGTAAAAGTTGAAGAATATTTGTTTTCTTAATTCAGTCATGAATGAATGATGATATTCTTCCTTAGGCGTGGGAAATCAGTAAACAAGAAAGGCTAGTGTAAGACTGTATAAGATTTTTTTTTTCCCAATTGGATGGGGCTTCTCTTGCTCTATTGTGATGAACATCACAGGTAGGTATAGTGCACTTTTTTAAAAATTCTACTTTATTTGGGTTGTTTAGGCCTCAACCTCTATTCTAACTGCCCAACCTTACATAGGAGAGAGAAGGTCAGTGGGGAGAGAGGGCCCTTTTGCTTCTCCTGCTGTTTAGGGTTGTGGGTTTCTTTTAGGGCTATAGCAGTCTCCATCAATAGCAGACATAGCCAACAGTCTTCTCAGCTGCTGTGCTCCTCTTCTGTCTGCTCCAAACTGCCATGCCTTCCTTCCCGGGTCTCTTCAAACTGCTACACTCCACACTACAACAGCGCACACTACACCTTCTCTTCCTCAGCTCTCAGTTTTTATCCTCCACGTCTAGACCACACTCCTCTCCACTCAGCATGTGGAAGGTTGTTACCAGCTGGCAACAGGTGTGGACAAACTCTAGCCTAACTAAAATCACACACTTGGGATTAAAACAAAAACATATTTCCATAACATCACTGAGTGTACAAGGAAACCAAAACTTTAATTACAGGTAGGCATAATTTAGCTTCCTTATTGCCAACTGCAGGGTTCAAAGGCTAAACGCTTTTCTCTGGTGTAAACTCTCTGGACTAGTGTAGCTTTTAGGTAAAGGTGCAAGGAATCCCAGCTTCTTGAATTATAGCTTTTCATTAACATTTCTGCTTGTACGAATAGGTATTGCACCCAGTCTCCTTGTGCTCCCTGAAGGTCAAGATGTAGAACTCTGAGTTACCTCTCCAGCCCTGTGTCTACCTGGGTGCCATCATGTTTCCTGCCATGAAGATAATGGACTAAATCCCTGGCCCAGTCAATCTTGGCTTTTCCTAGCTTTGGATCTTTGTTTTAATGGATTTCTTTATTTTTAATTTTAATATATATTGCAGTTTATCTACTTTGTATCCCAGCTACAGCCTTCTCCCTCAGTCCCTTCCAATCCCATCTTCCCTTCCTCAGCTCCTCCAATGCCTCTCTCCAAGTCCACTGATAAGGGAGAACCTCCTCCCCTTCCATCTGACCGGAGCCTATCACGTCTCAACCTGAGTGCCTGCATTGTCTTCCTCTGTGGCCTGGCAAGGCTGTTCCCCTCTAAGGGACCAGCGATGAAAGAGCCAGCCACTGAGTTCATGTCAGAGAAAGCCCCTGCTTCTCTTACCAGAGCACCCACTTGGAGACTGAGCTCCCATGGGCCATATGTGAGCAGGGATTCCAGGTTATATCATTGAATGGTCCTTGGTTGGAGTCTCAATCTCAGAAAAACCCCTGTGCCAAGATTTTTTTTTTTTGTTCTATTGTTCTCCTTGTGGAGTTCGTGTACCCTCCAGGTCTTACTATCTCCTCCTTCTTTCCTAAGATTCCCCTCACTCTTCCCAAAGTTTTGTTATGAGTTTCAGAATCTGTTTTGATACACTGCAAGGTAGAGTCTTTCAGAGGCCTTCTGTAGAAGGCTCCTGTCCTGTTTCCTGTTTTCTCCTTCTTCCAATGTCGATTCCATTTGTCTTTCTGAGTGAGGACTGATCATCTTACCTAGGGTCCTCCTTCTTGCTTAACTTCTTTAGGTGTGCAGATTTTAGTATGTTTATCCTATATTATATGTCTAATATCCACTTATAAGGGAGTATATACTGTGTGTGTCTTTCTGCTTCTGGGATACCTCACTCAGGATGATCTTTTCTCCATACCACCAAGTGGGGAAGACCCTAGAACTCACTGGCATAGGAGACAGCTTCCTGAACAGAACACCAACAGCCCAAGTTCTAAGATCAACAAATAATAAATGGAATTGTTTGAAATCGAAAAGCTTCTGTAAAGCAAAGGACCTTGCCTTCAGAACAAAATAACAGCTTTCAGAGTGGGAAAGGATCTTCACCATCCCTGTATCTGACAGAGGGATAGTATCCAGAATATATAAAGAACTAAAGATGTTAAAAAGCAACCAATCAAGTAATCCAATTAAAAAATGGGGTACAGAGCTAAAAAGAGAATTCTCAACTGAGGAATACTGAATTGCAGGGAAACACTTAAAGAAATGCTCAATATTCTTACTGGATTTCTTCCTCAGTCCTTATAAACTCATTGCTCTTTAATCTATTTAAAGATTTTTGTCCTAATATCTTCTTGAGCTCTTTCCAAGTTCTAGCTGTCGCTTTGCTATGCTATCCTCTTTTTTTTTACCAGCTCCCTGCAAAGAGTACAATAACAACTAGAATACAATAAAACTGCACACTAACCTTATTCTCAACCCATAATCAAGGGAGCCTCTTTAGGTATTATGATATGTTTATTTTCTTGTACTGTTTGTAGATTTAATGCATTATAGTTTTTATATATCTTTGACTTTTCATCCATAATAATTGCTTCTAGGTAATGTTTGGTTTTTTTTTTTTTTTTGCTTTTTATTTTTTATAAACTAAGACTTACTCATCCTTCAGAACTCCATTTACATGTTATATTGTTCTCACCTTTACTTTGTGCAAAACACACATACACATACATTCACATACATACATACACACAGTGTTATTCAATCCTCCTATGAACTTACAAATCTCACAGTACTATTCTTACTACATCTGAATTTAAAGATGTAAGTATACTTGTGTTTATCATTAGCTGTTTGAAAGCTATAAAGCTCTTCAATTGTTGTTTCTCTTAGTTTTCACATGCCTTCTTATGATATAGAACATGTTTTGGTGTCAACAAATAAAAAGGTATATATTTTTCCCGTGATTGTTTATATCAGCTTATTGCAGAAGACTGAATTATTCCAACTTTGGAGAAGCTGGAGCTGAATTTTATACCTCACTATACACAATGGATATAACACTAATTACTATAACTGAATGTTCCTAAAATAAATAAAAAACTTTAGAAAAATGGAAAATCAATCAGAATTAACTATTTTAAGAAAATAAACAGAAATTTAAAATGGCTTAGAGACACACAGCTATTCTTCTTCATCACTGACAACAACAACAAAATCTTAATACAAGTACCAGATTGTAAACTGTGTTTGATTACTGTATGTGTGGCCTTTTAAAGACCTTTACCTTACATATTTTTAAAGCTTATTTTCTGAATGACAAACAAATTGATTGACCAAATGAGGAGAACCTACATGGGCACCTAAATAGTTTTAGGCGAGACCTAGAGTACCAAGAGATTGTCCATGTGAGCACATTTTGGATCACCAGTTGCCTGACATTAAGGTGAGACAGGGTTTCAATATGGAGATAGTAACAGTACATGAGGTTTAATAAGTAATAAATAAGTTTCCATAATATATTAAAAAATGTCAGCAAAAACACTGAAAGCCATGCTCAGTGTGGAGTCTAGGTTTGTGAGCACAGTGACATACCAGGAGAGGATTATACCAGAACTCCTTGAGAAAAGAGCATAGAAGACCTGCATTGTGACCTTTCCAGCCTTTGGCCTATGTATATTCTTTATATTAAAACTCTAATTCTAAGGGTATTGCTTTCACTGGTTCCGAGACTCACTTTATCAGCTTATCGTACCTTAATAGTATTATGTGAATTCTTGGAGTTAAAGGCAGTCACCAAAATCTCTGGGAAACTAGTGTTAGAATTATATTGCAGCATCCCAGATGTGTTTTGAAAAAGGCTAAATGCAGAGTGCATTAGGTCTGTTGCTTACTAACACACATACTCCTACTTTAACTATGGATGCACAAATCTTTAAACCTCCATGGCAGTAAATGAGGCATCAGGCATCAAGCTACTAGACTGTAGCTTTGTACTATACCTGTATCCTCCCAAGATTCTACAGTACCTCACCCCAACATCAAATCTAAGGAAAACCAATAGTAGTGAAGAATAAATATACTGCCAAGTAACTTGTCAATAGAGTTCTATGAAGTTGAAACAAGCAGTTTCATCTCGAATGAGCATGAACATGCACAAAAAGTAATATTAAAAAGCACAAAACAATATTATCAATAAAAATAAAATTAGTTCATGTTACTTATATTTATAGAGTATCTATAAAAATACATGGAACATTAATAGCAGAGAGCATCTCCAAGGAGTCTCAGCTGTTAGAACAGAACTAAAGGAAAAAATGAACACTTTAGGTTAACTACTTAACAATTACCATCTGAAATAGCAAGATCTGTTTTGGGAAGAACTGTCTATTCAAACAACGTTATTCATTAGCGTGTTATGAAAATTAGTTTTATTAATTGACAAAAAAAACATAAAGTATTTTGTGATCACTTGCATACACTACAAGTGACATTCTGTATGTCAGAGAAGATGATACATAGCCTTCAGAAAATGTGTCATGTATGCACAGAAATGAATAGTCATCTCTGTCAATCTAGTTGTATTAGCCAGTCATTCTGAACTAGGCATAACACTGACAATCTAGAATATTACGCCTTGATGAAGAATGCATCAACTTAGTGTTCACAAGTCATTACTTATATCTCTGACATGAACTTATATCTCTGACATGAACTCAGTGGCTGGCTCTCTGATCACCTCCCACTGAGGGAAGAGCAGCCTTACCATGCCACAGAGGAAGACAATGAAGCAAGTCCTGATGAGACCTGATAGGCTAAGGTCAGAAGGAAGGGAATGAGGACCTCCACAATCAGTGGAATTGGAGAGGGGCATTTGAGGAAATGAGGGAAGACAGGGGATTGGGAGGGAATGAGGGAGGGGGCTACAGCTGGGATACAAATTGAATATATTAACATAAAAAAATATAAAAACGTAGTATCAGATGTAGGGTTTGTGAAGATCTTTTACCGGTCTGTAGGCAGTCGTTTTTTTAGGCTGACAGTCTCCTTTGCTTTACAGAAGATTTTCATTTTAGATCTTAGAGCCTGAGCTGTTGGTATTCTGTTCAGGAAATTGTCTCCGGTGCCAATGAGTTATAGGATCTTTTCCATTTTTTTTTTCCTAACAGGTTTAATGTGTCTGGTTTTATGTTGATGTCTTTGGTCTACTTGGGCTTTAGTTTTGTGCAAGGTGATAAATATGGATCTATATGCATTTTTCTATATGTAAACATCCAGTTAGATTTGCACCATTTGTTGAAGATGCTGTCATTTTTCCAGTGTATGGTTTTGGCATCGTTGTCAAAAATTAGGTGTCCGTAGGTGTTTGGGTTTATTTCTGGATATTCTATTCGATTCTATTGATTCACCATTTTTTTTTCTATGCCAGTATCATGTAGTTTTTATTACTGTTGTTCTATAGTACAGCTTGAGACCAGGGATGGAGATAATTGTAGAAGATCTTTTATTGCAGAGGATTGTTTTACCTCTTCTGGTTTTCTTGTTATTCCATGTGAAGTTTAGAATTTTTCTTTCAAGGTCTGTAAATCTAGAATATACAAAGAACTCAAGAAATTAGACACCAAAAATGCAAGTAACTCAACTTAAAATGGGGTACAGAATTAAGCATAGAATTATCAACAGAGGAGTATAGAGTGACAGAGGAACACTTAAAGAAATGCTCAATATCCTTATTCATCAGAGAAACACAAACCACAACAATTCTGAAAACCTTACACCTATCAATGTCTAAGACCAAAAACTCAAGTGAAAACACATGCTGGAGAGAATGTGGAGAAAGCGAAACCCTCTTCCATTCCTGGTGGGAATGGGAACTTGTGCAACCACTTTGGAAATCTATTTTGTGCTTTCTCAGATAATCAAGAACAGTGCTCTATCAAGATTCAGCTATACCATTACTAGGCCTATATCCAAAACATGCTTAAGTATACAGCAAGGACATTTGCTCAACCATATACATAGCAGCTTTACTTGTAATAGCCAGAATTTGGAAACAAACCGGATGTTCCTCAATGGAGGAATAGATACAGAGATTGTGGTCCATATGCACACTGGAATACTACTCAGCTGTTAAAAACAAAGAAATCATGAATATTGCAGGCAAATTAATGGAACTAGAAGAGATCATCCTGAGTGAGGTAACCCAAAACAGAAAGATAGGCATGGTATACATTCACTATTCAGCAATATTAGTCGTAAAATATAGGACAGCCATCTACAGACCTGAAGAAGCTAAACACTAAGGAGGACCCTTGTGAGGATTCTTAAATCTGATTCAGAATGGCAAACAAGATAGACACCATAAGTGGTGGAAGTGAGGAAACAGGATGGCTATCTACTATAGAGGTTCCTATGAAAACATTCAGCCAACAGGGAATTGAAGCAGATGCTGAGACTCAGGGTCAAACTTTGGGCAGAGTGCAGGGAGTCCTATGGAGGAAGAGATGGGTGGGATTATAGGGACATGGAGGGGAAGGATCCCCACAAAAAGACCAACAAAACTAAAAGATCTGAGCCCAGGACGTTCTGCAGAGTCTGTTGTACCAAAGGAGGACCAGGCAAGTAGAGGACCTAGATCCCCTGCACAGACGTGACTGTTTGGCAGCTCAGTCTCTATATGGATCTCTGAGTGGGGAGATCAGGGACTGCCCCTTTCATGAACACAATTGACTGCTCTCTGATCACTCACTCCTGATTATGCAGCCTTCACAGGCCACAGAGGAAGAGGATCCAGGCTTAACTAGTTATGGGCAGATGGTCAGAGTGTTGAACTCCCCCTTTCAGTGGACTAGGGGAAGGGGATGAGGGATAAAGGGAGAGATGGGTGGGACTGGGGGAGTTGAGGGAGGGGGCATCAATCAGAATATATAATAAATAAATTGTGAAGAAAAATTAAATAAAAAATACATAGTTATTTCCATGCATGGTCCTTGTTTGGAGTATCTGTATCAGAAAAGACACCTGTGCTCAGATTTTTTGTTTCTGTTGCTCCCTTTGTGGAGCTCCTGTTCCCTTCAGGTCTTTCTATCTCCCTCTCCTTTCATAAGATTCCCTACACTCTGCCAAAGTTTGGCTATGCATCTCAGCATATGCTTTGATACCTTGCTGGGTGAAGTCTTTCAGAGGTCCTCTGTGATAGGCTCCTGTTCTGTTCCTTGTTTTCTCCCTCTTCCAAAGACCATCTGATTTGCCTTTCTGAATGAAGACTGAGCATCTTATCCAGGGTCCTCCTTCTTGATAAGCTTCCTTAGGTGTGCAGATTTTAGAATGATTATCCTATAGTATATGTCTAATATCCACTTTTAAATGAGTATATACCATGTGTGTCTTTCTGCTTCTGGGATACCTCACTTCGGATGATCTTTTCTAGATCCCATCATTTACCTGCAAATTTCATGATTTCTTTGTTTTGAATTGCTGAGTAGTATTCCATTGTGTAAATGTACCACAGTTTCAGTATCCATTCCTTAACTGAGGGGCATCTGGGTTGTTTCCAGCTTCTGGCTATTACAAATAAAGCTGCTACGAACATGCTTGAGCAAATGTCCTTGTTATATACTTGAGCATCTTTTGGATATATGCCTAGGAGTGTTACAGCTGGGTCTTGAGGTAGCACTATTCCTATTTGTCTGAGAAAGCGTCAGATTGATTTTCAAAGTGGTTGTACAAATTTACATTCCCACAAGAAGTGGAGTAGAGTTGCTCTTTCTCCACTTCCTGTCCATCATGTGTTGCCCAGGACCATGCATGGAGATAACTTAGAACCCCTGCCCAAAACTACCCCAAGGCAGCTCAGTATCCAAGAGGGCTGGCTGCCCAATAATAGGACCAGGGAGCATCTCTGAAGTGAACTGATGGGCTGTCTCTTGGATTACCTCCACCTGAGGGGTGAGCAGCCTTGGCAGGCCACAGAGGAAGACAATGAAGCCAGTCCTGATGAAACCCGGTAGACTATAGTCAGATGGAAGTGGAGGAGGACCTCCCCTATCATTAGACTGGGGGAGGGGCATTGGAGAAGAAGAGGGATGGAAGGTGCGATTGGGAGGGAATGGGTAAGGGGGCTACAGCTGGGATACAAAGTGAATAAACTGTAATTAATAAAATAAAAAAGTTAAATATATATATATATATATGTTATCAGTAGTATGCCAAAATTTTAGGTACATTGGAAATAGATAATCAAATAACTTTTAAACATTGTTAAATGATTGCTCATGGTCCTAACAATTTAGTAAATTAAACAATATTAGCTTTTTAATTACTTTCAATCTAATATTCATCTAACCAAACAATTTTTCTTTTAATTCTTTATTTCCTTATGTGTAATTTATTATCTTAAAGTCTCACATCAAAAAAAAAAATAAAGACTCTACCTAGCAACGTTTCAAAACAGATACTAAGACGCATAACCAAACCTTTGCAGAAGGGGAGTTAGTATGATGTGGAAAGGATAGGAGCTCCACAAGGACCAAATATATCTGGGCACAGGGTTTTTTTCTGAAACTGTTTCTCCAACCAAGGACCATGTATGGATATAACCTAGAACCTTTGCTCAGACAAAGCTCATGGTAGCTCAATAACCAATTGGTTTCCCATAGTAAGGGGAACAGGGACTATCTCTGACAGGAACTCAATGGCAGGCTCTTTGACCTCCCCACTTACCAAGGAAGTAGCAGTCCTGCTAGGCCACAGAGGAGGACTTTTCAGACAGTCCTGAAGATACCTGATAAAACAAGGGCAGACAAAAGGGGAGGAGGTCCTCCCCTATCAGTGGACTTGGAAAGGAGCAGGGAGGAGCTGAGGGATGGAAGGTGGGATTGGGAGGTAATAAGGGAGCAGGATGCAGGTGGGATACAGAGTTAATAAAATGTAACTAATAATAATAATAAAATAAAAAAAATAAAGAAAAAATAAAGACTGGATATGGGTTTATGCCTCTGTAATTCTAGAGCTGGGTTGCAAAACCAGGAGGATCATGGGGTTTTAAGGGGAGTAGGCCTTGCAACTACAGTTTCAGTAAGCCGAGATGTCTTGAAATATAATGTGGGATGTAATAGTGAAAAAAGCCTAAAATTAATCTCTAGCTCCATCAAGCATGGGCAAGTAGAAAGTGCCACCACTTGAACACAGGAATACAATACACATACATCTAAGTTTCATAGAGAATATCCAGATCTGAAGACTACAGAGTGCTTTTACAATTGATATTTGTGAGCTGTGTATTGTTATTTTATTGAATTCAGTTTGTAGTGAGATGAGGTATTTCAATTTCTTCTCCTCATTAAAAGTTTGAGTATATAGTAAAAGTTCACTAATAAACATGTTAGTAGATTTGTGTTTAAAATAAAGAAAAAGTTGTACATCTGAGACACACGTGGATTTATAACTCTTCATCAGTGGGTTTTAAAGCTAGTATTAGTCAGTCAAAATAAAACTATAATAAAAATAAATCCTGTAAGCATATACTCCTCTACCACACATATCCACATAAATGAAGACAGACATAATGAATATGAATGCTAGAAATATTTACAAGTGGGAAATGCATGAGCAAGATTAAGATCTGTTGATTAAAATACTGCAACTTCTATGAGATGTTATTGAAGTATAAAATACACCTATTCCTAAAACATTACAGCATAATGTAAGAATAAATAACAAACTACATTTTATTCAGCATCCTTCTTTGTAAGAATAATAGTTATAGGCCTTTAGAAGAGAACATTTCTTGTAGGTTATAAAGTATCTTTTTGACAGTATTGAAATGTTCATCAAGTTTGCTCTATGTTGCTTTTCTTTATCTGAGATGTATTAAGTGTTAGTTGGTGCAGTTGACAATGAAATTGCTTTTTTCCTTTAATCTGCAGGGATGTTGTGAATTTCAATAATGCTTTGGAAAATCTATGCATTATGAAAATTTAACTTAAAGGAAAAACAATCAGTATCTGAGATTTTCCTTTTTTAAAAAATGAAAATCAGAGAACAATGGAAATTGCTTTATTGTGAAGTGGGGGGGTATAAAATCATTCGAAGCCCCACATTTGCATGAACTCTGTGACACTATTTTTTGGAAGTGGAAGATTTGTTGGCAATATTTGACAGTCTTTCTAGTTCTGTCTGCTTATTGCTTACTATAGGCTCTCAGCAAGTCAGTACTATGATGAATTCTCCTCTATCGGCATTTGGGAAAGCATATCTCTAAATATACCTCTCTTTTTGTATAGCTTGATATTTCTCCACAAGAACAACTGAAAAAATTTTTAGCAAACTCCATGAAGCCAATTGTAGTGATAACACAAGCATCATAATAAGGGCAATGCTTGAACTCAATTCCATTGACTTCATGAGCCCCTCTGGTCACATAAGATGTTGGTCTAACTCTTGATTATTTATAGAATTTTATGATTCTTATTTTACTTACAAGAAACCTGAGATGAAGAGAGTCCGATAATTGGTCAGAGTACCACAACAAATAACAATGTCAGCATGATATACCTCAGACCTCTATTTTTTGAAACGTTTGCTTATTATACTATACACAGTATAAAGCTTGAAAAGGATCCTAATTATAGTTTTTTTTCTATTGTTATTGCTGTTGCTTTGCTTTTGTTGTTAGAGTAATAAAATATTGGTATTATAGAACAAAGTTTTATGAGCTGCACAAGAAAAAATACAAAGTCAAAATTTACCTTCTTTTAAAAATATTCTTGAGTGTAGATATAAAAATACTCAATAAAATTATTTTAAAATTAATCCAAGTATACATCAAAAAGATCATTATGATCAAGTAGACTTTATCCTTGAGATGCAGGTATGGTTCAACACACAAAAATGAGTAAATGCAATCCATCATATAAAAAATTGAGAGAATATAAACCACATGACCATCTCATTAGATGCTAAAAAA
>REGO01000461.1:1415482-1434785 GCA_010120015.1 Rhombomys opimus | reverse complement strand
GGGAGGTCCTCCTCTCCTTCCTTCTGATCTTAGTCTATCAGATCACATCTGGAGTGGCTGTCATCTTCTGTGGCCTGGTAAGACTGCTCTCCCCTCAGGGGGAGGTGATCAAAGAGCAGGCCTACAAGATTGTGTTGGAGGCAGTCCCTCTTCCCATTACTATGTAACCCACTTAGACACTAAACTGCCATGGATTACATCTGTGCAGGGGTTCTAGGTTATCTCTATGCCTGGTACTTGGTTGGAGTATGAGTCTCTGGGAAGACCCCTGTGTTCAAATCTTCTAGTCTGTTGCTCTCCTTGTGGGGTTCCTGTCCTCTCCATAACCTACTATTTCCCACTTCTTATATAAGATTCCATGCACTCTGCCCAACAGTTGGCCATAAAGTCTCAGAATCTGCTTTGATAGTCTGCAGGGCAGAGCCTCTCAGAGGCCCTCTGTGGCAGGTTCCTAGGTTGTTTCCTGCTTTCTTCTTCTTCTGATGTCTATCCTCTTTGCCTTTCAGAATGGGGATTGAGCATTTTAGTCAGAGTCCTCTCTCTTGATTAGTTTCTTTAGATGGTCAGATTTTAGGTTTATCCTATAAGTCTATATTTGTGAGTATATACTGTGTGTGTCTTTCTGCTTCTGGGACAGCTCATTCAGGATGATCCTTTCCAGGTCCCACCATTTACCTGCAAATTTCATGATTTCCTTATTTTTCATTGCAGAGTAATACTCCATTGTGTAGATGTACCACAATTTCTGAATCCACTCTTCAGTTAAGAGGCATCTGGGCTGTTTCCAATACAAGGCACATATCTACACATAGTAAAGGCTATATACAGCAAGCCTACAGCCAACATCAAACTGAACGGAGAGAAACTTAAAGCAATCCCACTGAAATCAGGGACAAGACAAGGCTGCCCACTCTCTCCATATCTCTTCAACATAGTGCTGGAAGTCCTTGCTAGAGCAATAAGGAGATCAAGGGGATACAGATTGGAAAGGAAGAAGTCAAATTATCCCTATTTGCAGATGATATGATAGTATACATGAGTGACCCCAAAAACTCTACCAGGGAACTCCTGCAGCTGATAAACACCTTCAGCAAAGTGGCCAGATACAAAATTAACTCAAAAAATCAGTAGCCCTCCTTTATACAAAAGACAAAAGGGCTGAGAAAGAAATTAGGGAAACAGCACCCTTCACAATAGCCACAAATGACATAAAGTACCTTGGTGTAACCCTAACCAAGCAAGTCAAAGACTTGTATGAAAAAAATTTCAAGTCTCTGAAGAAAGAATTAGAAGAAGATATGAGAAGATGGAAAGATCTCCCATGCTCATGGCTTGGCAAGATTAACATAGTAAAAATGGCCATCTTACCAAAAGCAATCCACAGATTTAATGCAATTCCCATCAAATTGCCAACACAATTCTTTACAGACCTGGAAAAAAATTCTGACCCTGTTTTATCAGCTATCTTTGGGACTGGCTGCAAAGTCCTCCTCTGTGGCCTAGGAGGACTGCTCCTCTCTTGGGGGGCGGGGAGGTCAAAGAGCCAGCCATTGAGTTCTTGTCAGAAATAGTTCCTGTTCCCCTTACTATGGGAAACCAATTGGTTACTGAGCTACCACAGGCTACATCCAAGCAGAGGTTCTAGGTTATATCCATACATGCTCCTTGATGGAGTGTCAGTCTCAGAAAAGACCCCTGTGCCCAGATATATTTGGTTTTTGAAAAGGAGCTCCTATCCTTTTCATGTCATACTAACTCCCTGTTCTTTCATATGATTGCCTGCACTCTGCCAAAACTTTGGTTATGAGTCTTAGTATCTGCTTTGATTCACTGGTAGGTAGAGTCTTTCAGAGGCCCTCTGTTGTAAGCTCCTGTTCTGTTATTTGTTTTCTCCTACGTCGAATGCACATCCCATTTGTCTTTCTAAGGGTTATTGGGTTTTTCACTTCCATTTTCATTCAACTTGAGTTCTCTTCAGTATTATTATTGCTTTGTTGAATCATGTTTTCAAATCCTGGATTGTTTTTGTTTCAGCATTCTTCTCTTTGTGGGGTTTGTTTGGCATCATTCTGACATTGCTTCTTTCAAATTTCTAGATTTGCTTCTTTGTGCCTTGTTTAAGTTGTTTTAGTCATTTAATGAAATTGGTGATTTTTAAAAATTCAATCCTAGACATCATTAGATAATTCTCAGCGAAGAACTTTTTGTAGTATTATCTGGTTTTATGGGTGTACTGTGTTGATTGTCTATATTCCTTTTGTTTCCATGATTAGATTTGGCTGTGTGAACTAACTTTTTGTTAGTTCTCTGTCTCCTATGAACATAACAAGTTGATTCAGTGCACAGAATTTACTGGCTAGGTTGGGCCTGAAAGTTGCATATTTATTAGTTAGAATAAAGTCAGGTTGACACAGGAGACCACACTGTAAATTTTGTGCTCTGGTATAGCCTGGAGTATGAGGGTAGATCTGGGTGTTAGAGTCTGTGGAAAGAAAGATTAGATTCATATTGTTAAAATCTCACAAAGGATGTGAAGTTGTGAGTGAACTTCTGAAAAGAGAGGTTGAAAGTGGAATGGGAGTGAGCCTCTAGGTTGTAGCAGACTGTATGTGTCCTGTCTAGGGTCTAGACATTTGGTGACAACAGATTATTGGTGGGTAGACTTGGCTCTGGGCCTGGATGTGGAAACCACGATACATCTGGGGTTTGGAAATATTTCTTAGAAGGAAGGATCAAGAAGACTCACCTAAATAATTGATGTGTATGTGTGGGTGTATGTTTGCATGTGTATTCATATATTTGTGTATAGTTCAGAGTTATGTTACATGTGGTGATAATACTCTACCTAAAAAAGGGGAAATGGGAAAAATGACACTTCTTTTTAACTGCTGCTCATCCTTCATTTGTTTCTGAGTATGTGGTAGGTGGTATTGCTTGCTTAGTGGCAGAATGATGGTAGTGTGTCCTAGAGAAGGAGGTCCCAGTGTTGTGGCAGTGTGCAGGAGAAATACTCAATGCCCAGGGTCCTGTACAAGAGAATATTCTTTCGGGATTTTCTTACTTTTAGCCCCGTGAGTATAGCACAGCTGCTCATAATGCAGAGTCCTTCTCACTTCTGCTCCTGAATCAGCAGACTGTCTTCTGTAAACACAGCTTTTTCATCCAATCTGGTATCAGGGGAAATCGTCACAGTGAGCTCATGCCTGATGCTTCTGTTGTTTTAAAAAAGGCATTTTTTTTCTGGGCTTTATCCCACAGTGGTACTCTCTTCTTATTGGGAGCTGAAATTTTTATCTAAATCTGTTGCCTTATCATTTAATTTTCCCTATTAATGTTTACTCATTTTTATAGAAAATATTTCTGATTAAAACATGCCAAGTACTTTCTGGGGAACGTTTTTCAAACTGAAAATTTACGGAGTATGCTTTCAAAATATTTTCATTCTTGTGGATTTCCATTAAATCATAGATCAGCTATTGATATATGTGTGCTGTGTGAAGAAGCAAGCTTGGCAAAGGTTAGCTTGACCCCCGTACTTACGAAGTTTGGGGTCCAGAAGGAGAAATATTAGAATGACTCATAGCCTTAAAGATTAGAAAGAAATAAGAGTTTTCTTGAAGAATGAATGGGAAAGCTGTGAGCACTTAGAAGAGTGTCTGACAGACGTGAATCCTGACAAAGTACTGGCAGTTCATGAAATGGGAAAGTTGATGGATCATAAAGAGCAAGAGGAACATATGGGGGAAGAGCTAACTAAATAGAGAAGATGGCCATGTGAAATGTTCTTTGGATGGTAGTTTAATAGTTTATATTTTATCTCATAAGTGTGAGGAAGAATCTTCAGTAAGGAAATGGCAATATAAAGATTATTATCTTGGTGAAAACAGTCCTAAATAGACATGGAAGAATTCAAAATTAGACTCAAAATTCTGGAAACATGCATATTGGCAGGCAAGGAAAACTCAATCTCTGCTCTATACTAGCTCAGATAATTAGGTCTGGAAGGATAATTGTAGGAGTTTGGTCTTTCTCCGGTTTCTGAATGAGTCAATAGAGAAAGTGTGGTACTCTCTACTAAAGCAAGGAAATTTATCTTATAATGTCTTAATTGATGGCAAACATAATATTTATGTTAAGTTTTTACAGCACCCTTATACAACCAAGTTCTAAAACGAAACTGAACATAGGGAAGTGAGCATGAACGAGGCATCTATTCTACACATTGCTATCTCTCTCTCAGGCTCAACGATTTGTCAGTTATAGTTCCTCTACCAATTTACTTTTCTGCTCCTTCTATAATCTGACTACTTCAGCAAGGTTCATAGGTTTTCTTTCTGTTCTGTTTGACATCGCATTCTCCTTGATCCGGATTTGGAGCAAATGCCTGCCTCAATTTTACTTACACTCTGAAGGTATACGCAGAATCACCCAGTGCCTCTGTGATATGTACTGCTCCAAATTTTTGATTGAGAGAATCAGGTGATGGCTAGTTAAGTTGCATTTTCTTTCTGAAATATGTAGGGCTTCTTCTCAAGCTGTGAGTAGTCGGAATGTTTTAATAGAAAAAAAACAGGGAAGTGTATAGGTGAAAGTGAATACTGAGATTTGACAAATGATATTCCTAAATAAAATATAAACAAGAATTCATATATCACATAAAACAATATGCTTAATTGTTAATATTTTTCTTGGAAACATTTGGATTTTCTTTTATTATTATTAATATTGTTTTTTATAATTTATTCACTTTATAACTCAGTTGTAGCCTCCTTCCTCGTCTCCAAGCGGTCCCAACCTCCCTTCTTCTTTCTTCCCTTTCCCTCTTCCCTAGTCCACTGATGGGGAAATCCTGCTCTCCTACTGTCTGACCCTAGCCTATCAGGTTGCATCAGGCCTGCCTGGCTCCTCTTCCTCTTTGGGATGGCTGGGTAGTTCCCCCAGGGAAAATTGATCAAGTAGAAGGCAAAGGAGTTCATGTCAGAGACTGTCTCTTATCCCCTTACTCAAGAACCTACATGGAGACTAGAGCTGTCTGTGGGCTACATCTATGCATGGTCTTTGGTTGATGCATCAGTCTCTGCAGTCCTGCCTGGGCACATCTTTTCTGGTTTTGTTGTTCTCTTCCTGGTACTTCTGTCCCCTTCCGGTCCTTTTATATCCCCCTTCTTCCTTAAGACTCTTGGTGCTAAAGTTTGGATGTGAATTTCTGCATCTGTTTGGATCCCTTCCTGGGTGAAATCTTTTAGAGATCTGTGGTAGGTTCTCCTTCTTTTCCCTTGCCTTTACCACTTCAGGTATCTATCCTGTTTGCCATTCATAATGGGAAGGAAGCATCTTCCCTACGGTCCTCCTTGTTGTTTAGCTTCTTTAGGATTGTAGATTTCAGTATGTTTATTCTCTATTATTTGGCTAATAGCAACTTATAAGTGAGTATACACTCAGGATGATCTTTTCTAGTTTCATAAATTTGTCTGCAAATATAATGATTTCCTTGTTTTTATTGACTGAGTAGTATTCAGTTGTGAAAATGTACCACAATTTCTGTAGACAAACCCTTAGCTAAACTAACTAAACGAAAGAGAAACACCAGGTCAACAAAGTCAGAAATGAAAAGGTGGCATAACGACAGGTGCTGAGAAAATCCAAAGAATTATTAGGTCCTACTTCAAAAGTCTATATGCCACAAAATTTGAAAATCTAAATGAAATGGACAATTTTCTTGATAGACTCCATTTACCAAAATTGAATCACGATTAGGCAAATTAATTACATATTCCTATATTCTCTAAGGAAATAGTCTTCTTATTAAAATTCCCTAAGAGAGTCATCAAAAGTCTTTCATCCATAAAAAGCCCAGGGCCAGTTGCTTTCAGTGCAGAATTCTACCAAACTTTCTACCAGAGCTAATTCCAATACTCTTCAAACTATTTCACTAAATAAAAAAAGAGGGAACATTTCTAAACTCATTTTATGAGGCCACAGTCACCTTGATATATAAACTGCACAAGGACCCAACAAAGAAATAGAAAGAAATTTCTCTTATGAACAATGATGCAAAAATACTCATTAAAATATTTCCAAACTGACCAAAAAATTTGGGCAAAGGGATCTTTTCTGAGACTGCTAGGTCTTTCTATCTCTTTCTTTCATAAGATTCATTGCACTCTGCAGAAAGTTTTGCTATGAGTCTCAGCTTCTGCTTTGATACCCAGATTCTGCTGGGTAGAGTCTAGATGTAGCCCATGGCAGCTCCGTGTCTAAGTGGGTTTCCTAATAATGGGAACAGGGACTGTCTCTGAGATGAGCTCAGTGACAGGCTCTTTGATAAACATCTGATGAGGGGGAGGAGCCTTACCAGGCTGCAGAGGCAGACAATGCAGCCAGTCCCGATGAGATGTGGTAGGCTAGGGTCAGAGGGAAGGGGAGGAGGACCTATGCTATCAGTGGACTGGGGAGGGGCATGGGATGAGATGAGGGAGGGAGGATGGGATTGAGAGGGGATGATTCAGAGAACTACAGCTGGGATACAAAGTGAATAAACTGTAATTAATAAAAAATAAATATATATTTAAAATATTAGAAAAACAAAATGAACAGGAGCCTACCACAAAGGGTTTCTGAAGATCTCTACCCTGTAGGGTATCAAAGCAGCAGCTGAAATTCATAGCCAAACTTTTGGCAGAGTGCAGGGAATCTTATGAAAGAAGGGGGAGATACAATGACCTGGATGTGAAAGGAGCTCCACAAGAACAACAGAACCAAAAAATCTGGGCACAGGAGTCTTTTCTGAGACTCCAAACAAAGACCATTCATGGAAATAACCTAGAACCCGTGCAGTTCATTGTCCAAGTGGGTTCCATAGTAATGGGAACAGAGACTGTCTTTGATATGAACTGATTGTTTTGCTCTCTGGTCACCTCCCCCTGAAGGGAGAGTAGCCTTACCAAGCTACAGAGGAAGACAATGCAGCCACTCCTGATTAGACCTGATAGACTAGGATCAGAAGGAATGAGAGGAAGACCTCCCCTATCAGTGGACTTGGGGAGGGGCATGGGTGGAGAAGGTGAAGGGAGGGTGGGATTGAGAGGGAAGGAGGGAAGGAGCTACATGGGGATGCAAAGTAAATAAACTGTAATTAATAAAAATTAAAATTAAAATAAAAAAGACCTGGAGGGAACAGGAGATCCACAAGGAGAGCAACAGAACCAAAAAATCTGGGCACAGGGGTCTTTTCTGAAACTGATACTCCAAACAAGAACCATGCATGGCAATAAAGTAGAACCTCTTCACAGAAGTAGCCCATGGCAGCTCAGTGTCCAAGAGGGTTCCTCAATAATAGGAACAGGGACTGTCTCTGACATGAACTCATGGGCTGGCTCTTGGAACACCTCTACCTTAGGAGGAACAGTCCATAGAGGAAGACAAAGACGATAGTCCTGATGAGACCTGATAAACTAAGGTTAGATGGAAGGGGAGGAAGACCTACCTTATCATTGTACTGGAGGAGGTGCATAGGAGAAGAGGAGGAAGGGTGTGATAGGGAGGGGATGGAAGAGGAGTGTACAGCTGGGATACAAAGTGAATAAACTCTAATTAATAAAAATAAAAGAAAAAAACAAGCAAACAAACAAACAAACAAACAAAACAAAACACAAGAGTATGTCTCTTCTTCTTGAGAGAACAACATTTAAGAAAACTTGCTCTTGGATTTCTCAGCTTTTATTATTGTGAGAAAGGATTTCTGTTTCTTGAAAGTTAATCAGTCAAAGCTGGGTGCATCATCTTTCTCTGGCCTGCAAGGCTACACCCCCTAGGTGGAGGTGAAAAAAGAGCTGGGCACTGAGTTCATGTTAGAGACAACCCATGATCCTCTTCCTAGGGAATCCACTTAGAAACTGAGAAGTCTATGGGATTCCTCTGAGCAGGGGGTTTAGGTCCTCTCCAGACCTGAAGGCTAGGGTCAGTTAGGAGAGAAGGAGGTCTTCCCCTATCAGTGGACTAAGAAAAAGGGGGAGAACAGGGAGGTTTGGTGGGACTAGGAGAAGAGGAGGGATGGGATTACAGTTGGGATACAAAGTGAATAAAATGTAATGAAAAATTTAAAAAATATAAAATAAAATTCAATAAAAAAGAAAGTTAATCAGTCTCAGAATTCTGTTATTGGAACCCCAAATAGGCTAAAACATCAGAAAATAAACAAGCCTCCCCCCCAAAAAAAACAAAAACAAAAACAAAACACTTGATTTTCTTGACTTTGTCCACATATTTCTGACTTTACAGAAATACTTATTGTTACATTCTAAGAATAGTCTGGAAACTTCATGGTTACTTCTCTTCTTATCAATGTCCAATTCTTCATTCTTATCACTGCACACACATTTTTGTTTCTCATATAAATAATAAGCAAATCTTTTCTCTAACTTCAGTAGGTTTGAAACTTTATTGCTGATTTTTAAAAAAAAATAAACAATAAACCATGAAAAACAAGCATAATTTTAAATAAAGTATTAATCAATATATTCTATATCTCTGGTTTTCTTAGTGTCAGCATAATTTTGAGAGCTTTTGTCTTTGGTGGCATGGCAAAAGAGTGTGTTCTTGAGTGAGATTCTAGTTCTCCTATGTTATCTGATCTTAACTCTGTGATAATTCTGCTGGAAGGAGGCATGTTGTCAGTAACGAAGAATAGGAATGTTACAGGAGTTAACAGAAGAAACAGTGTGGACACAGTACACATTAGAAACATAGTGGAGAACTTAAATATCACTACATTGAAATGCACTTACTAATATTTCCTATTTATTGGAATTAAAGGAAAATGTCAACGATGATAATTCCAAATTATTTATTTAGATATCCAGTTGCTTTAAAAAGGAGTTTCTTAGAGTTAGGCATATAGACTTAGATAAAACCATGTCAGCTTGAAACGTTTTTTTTTTTACATTTATCTATTTATTTTTAATTTAATTTTATTAATTACACTTTATTCATTTTGTATCCCCCATAAGCCCCTCCCTACTCCCATCCCTCTCCCACCCTCCCACCCCTTCTTCACACATGCTCCTCCCCAAGTCCAGTGATAGGGGAGGTCCTCCTCTTCTTCCTTCTGATCTGAGTCTATCAGATCTCATCAGGAGTGGCTGCATTGTCATCTTCTATGGCCTGGTAAGACTGCTCCCCCCCTCAGAGGGAGGTGATCAAAGAGCAGGCCAATCAGTTCATGTCAGAGGCAGTCCATCTTCCCAATACTATGGAATCCACTTGAACACTTAACTGCCATGGGCTACATCTGTGCAAGCATTCTAGGTTATCTCCATGCCTGGTACTTGGTTGGAATATGAGTCTTATAGACTTAGAATCTTATAGACTTAGATAAAACCATTTCAACTTAAAATCTTAAGGGAGCACGTTGATAAGGAAAGCTTTAGAAGGAAATATACATCAAATGTTAGAAATATTTTTTATGTACTGCATTGGACAAAACTGTGAATCCAGAAATAAAATGGCATGGTGAAGGAAAAAGGGCCAATTTTTGAAATGACTAAAAAAAAATAGGTTTAATAAAAAGTCAGTTAAGTAACTAAATGAGGCATCTTCTGGGAACCATTCTTGATTTCATGATTCAGATTAAGAAAGATGGATTTTAGGTGCAAACTTAGTAAAACTCTGTTATAATTAATACATGCTCATCATTGATATGCATGCTTTTAGATCCTGTCACAAATTAGGTACTTCTGCTTGTTAATTACTTTCACGGAATACCAAGGCAAGAAAATTTATTAACCCTCAGTGGTTATACAATTACATTAACAGGTTTTTGGTTAAATACACTTTGGAAATATGAAGCAAAAGTGTAAACAAAAGTAAAAATTGAAAAAACATATATTTTAATTGAGAGTATTTTATCACATTTTGATTTTGGGTTTTTTTGCTTTTAATATATATATATATATATGTACAAATATTATCTGTACACACATTTATCATAAATAGTGTAGAAAAGAATTTTTCTTGGAATTGAGTAAAAGCAAAGGGAAATGAACAAAACAGTTGTTGTTAAAACACAGTGAAATAATGGAAAGTAGCATTACATGTAGATTCTGCATAAAATAAATCCATATCCGGATCTGTACAGCTCAATCAACTTGACATTTCTTGTGTTCCTATGGATCACTAGAGGGCAACATATACTGTACCTTAGCATATCACCAAATTCTTCGGAGGTCTGGGCAGGAAGAGCAGGGATGATGGACACAACCAGCAAGATGAAGCTGAGAAAACTAAAGTGCCCTTATCATCAGTTAATTTCCTTAACTGCATGTAGTTACCTGTGACTTGATGTCTTAGAAGATGAACTTATTGGAAAATAAAATTTAAGGTTTTTCTTTTCATTTTTTTATAATTTTCAATTTTAATATTAATTACAAGTTATTTACTTTATATCCCAGCTGTATCCCCCTCCTTTATTCCCTTACAATCTCACCCTCCCTCCCTCAACTCCCCCCTGCACCTCTCTAAATCCACTGATAGTGGAGGTCCTCCTCCCCTTCCATCTGACCTAGTTTATCAGGTCTCATTAGGACTGGCTGCAATGTCCTCCTCCGTGGCTTAGCAAGGCTGCTCCTACTTTTGGTGTGTGTGTTTGGGGGAAGGGTCAAAGAGCAAGCCACTGCATTCATGTCAGAGACAGTCCCTGTTTCCTTTACTAGGGAAGCCCTGCTGAGCTGCCATGGGCTACTTCTGAGTAGGGGTTCTAGGTTATATCCATGCATGGTCCTGGGTAAGAAAATCTGTCTCAAAAAAGACCCCTGTGCCTAGATACATTTGGTCCTTCTTTTGCTCCTGTCTTCTCCAGATCTTACAAATTCCTCTTTCATTCATATGATTTCCTACACTGTGCCCAAGGTTTGATTATGAGTCTCAGCATCTGCTTTGATACCTTGCTAGGTAGAGTCTTTCAGAGGCCCTCTATGGAAGGCTCCTGTCCTGTTTCTTGTTTTCTCCTAGAGAGGTTGTGAAGAACGGGGAACCCACCTCCATTGCTGGTAGGAAGGTAAACTTGTACAACCACTTTGGAAATCAATCTGGTGCTTTCTTACACAATTAGGACTAGTGCTACCTCAAGATCCAAGCTATACCACTCCTAGGCATATATCCAAAATATGCTCAAGTACACAACAAGGACATTTGTTCAACCATGATTATAGCAGCTTTATTCGTAATAACCAGAACCTGGAAACAACCCAAATGTCCATCAACAGAGGAATGGATACAGAAACTGTGGCACATTTACACAATGGACTACTACTCAGCAATTAGAAACAAGCAAATCATGAAATTTGTATGCAAATGGTGGGGGCTAGAAAAGATCATCCTGAGTGAGGTATCTCAGAAGCAGAAAGACACACACAGTATATACTCACTTACAAGTGGATACTAGACCTATAAGATAGGATGAACATAGTAAAATCTGTACACCTAATGAAGCTAAACAAGAAGAGATTCAGGGGTAAGATGATCAATCCTCACAAACAAAGACAAATGGGAAGGTTTTTCTTTTGAATTAAGAGAAAAACTATGGAGACTTTGAAAAAAAATTGAAATGGTTCTTCATGAAAGTCATGAATACAATCCTGCAGCAAATATAAACAGGAATGTCACTGAGATGAACTATTCTTTTAATTCTATCATCTAGACTGTATTTATGGTTTAGATATAAAAATTTATGTGACAATTTGGTAATAAAATTTGTTACAGTGATGTGAATAAAATTAAAAAAATGAATATTTTCTTTTCTCAAAGTGTTGAAAAATAAGAACAACACTCCCTCTAAAAAACCCAATAACAATAACAATAAAAATAACAACCAAACAACAACAACAAACAATCCTGAGGAAGAGAACTGAGACAAGTAAAGGCAACATGAAGGAGGAGAAACTAAACATAGAAAAACAGGCCTGTTTCTCCATGTAGGAATAGCTATACATTAAGAGTTTTAACTTCCATTCTTTCATTTTAGACAGCTTCTTACTGTGTAGCTTTGACTGGTTTTGAAATCATATATTTCTTCTGCTTCTCCATCCCAAGTGCTGAACTAAAGGCCTCAGGCACCCATCTGCATACCTGAAAACCTTTTATGATTGCTTTACTTCCCTGAGTCTCTACCTTCAGCAAAACTTGGTGAGTCAATTTATATCTTTTTTGCTATTGTTGTCAGAAGTATTAATCTTAAAAACAAATATTTATTTTTACTTCTTAGATTTTACTCTTTAAAATTCTACTTGAGCAATATTTAAGGAAAATTTAAGGAGTTATAGTGCAAATTTCCTGCATATCTGGAAAACACTGTTCCTTTGTAGTGCTAACCTCTGCCTCTGGCTCTTAGAGTCTTCCTGCTGCTTTTCCCACAATTATCCCTGAGCCATGGAAGGAGGAGTGATCTACAGATGTTCAACTATGGGTTTATCATTCTTCCATCTCATCTCTGTTTTCTTGACCATTTGTAATAAAAAAAAAAAAGCTTCTTTGATGAGGGTTGAGAGATAAGGTCTACCATGCTACAGTGGAAGGCTACACAACCCAGAACACAGGGACAGCAAAACTACTTGACAAGACTTAAAAAAAAAAATGAGAACACTAATTTGGTTGGGGCAGGAAAATAAGAGTGGATCTAGAAGGAGTTGGAGGAGGGGGTGAATTCTGTCAAAACAAAATTCTCGAGGAATAGGAAGATAAAAAGAATCAGAAGTAAAGAAAGTCTAATAATAAATAAAACAATCGGGTTCCTGTATCATGAGGAAATGAAAAATTGCCATCATGTTTATTCCCATTAAGAACATTTTCTGCTTCTGGCTTTTAGAACTTGATATGTGTGGTAAGAGTTTAGGTATTGTACTTAACACTGTTTTTGTCAATTGACTATTGTTTCATGGTCAAATATGCATCTTACATTTTATAGCAGCAGTGGGCATTTGAGAGAAGTGGTAAATGAATAAAACAATAAAAGTCATCAAGCAATAATAGGAAAGTAAATGTAAATCTTAAATTTTAACATCTTTTCACAAATAAAATATGTAGAAAAGTTTAATGGAACAGGAAATTATCAATTTAGCAGAAGAAAATATTCATTTTAGAAGTAGCAATGAATAAAGTAAGTAGAAGTTTCTAAAATCAAGATACATTTGATAGAAGATACATTGATTAATTTTGAGATGTTTTATCACTTAAAACCTTTAAGAGTTCAAGCGTTGTCAGGCTCTGCTATGCAAAATCCACCAATTTTTCAATTTCTCTGAATGTAACAGTCCTTGAAATATTTCTTGCACCACTAGGGTGCCATTCACTAAATTGCTTCTTCATAAGCGCTGAATTGCTCACTAATGTGTTGAGAAAGAAAGCCATCTACTCCCTAGGATTATAAATGTGATCTCATTAGCTCTAAAAATACACCGACAAGAACAGAAACTGAAAAGGAAAATATTGCTATTATTTTTAGAGGCTGAACACTTGGGAAACCGAAGGCAGACTTTGAGAATTACACCTGTTATAAAGTCATGTGTTTGACTTCCTACATGAGAAATTGTGACTCGCATGTCTGCATACCCGTGTGTCGAGGCATATGTAGTTAGGGAATGGTTAGAAACCTCTGTCTTCAGATGAATTTTATGTAAAAGTTGATTGTTGTAACAACAGAGTGACTATGTGGATTAAAGTACCCATCTTGTCCACTGAGATGATACTCATCCAGAAATAAGAGTGATAGTTTGAGGGGGCAGAGCAAATCATCTCTGGACAAGAGAGGTTTAGAATTATGTATTTTATCTTTGTACTGTGACATTTCATCTGTAATTTTTTTACTTTCTGTATTTATATTTTCTGCAACTTTACCAGTGAACCAGTGAATATTTTCAGCAATTTTAACTGTTTTAAGATTCAGCCATTTATAGTTCTTATTTATTTATTTATTTATTTATTTATTTATTTATTTATTTTTGCTATTGTCTATTGGCATGTTGGAAATGGACAAGAAACTGTTGGACGTTGTTGGTCTAATGCCTTCACTGGCCCTCAAGATCTGGTTACTCTCCGCTGGATAAATCCATCCTTGTTTGTGTAAACCTGCCTAAAAACATTATAGCTAATTGATTCATTAGATGGCCTGTACCTGGACAGGGCAGGATGGGGTAGGTATGGCTAAGGTTCCATGGCTGTGGAGGACAGAATGGACCATTGAAAGGAGAGGGAAAGGAAGAGAGGAAGAAGGAGGACTCAGGGATGGGGTGGGTTAGCCTGAAGAAATAACCATGTGGGGCTGGGAGGAAGGACTCCAATGATGGTGTGAAAAGATCTAGAGGAAGAATAAAGGTAGTTTCTATAAGATTATGGATGGAAGAGAGGCAGATTAAAGAGAACTGTATTGGATGATGACAAGGAGATGGATGGTGAGGCGATTCAGACAGCATAGCTAGGACTATCTGCCTGGACCAAGGTAAATAAAACAGTTATAAATCTAACACTTGTCTGTGTCTTATTATTTGTGATAGTGGGTCAAGTAATACAGCTGTGATAATCTTAGGGCTAATAATAATCATTACATAGCCCCACAATCATTTTTTTTAATTTGCTACAACTAGAAGCACTTGAGAGCATAAGTCTTTAGAATGTGCCAAAGTGTCTGAGGAGCTGTTTCTTTATTATGGTTCTGGATGTTGCCAAAAGCCATGTGGGAGCCTGGCTGTCTCTACTTCTAGGCCTCACTAGTGACATTCTGCTGTGGACCTCAATGCTCTGGCTTTAGATGACACAGTTTGACATGGTGTGAGGATCACTATTTTAAAGCAAAAGACTCATACCATTTCCCAGGGTGTTCCACCTTTTTAGATTCACAAACACTCTCAGTCTTCTTGTTTTCTTTCTTTTCAGTCCCACAATATCTTCAAGAACACATTTACTCTGTTTTGAACTTCAAACACCTGGGTCCACAATCCCAACGTCCATTCAGCCAGGGGATAAACAAGCCTAAACACTTACATGAAAACATTGGCTCTTCCTAAAGACTGACACTTTTTGCAGAGTAGTCATGCCAAGGCTGAGCAGAGGTTACATGATTAGACTGCATAATGCCAGCAGTCATGATGGTCAGGCAGGGAAAAAATCACTTTATATGCAAAGACCCTCAAAGGTATACAAATATATTGAGTTCAAAGCTGACATGAGATAAGCAGAAAGACTGTCATCATCATGATCATTGTCGTCATCAACAACAACATAAAATCCAACAGAAGAACAAAACTGACACCCACTTACACACTAACATCTTACTCATTTAACAATCCATATCATCATCTCTCCTTGCTTGCATCTGTGTTTTAATGCATTAGAAATAATTAAATAGCACAAAGGCTTTTTATAGGTTGCCCGCTTAAAAGAAGATTTAGTCTTCTTGTACACATTGCAATTTAGAAAATGTGACCATGCCTTTTCTGTAAGACTCTTTGCCCAAGCAAACTCACATCACAGAAGTGCAGTTGTTTTTCATGTTCCAAGCATACTGAGTTTTCTTACTACTGACCTTGTTGATTTAAAAAAACAATAACGATGATATTACTCTAGGGGATAATTCCCATTTACAAAGATGTTGAGGTTCTTTTTTTTATGAACTATAGATTTTCCATTTATTAAACACTTAAGTTTGAAAAAATTTAGTAATAGAGTATTACAGAGAAATATCAACTGGCTATATTAAGAGAAGAAAAAGCTACATACGGTAAATACAGTAAAAAAAATGTGAAATAAGTTGGTATCCTAGCTTCCAAGTACTTCTTCTGGGTCCTGAAAGTGTGGGGTAAAAATGGTCTTGTTTAGTGACGATTCTGGTCTCCTCACACAAATGGTCTAGTTACATCACTGCACATTAACAGGGGGTTGTGTTGTTCACATACTTAAGTGACTGGTAGTACATAGGTATGGTTTTCCTTTAATTTTTCTTTTCTGAGAACTCACTAGGTATCTACCAACTCTAGTTAGTGTAGCCTTTTCTCTTTCCCAGAATTAATTAAAAGAAAATGATGTTATTTTTGTTGTTGTTGTTGTTTCTATTTCTCTCTGCCAAGGCAACTGAATAGTTTTGGACATGCAGTATATGAAAATGGGATAAGAAACAAGCTAATTTTCAGAAACTTGAAGTTTTGTTTATGAGTCTAGCATTTAATGGCTGTTCCATCTCTGAATCTCTTTTTCAGAATCTCAGTGCAACACAGTTTTGGGAAGTCTGAGGTCACACAATCTGCAAATAGCCTGTCTAATGAAAATGTGTGTGACTTCACAGCTGCCACCTCTGCATGGGTCTATATATTTCAGAAAGTCAAGACTTCTCTCTAGGTCTATACAATGATACCAATCCATTTTACCTCAGAAAATAAGGATTCAATTTAACATTCATTTTCAAGAGATACAAAAATTCAGACCATACCAACCAATAAATTGTATGAAATAGGTACTTAACTGCCCATATGGAAAAGCAGTCCTGATGTGTCTTTACCTGGAGGGTGGCAAATCTTAATGATTGCCAACATTACTACATGGTAATGATAAAATTGAAGCATTGTTGGCATTTTGTATGATTTCTAAATGTTCTAATTTTCCTGCTTGACACTTTGAGGTAATATGTTAGACTAGTAGAATGTATTGGTGATCACTGTCGTTTTACCATTCATTAGAAATCTATATAGCAAATTTAAACTATTTTTTTTGTATTATGTAATTTTTAATGAAGCACCATTATATTTGTGAGAATGAATACTTTCATGTACTAATAACCATTCTTACTTTAACACTTTCATTTTTTTAATTTTCTAAGATTTATAAAAAATTATTTTGGACTAATATTTTCCCTTCAGGAAAGTTTTTGAAAGGTGATTAAATTACTTTAAAAACAATTATAGAATATCTGAGATCAATTTCATATTCCATTTTAGATAAATTCTATTTTAATATAAATTTCCTCATATTTAAGAGAACTAAATGTTATCAGGATTCCTTATTTTCTGTTTAACATATGAGCTTATTTCTTTTTTTTAATATTCATGTGAATCTTTTCCCCTTCTTAGTTTGACTGGGATTTTGATTGTATTACTAGATTATTCATGAAGTCCACATATTTGATATTTTTACTTCATCTTCATTCTATAGTTTTTGATTCTATAATTAGAACAATGCCTCACTAAATCCTAACCTTACTTTTCTTTTTTTTATTTAACCTATTTCATATATCATATAGATTTGGATACATTTTAAGAAATTTATTTTTTATTGTGAATATTTTTATTTATAAAGTTTTTTCTAGCACAGGAAACATGCAAATTTTGAATATATGACCTTTTCTATCATTTCAGTGTCCCATTACAATTACCTTTTACACTGATTTTTATAGTAATTATAGCTTTACATTTAAGTAGATAAAGCATATGACACCGTTTATAGGTTTTTAATAGAACTTTATGTTTGGTAATTACACAGAATAGGTAAAAATATAATTGTGTCAGATAATAGGCAAAAGTGAAATTACTATTGAAACCATGGGTTTTCTTTATGAAAAAAAAAAATAGTGGATGCTGTGGGGGTCAAGTCTGGAAGAAGAGAAGGGGAACCACAGGAGTTGTTTTTGGGAGATAAGATATAATTTATTCACCGTTACAGAGGCTTCAAGATTGGCAAGTGCAGCGAGGTGCCCGGGAACACAGACAGACTGAGGCACACAGGAAGACTAGCATTCATTGAGTAGGTACACATGCTTACACAGGCTGCCTGACAAAGACGGAAGGTGAAGACACTCACCTCTGACCTCAAGGTCATATTCATTAAAAACAAAAAAATGCAGACAAAAGTGTTATTCTGCCACAAACAGCTACATAACAGATGGCATGCTGCTTACTTGGAGTTCCCTGGATATCAGGTGTTACATAGTTAGCCAATTTGTGGCCTCCCAGGTGCCAGGTGTCAACCATGTGTCACCTGGCTAGATGTTCATTTCAGCACTTGTTTGTCCAGACATAAACTAGCTTAACTAGGTTCAAATGCTTTTTGCCCTCTGCCGATGTTTTGTAGAAGGAGAAAATGAGCTGGTGCTGTGAATTTTAGTCGGGTTAACTTTGTTAAAAGGTTCAGAATGATGACTTTATTAGTAAAAGTTTGTATCTGGCATTTGAAGATTTCAGAGGGATTCTCTAGAGTAGGGATTTAATGTCCTGTTTTTTGGGAAAATAAAGCAAAAATAGGAAGACGTTCTTACTCTTTATTTTGCAAACCATCTATTCTCTCATATATTTCATCCCAACTGCAGTTTCTCTCTCTTCCTCTGTCAGCACCTCTATTCTCCACCCTCTCTTTCCTCCCCATCTGCCTCTCCCTCATTTCACTTCAAAAAAAGGGCAGGACTCCTAGGGATATATAACAACAGGTCAAGTTGCAATAAGATTAGCTACCTCCTCTTATATCAAGGCTGGACAAGGCTACCCAATAGGAGCAAAAAGGGTCCCAGAAGCAGACAAAAGAATTAGGGACATACCTTCCCCCCATATTCCTTCTCTCAAGAGTCCCACAAAACACCAAACTGCACAACTATAACACATATGCCGAGGGCCTAACTGTCAGTTCAGTCTCAGTGGGTCCCAGTGAGTTCAGGTTTGTTGGGCTCCTACAATGCTTCCTCTTTAGCAGGATTCCATGAACTCTTTCTAATGTTCGACTATGAGTCTCTACATTTGTTTCCATCAGTTGCTGGATGAAGCCTCTCTGATGACAATTATGTTCGACACCAATCTATGAGTACAGGAGAATACAGGCATTGTTTCATTGACATTTCTTTTTGCCATGTTTGGTTCTATCCCAAGTCTCTGGTTTCTGGTCTTCCGGGAATTGTCAGTAGTGGTCTCCCTTTTATAGCATGGGCCCTAAGTTGGTATAGTGATTGGTTTGCCACTCCCACAGTTTCTGTGCCACCCTTACCCCAGCACCTCATGCTGGCAGGACATCAATTCTATCAGAATGGCTAAGATCAAAAAACCCAAGTGACAGCTCATGCTGGTGAGGATGTGGAGCAAGGGAATCATGCCTCCATTGCTGGTGAAAGTGCAAACTTTTACAACCACTTTGGAAATAAATCTGGAAGTTTCTCGGGAAATCTAAAAATAGATCAACAGTCAAGACCCAACTATACCACTCTTGAGCTATACCTAAAAGACACCTCACCTTACCAAAAAGACATTTGTTTAAATATTTTCATAGCAGCTTTATTTGTAAAAAA
>REGO01000461.1:1399256-1415422 GCA_010120015.1 Rhombomys opimus | reverse complement strand
CAAACATTGGGAACAACTTAGATGTCCCTCAGCTGAAGAATGGGTAAAGAATGTGTTGCATTTAAACAATGTAGTTACAAACAATATCATCATGAAACTTTTAGGGAAATAGAACTTTAAAAAAAAATCATCCTCATCACTTCCACTTGAGTGGGGAACAACCTGACCAGGCCACAGAGGAAGACTATGAAAGACAGTCCTGATGAGACCTGATAGACTAGAGTCAGATGGAAGGGGAGGAGGTCCTCCACTATCAGTGGACTAAAGAAGGGGCATGGGAGGAGAGGAGAGAGGGAGGGTGGGACTGGGAGGGAATGAGGGTGGGTTAAAGCTGGGATACAAAGTGAAATTATAATAAATAAAATTTATATAAAAAAATCATCCCAAACTAGGTAACTCAGACCCTGATACACAAAAACGGTGTGTACTCTCTTATAAGTGGATATTAACTGCAAGGTAAAGAATAATCATCCTGGCTTCACAGGTCCAGAGAGTTAGTTAAAGAACATGGAGGGCTCACAGGGGTTGCATGGAAGAAAGGGTAGGAAGAAAGACATGGGGAAAGGAAATAGAATAGATATTGCAGGTAGGCTGGAACAGAGGAGATCAGATGGAGAGAGAATGGATGGAGGCAGTACTGGAATGACAACTAAAATTGGTAGGGGGCAATTTGAGGACAAGGTAGAAACCAGGCATCATTGAAAGTCCGAGGAATCTGCTAGGGTGAGCCTAGGTAAGAAACCCAGGAATGGGCATAAGGAGCCCAGCCCCTGGCTATCTCCTACAACCAGGTAAGACTTTCTTTGTTCTTTTTTTCCCCCTGAGGGTATTATTTTTATTATTATCATTTATTACAATTTATTCACTTTGTATCCCCTCTGTAGCCCTCTCTCTCATCCCTTCCCAATTCCACCATCCCTCCCTCTTCTTCCCTGTGCCCCTCCCCTAATCCACTGATAGGGATGTCCTCTTCACCTTCTATTTGACCCTAGCCTATCAAGTCTCATCAGGAGTGGTTGCATTGTCTTCCTCTGTGGTCTGGCAACTCTGCACCCCCTAGGGGGAGGTGATTAGAGAGACTGTCACTGAGTTTATGCCAGAGACACCCTCTGCTCCTCTTACTAGGGAAACCAATGGATCCTGAGCTGCCATGGGCTACATCTGTGCAGGTGTTTTAGATCCTCTTCATTCATGGTCCTTGCTTGGGTATCAGTCTCTGCAGGGCTCCCAAGGCTCAGTTATTTGTTGTTATTGTTGTTTTTGGCTCCGTTGATCTCCTTTTTGAGCTCCTGTCCCCTCCTGGTCTTTCTTCCTACCCTTTCTTCCATAAAATCCATGTCCTCTGCCCATTTTTGGCTATAAATCTCAGCTGCTGCTTCCATACCTCAATTAGTAATGTCTTTCAGAGTCCTTCTTTAGTAGGTTCCTGTCTTGTTTGGCTTCTAACGTCTATCGTGTTTGTCCTTCTGAATGAGGATTGAGCATCTTCCCTAGTGTCTTCCTTGTTGTTTAGCTTCTTTAGCAGTATAGATTTTAGTATGTTTATGCTATATGATATGGTTAATATCAACTGATGAGTGTGTTTTTCTGTTTCTGGCTTACCTCACTCAAGATGATCTTTTCTAGTTTCCACCATTTGCCTGCTTGGGATACCAACCTAGCCATAAAACCTTTGACCTACAACTTGAAACAGAACATTCTTATCACTAGTTACAGAGGGCTGAATTGCAGAGACTTCCTTAGAGAGAACATGTTATAACACTTCCCACTTTTCTTTTGCCCTCTCATTTACTTCCATTTGAAAAATTGCTATATTTTTTTCTTTAGTATAATAGTGCTTAGGTTTTATCAACATTTTGGGTCTTCATTTTCCTATGGGGTCTCACAGATTGTAACACTCTGTGTGCTTTTGTAGTCCTCTCTTTTGTTAATCTTTTTAAAGCCTAATTAATTCTCAAGCCCAGCTGGAGACCATGCAGGTAAAGAGTTTCTCGTCCACAGTGGCTCAGAATTATAAGCTCTAAGTCTGAAATTGAATAGATCATTATGAGAGACCAGTGAGAATATGGAGAGGTACTAGTAGCCTACAGTGCACTTTTTTGATATGCACGAAATATATAATCCATCAAAAAGATAATGAAAATATCTGGTTTTTATTAGCATTAAAAAAAAAAACTTTTGCTCTGTAAAAGATAATGTGAAGACAAAAGAAAAGAACTACATACTATGAGAAACCACATTCTTAACCTGACAAATGACTATTAAGCACACCAAATTATTAAAACTTAATTATAAGACAAGGAGCAACTTGAATTAAGTAGACCAAAGAGATCAATTGTTATCTCACCAAAAAGTTATGCAGACAGACAATTTTGTGAAAGGAACTTCTACAACAAAATACTAATAAATAGTAAATTAAAATGAGATCTCACTATCTGCTTATATAAATGTCCTTTAGTCACAATACTGACAGTACCCATTTGGAGTGCAAAGAGATACAGAGTCTTTGATGTTTTTTTGTGACACTATATACAGGCATACTATAAGATGCATCAATTTTCATCTTTCAATTAGGTTTTAAAGACTTAAGGGTATCATTACAGGAACCTAAACACTGGTCCCTATTCATACTCACCAAAATATGTTAACAAGCAGAATGAGGAAGAAAAGACTTCACTACATCTAAATAATAGAATAACATTCATTGCTGGAAAGATATGAACTGTTAAACCATGATAAGACATGAAGAAACCCGTGAAAGAACTAACCTGAATGGCTACCAAGTTCATGGTTCAAAAACCATATGGCATTATAGATAAGGAAAAATTATGGAGATAGTAAAAACAATCAACAGTTGACAGTTGGTGAGGAAGATAGATATATAGGGCAATCATAGAGGATTCTTAAGTTAGTAATAGTAATCTGAATAATACAGTAATCCTGGGTAGATGTAAGGTATATATTTATTCAAATTCATACAATAGCCATTATAAACATGGAACCTTAATTTGTACATTCACATAACATTCTATATTCTGAGCAATTTTGTACTTATGTATTCAGGAATGTGTATGATTGTAAGTATGTATGTAGGCATACATGTATCAAACAGCAATTAATGACAAAGGGGGGCATGACAAGAGCAAGAATATTAATATGGAAGTATTTAGAACAAGGAAAGAGAAAACAAATTATGCAAATATAATAATTTCAAAAAAATAAAAGAAAGAAATGATAAAGACTGGAGCCTAAGGTAAACTCAGTCTTTCGGGCACTATAATGTGTGAATGTAGGTTGATCAGTTGTAAAAAGTATTCCCTCCCAGCAGTAGATGTGGAAATGAGTAAGTGTGTCAGAGCAGAGAGTATGTGCAAATTCTCTGTACCGAAATTGCAATTTTTTAAATTTTTTAAATTTTTATATTAATTAGAGTTTATTTACTTTGTATCCCAGCTGTAGCCCCCTCTCTCATTCCCTCCCAATCCCACTCTCCCTCCCTCATTTCCTCCCTGCCCTTCTCAAAGTCCACTGATAGGGAAGGTCCTCTTCCCCTTCTATCTCACCCTAGTTTTATCAGGTCTCACCAAGACTGGCTACAATGTCCTCCTCTGTTGTCTAGCTAGGCTGCTCCTCCCACTGGGGTTGGGGGTTGGGAAGGTCAAAGAGCTAGCTGCAGAGTTCATGCCAAAGGCAGTCCCTGTTCCCCTTACTAGGAAGCCACTTGGATACTGAGCTGCTATGGGCTACGTCCGACATTGGAAGTAGGAAAAAATGAGAAGCAGGATAGGAGCCTACCATAGAGGGCCTATGAAAGACTCTACGTAGCAGTGTGTCAAAGTAGATGCTGAGACCCACGGCCAAACTTTGGGCAGAGTGCAGGGAATCATATGAAAGAAGAGAGAGTTAGTAAGACCTGGAGAGAACAGGAGCTCCACAAGGAGCAAATATATCTGGGCACAGGGGCTTGTCTGAGACTGATTCTCCAACCAGGGACCACACATAGATATAACGTAGAACCCCTGCTCGAAATTGCAATTTTGTTATGCCTTAAAGTTCATCTAAAAATTTCGCCTTAAATATAGCAATGATAAAAGGCAAATAGTGAAGCAATTTAACCTTATATTTTTTATCCTATCATATGTGTGTGTATTTGACCTGGGAAAGTGGGAAACTGTGGGAATGGGGTACAAACCCAGTGATTTGTTAATTCCATTCACAACATCCCTGTTACAAACAACAGCGGTCCTCATAAAAATTCTGCTTACATCATTTACACAAAGAATACATTTGCATGTCCTTTAATTTCAGAGCAGAATGTTTATCTATGATTATTTTATTTGGTCGTACAGTTCCATTATATGGCCTGTGGATTCATGATTTGGGACTTTGTCCTGATAGTTATCATGCTCTTCCATGGACTTCATCTGAGCTACTCAATTTATTCCTCTAATGCAATCTGTGAAAAATACAATAAAGCATACGAGAGGGATGTGAGAAAGGCAGATGGCATGGATGATGTCTCATTTTTCTGACAAAGATTGTAACAAGGATGGAAAATGATGCACTGCAAATCCATTGTAGTGACAAAGATGGTAATGAGAATTGGTTTGAATATATGCAACTGTATTCTCATTACCCTCTGCAGATTGTAATCGTCTCTCAGTGCTGTGCCCATCCTCCTCTCCCTGATCGGTCTTCCACATGATCTCCACCAGTTTGCCTTACAAACACTTATTAATAAACAGGGCATTAGTAAAACCAACTAATAAAAATCAGAGTTGGTGCTGGAGCTTAAATTCCAATGACAGATTGAAAACTGGTATTTTATTTTCTAGTGTAAAATGTTATCAGTTGGCATTCTAAATGACATTATTTCTCTAAAATTGTTCCTGTTTATTCTGCACAAAAAGCTTGGTGATTCTGAAGTCTACAGCACAGGACAAGGACAGGTAGTTTGACAAAGCAAAAAGAAAAATGAGTGGACAAGGAGCAAGATTTCAGTTTTAAACTGCGTGATGATGGATATTTGATTATCATTGTAAGGTGTGGATACATAAAATGTAAACCTTCAATTTTTAAGTGAAATTGTGAACTTAATTTGAAGCTATCATAAATTGAAGATTTGAGCTTGATATTTATATCTACCATTAACTAATTTTAGAATATATTGAAAAATGTGCCAAAGTTATTTCCTATAAAATATCAGAAAATAATTGTTTCCCCTAAAATACTAACATATTTTGAAATATACTGTGGATAGATTTAAAGAACCAAACAGCAATGATAAATACCTCTTAAGAAATTCACCAAATATGTTTTAAAGTTATGATATGGCCTGGTCAAGCAAGGAGAAAACATATTGAGTAACGGTATCCCAATTGTTTAAATTAATAGGATGAATCAAGAAACCAAAATTATGAGTATTCAAGATATAGGCATATTTTTAAAATTTATTTATTTGCTTATCTATCTATCTATCTATCTATCTATCTATCTATCTATCTATTACAGTTTATTCATTTTTTTTTCTTGGCTATAGCCCCTTCCTCATCTCCTCCAGTTCCCACCCACAATTCCTCTTCTCCCCCATGCCCCTTCCCTAGTCCACTGATAGGGGAAGACCTCCTCCCCTGCTTTCTGAACCTAGCCAATCAGGTCTCATCAGGGCTGGCTGCATCATCTTCCTCTTCCTCTGTGACCTGGTAAGGTTGCACCCCCAGCCCCAGGCTGAAATGGTCAAAGAGCTGGCCACTGAGTTCATGTCTGAGACAGACCCTGCCCCACTTACTAGGGAACCCTATTGGAAAATAAGCAGCCTGAGCAGGGTCCTTGGTTGGAGTATCATTCTCTGCAGGCATCCTGGCTTTGCTGGTTTCCTTGTGGAGTTCCTGTCCTCTCCAGGTCTTTCTGTCTCCCTTTTCTTCCATAAGGTTGCCTGAACTTTGCCCTATCTTTGGCTCTGTGTCTCAGTATCTTCTTTGATACCCTGGTGGATAGTCTTTCAGAGGCCCCCTGTGGAAGGCTTCTTTTCTGTTCTTTGCCTTCCCATGGAACACCCCTCAGCAATTAAAAACAAGGAAAACATGAAATTTGCAGGCAAATGGATAGAACTAAAAAAGGTAATCCTTAGTGAGGTAACCCAGAAACAGAAAGGCACATATGTTATATACTCACTTGTAAGTTGATATTAGCCATGTAATATAGGATAAACATACTAAAACCATAGTCCTACAGAAGCTAAACAAAAAAGAGGACCCTAGGGAAGAGGCTGAAACCTCTCTCAGAAGGGCAAACAAGATAGACATCAGAAGTAGACATTATCCTAAAAGTTGCATGCTTACTCCAGCAAATCAAAAGTCGTCAGAGAGAGTAGAACAACTAGAATCCCACCATTTTTTCCCGTGTAAATTAGATATCTATTCTTAATTTTGTGCACGTTCAAAACTGAGAAACATTGTGCCTTTTAAATTGGCTGCAAAATGATAACAACCAAATGCGTGATCCAAAGGAAGGATTTTAAAATCCATAGCTACACTCTATTAATTTTAGAACTTTATTATTTTGATGTGTGTTTATTCCTGAGTGAATGTATGTGTACCACATGTCTGTAGAGGGGAGCAGGGCGTTGGATCTCCTCTAACTGTAGTTATAGGGTCTTGAATGGCTTGGTGTGGCACTTGGAATTGAACACAGGTCTCTGCAGGAGCAGCAACTATGCTAATCTTCTTAGTAATCTCGCCAGTCCACCATCACTTCATATTTCTTACATTTGCTAAAATATGTTACATTCAGGCTATTTTTATTGTAGGCCTTTTATTATTTTAAGGTCATATTCACTTATGTCGCACCAGGTAATCACACATATTGAAACTTATTATTTTCTCCAGGCTTAGTAGCAATTTTATTTTATTTTATTTTATTTTATTTTATTTTATTTTATTTTATTTATTTTTTTTGCATAGCAACAATTTTAAAGGAAATACAGGCAACCCAAACATTTCAACCATTGTGCGTGGTTTAATCTCATACTTTTAATGAAAATTCTTTCATCGATTTTGTTTCTCCCAGAAGAGGTAGTTTTACTGTTCATAGCCACATTCTTTATTATAAAATGGAATGCTTCCCAAATCCTACCCACAATGTAGTATACAGCATGATACATTTCGTACTGTATAATATAGGTTACATATATATTCTATATTGTACGTATATATTTTGACTTCTGTGACCATAAGATTCACATTGGGTGATTCACATTTCATATTTTACATCTTCTGCAACATATTTCACAGTATTGTCTGTAACTTATTAAAGACTGAACTCGTTTGATAATAACAAATTCCCACAACGGCCCCAGCTAGCAGCTAAATATGACATCTGACACTGTCACATTCCTCTCTAAATGCCAGTGGACTCAATTTGGAATGAGATTGCCAGGTTGCCTTTTCAGGGATTTCATAAACAAGACATAAACGTAATTACAGATTAACTCTATCTGTAACATACTAGACTTGGATGCTGAGCACATAAGAGGGAAGTTATATGTAAGTTGAATCTCAATTAAACGTAGTGAAAATGAAGAAGAATGGAAGTGAAACAAGAAGTGTGTGTGTGTGGAACACATATATTTCATAACATAATACAACATATCACAATATAATACAAAGCAACTTGACATAGAATTCCTAAAATTCCCCACTTCTGTTTCCCATTTTGTTTGATTTTTCTTTGTTTAAGATTTATTTTTTTATATGTTTGTGTAATGTATACGAGGGCTCTATTTGTCAGAAGACAGCATCAGACCACATTATAGATTGTTGAGAGCCACCATGTGATTGCAGGACATTGATCTCTACCACACTCTTATTTTTTTCTGCCCTGAATTTTTTGTTTGTTCAGTTGTTGGTGGTTGGATTTTTAATACACAAGTCTACATGACTTAACTGTAATGAAGGAAATTATGTAACACTGGTAAATGTAATTTGGACCAGTTGTGGTCAGAATTGTGTAAACAATGTAATGAAATAATTTAATTATAGTCCCTTTTAATTTGTCAATTAGAATTTTTATCAAAAGTCAATCAGATTTAAATAAGTCATTCTAATATTTCCTAATTTGTATGGTATGACATAGTCATCTTATTATAGAAAGCAGAAATAAAACTTTTTCTATTAATCACTCTTAAATAAATGGAGTGTATTTAATGGTGCTACTCTTGAAGGAAACTGACATGATATGAAGGGTCCTGCTGATGAGATCAGTTCCTCAGTGAAGATTTTTCTTGCTCCAAATGAAGGAGACGTTGAACTTACACACATCAAGGAAGACATAAATATCAATACTGATACTTAGATCAGAAAAAAATATTACAAAGTGAAGATTTGCGTTATTAGCCTTGCTTTGGTTTAAATTTGAAATTTTAAAACCAGAGTCCTAAAATTCCAGCTGTGGTTGCATTTCTTGTCTTCTCTCAAACCATATCATTTAGTCTTATTCTCTTGAGCATTAAGTAGATGATGAACCACGTGGATGTTGGCTCCATCCATATCAGTGGGAGACAAGGAAGGGAACTGATTCCACTTATTGGCAAAAAAGAAAGCTGCTCTTACATCAATGGCAGACATGCATTTCCAAGAAATAGTCATAGCTTTTAACCTCCTGGCAGGGAGGTCTAGGACAGAAAGAGACCTGCTTGAATCTTGTGTTTAGGCTTTAAAGATAAAGAAACTAATTTGACCTCATTAACATTTTTATTTAATGAGTCAACAGAGATAATTTTGGAGCTATGATCAAATAAAAGGAAACTAGTATTGATTTTATTGCATTAGAGGCTGTAAATACATTTCAAAAGACTGTAGTTTCTTATCCTACATGTGGCAATATCACTACCTGAGCTTTGCTTGCTAATTAGAATCTTAATTTATTTTATTACAAACACTAAAACAGCCCAGAGGAGTCTTTCATTTAAAATCTGAGAATAGATTTCCCCATAGGGCTCTCTTACCCCTGAAGTAAATATGTACAGCTTCTATAAAGATTCCTTTGTTGTCATTCAGCATGTACAGTGTTTAAGTGGTCTACCTGTAATTTTATAAAGTTTAATACAGGAAGCATGCTGAAATTCTGAAACAAACAAAAAATCAAATGCTTTTTAGTTATATAGGAAGAAATTAAAAACCGTAAACTCGTGTGCATCTTGTAACTTTTTTTGTTACATCTTCTCTTTTTTCATAATATGCTGTACAAATAAACATCACAGGAGGACCAGAAAGGTATTCCACTGTCTAGGAAGGATGCTGATTACTTAACTCAGGCTGGTGGCACCTGAAGTAGAGAAAACAGAGTAGATAACAGATAGCATGTGAATGCAGAATAGACAGGTGTTGATGGGTTGGTTGTAGGGTCTGAGAGAAAGGACAAAACCAAAAATGTCTTCAGGAAACTTTTCATTATATATGACTTTACTGAATATTGTTACTTCCATAACTAAATGTTGACTTGGAACTTCTTACCTATTAGAAGTTGGAATAGGACTATTGTCAGATAGTAGGGGAGTAGGACTTACCCTATCAGTGAACTGGGGGAGAAGGATAGAGATTGAAGAAGGAGAAAGGGTGGGAATGAGAGGAGGTTTGGAAGGGGGTTACAACTGGGATACAAAGCAAATACATTGTAAATAATAATAATAATAACAATAATAATGAAGAAAAGAAATGTCAAGTCATGGCTTGTAGTAGATGAACATCTACTTGAGCTTTTATTGTTGCTGTAATAAAACTGTAAATGGAATATCTTTCCTATCTTTGAAAGATTATTAAAGGATTAGTGAGAAGCTCACCCAAACGACCAGATGTACTATAGTGTTTTCATTAAAAAAAGAAAAGCGTCTGATTGTATTGGCCACATTTGGCCATATTCTGGGATCATTTTCTGAGCTTCAAGACTTTGTCAAATGTTGCATTATTGCTGAAGAAGCTTTGGTAAGAAGAATGCTTGTCGCAAGCATGGTAGATGCTTCTGAGTAGGAATGTGTGGAGGACAATTATGATATTTCAAAGGCTTTATAAACATTATGTATTCCACACAGATTGTAAACTGGAAATGTTAAAAAGAAAATGTGAAGCATTATTTTAGCACAGTCCATGCTGCTACTTGCAGTCTCCTTTTGACTTGAATAGCACTCGTACTCAAAATTATAGCTATTACAGAAGAAATTGCAAATTAAATGTAGGGAGGTGTATAAGCTATGTCTTCACCAGTTCACCAGCACAGTGAGAAACATGCTAGTCTGACACCATAAGTCGATCCTAAGTAGATGTCATGGTAACTGTGACACTTGTGCCCCATTTATATATATAACTTTTAAAGAAAATATTTTATGACTATGCTTGTTTTGCTTGTGTGTGTGTGTGTGTGTGTGTGTGTGTGTGTGTTTGGGAGAGAAAAGTAAATATATCTACATGTGTTTGTGAATCACTCTTCAGTAATTGTCCATACTGTTTGTTTTTAAGTCAGTGGCTACCACCAGTTAGAGGCCAGGAAGCCCTGTACACATCTAGTCTTTGCCTTGCCAGTGCTGGTTTCAAAGTGGGTGTTATCATGTTCTATGTATCTATGTATCTATCTAACTATCTTTCTATCTGTCTATTTATAATATATTCATGTGTTTATATATACATATGGGGTATAGAAATTGAGCTTGTCCTAGTATTTACAAGGAAAGCACTGTATCAACTAAGCCATCTCCCAAACTACAACTCCAATATTTACAGTAAAGGTGGTTTCGTTTTGTTTGTTTTGTTTCTCCACATGAATAGCTTAAGAACATGTTAGTTCCTATGGCCAGAATTTTGTGAACAAACATAAGACAAAGCTTCTGTCTGGTGATACAATTACTAAAGTCCCATTTACTGATGCTTGTCTGGACATGTTTTCCCCAAAGCTACATTTTGCAATCTAAAAAATATATCTTAATCTTCATTTGATAATCTTCAGTATTACAGATGTGGACACATTTTTAAATGTGAATATAGAATGCATCTTTTCTTTGCCAAATACTTCATAATAACAGCTAAAGAAATGACAGTGACATGAATAGGTATAATCTAAAACAAACCTTTACAATTTTCAACTCTTTTCAAGAAGGATTTAATTCTCCTTACCAGCATTTCAGTAGAACTGTCAGAAAAGAATATAACTTTGTTGACTGACCTACAATTTTATTTTAGAGGAAGGTAAACATTATCAGAAAAATTGCCCAAAGACAGGTACTTGAAGAGTGAAGAATAAATTGGCTTTATGATATATAAATTGGAAAATTGGTCTTGCTATCTCAGGGAACTCAGTGCAACTTGGGCAAATTGTGATCAATAGTAACCCTGCAAAATATGTCTGCCCCCAGGACTAATAAACTGGAGAACATTTAATCTTACTGCTTCTATGAATCCAGACACAATACTGTTGCTCTTTTTTTCATTCTTTAAATTTACATTTTATGCCAGGCTGAGGATTTCTGTAGTATGAATTTAAAAATGTAAAGATCTATAATTGGCCAGCAGTGTATTGTTAGCAAGTAAACATACTCCGCATAAAAAGTAAATATTTTCTGATGAGAGTTGCTACCCTGTAACTATTGCTTAAATGTCTAGCCAACTATTGTAACTATTGAATACGCTTCTTTAGTGGAAGTATTGATTTAATATTTGTATATTAAGAAATTATAAGAACACAAAATTGAATATTTTACATAGTTTGTATCAACACCTGAATCTAGAAATATTTAATGTTGGTTTGTTTTATGCTTGCATGTAAGTTATAAACTTTATCTGCCATGACCAGGCATTCTAATAAGTTTTCCTTATAAATATTGAAGGAGAATGTATTGAAAAATCATGTTGGAGCATTTTTTTAAATTAAGGTTCCCTCTTCCCAAATGGCTCTAGATTGTGTCCAATTGACATGATACTAGTTGTCACAAATGACCTCTTCTCAAATTGACATATAAATACATCTCTATTGAACTATAACCTTTGCTTTCTAATTTATCCACAAGATCTCACATTAATATTACATTATAAAACAGAAATGACTTTAAAAAGTCTCACAATCTTTAAAAAAGTCAAACACTCAAGTTCAGTTTCTTTGAAATGCCTAGTCTCTAAGAGCCAGAGTATTAAGAAGTTTGCTGTTGGACTCTACTCTTCGGAATCTCAGCATCTTATAAAGTTTCACCAACATAAGTGCCTAAACATGAGCTGAACATGGAAAGCAGCAATATATATTACAAAGCGGACAATGGAAAGCCTAATGTCAAAATAAAGCAAACATTTGGAAAAGAAATATGATATTTATAATGAATTTATGTATTTTAAAATAATCCCTATTTATTATTCATTGTTCAGTTTACTAAATGTTGTTGAAATTCACATTTTATAAAATCTTTTATGATTTCTAAGCCAAATATAAATTCTTTTCAAAACCCTATTGTAAGGTATTTATAGCTGCTAAAGTTTGGGTAATGATTGATTTAGGTTCATACTTCTAGATCATTATCTCCTTCAGAGATGATCCACATGTGTCTTACCTGTTTTCACTAAAGAGTCCTAAGCAGAGCAAAAAACAAAGCACACATGAGAAGAGACTGCATGAGGGAGTGAGTAGCACTGACAGTTACGGTGAAAAAGCAAATTGCTTCACATAAAGTTCCTAAAATGAATGTATGTCATTACCTCCTCTGAACAATGAAAGAAAAATTTTCAGTGTTAAGACTGTATTTTGGAGAACTTGCTTTAATCACAGAAGATTTATGCACTGGACTGAGTAATAAATCCTTTTTAGTATTGATCCTGCTTAGAATAGTAAGATGCTTTCTCCAGCCTCAGTGTTGTAAAGCAGAACATTTAGCAATGACATGTCACAAAAGTCTGTGTTCTATTAGGAATGGCATCAGATTTACTCAAGCATTTATCTGGTTTATGCATAATCGCTAGTCGCCCTTGGTCCATATGTGACAGTCTTATGTCTCCACCTTATTAAGGTTATATTAACATGAAGTTGATATGAATGAGATAATAAAATATGAAAATAATACAATATAAAAATGAAATAATCAAAATTAACTTTCATATAGTCAGTCAATATCTTGATGAATGAACAGGGCCACACAGAAACTGGCCAAGAATGTATCACTTTTATTGAACATTAATTATAGGAGTCAGAGGACCAGAAAAACTGCCATGAGAGTATGTCCCTTAGAAATGACTGTCTACACAAAACCTCCCAAAATGACATTAATAAACATACTAACATGTAAGAGGGACTCTCAGAGGCTCCAACTTTAGGAAAAGAACTACTGCTAACCAACTGCTGCTCAGAGGATAGAATCAGTCTTTCATGGGGATGAACTCCTAACAGCTTAGCCAATAACAGGAGATCATCCTTGAAGTCAAACGAATACCAACAGTACAAAATGGACTGAGCACACTGTATTTAAGTATGTATTTATATTATAGTATTTATATAATATGTATTTATATTAGTTATTTATATTGCAGTCTCATATATATAAGATTCATATATATATATATATATATGAATATATGAGACTAGAATCTAAAGTATGTTATTCCCACTAAAAACCACGATAAAAAGGAGAAAATGGAGAGTTCCTCTCTATGCATGGTTCTTGGTTAGAGTATCAATCTCTGCAATGCCCTCAGGGCCCAGTTTTTTTTTTTTTCTCTTTTCTTTTTTGCTTTGTTAGACTTCTTTTGGAGCTCTCTTCCACTCCAGGTCTTTCTCTCTCCTGCTTCTTTCATAAAATTCCATGCATTCTGCCCAAAATTTGGCAAAAATCTATGCTCAGATGTAGCTCATAGACTCAGTCTCCAAGTGAATTCACTAGTAAGGGGAACAGGGACTGTCTCTGACATGAAATAATAGGCCTGCTCTTTGATCACCTCCCCCTGAGCAGGGTGCAGCCTTGCCAGGTCATAGAGGAAGACAATGCAGCCAGTCCTGATGAGACCTGATAGGCTAAGGTGAGATAGAAGGGGAGGAAGACCTCCCCTATCAGTGGACTTAGAGAGGGTCATGGGAGGAAATGAGGGAAAGAGGGAATGATTGGAAGGAGATGAAGAAGGGGCTTCAGCGGGGATACAAAGTGAATAAAATTTAATATATAATTAATAAAAAGAAAATGAAGAGTTTGTATATATGTAACAATAATAATCACAGGATAAGAGGTCTGAATTTGAGAGAGCATAAGTGATGGGAGGACACAAGAGGAGATGGACAGAGGAAAGGGAAGTGGATATGTCTTTTATATCAAATAGACAGTTGCTTATGTTGTATGATCTTTTCTCTACATGTTTTTTTTTCTGACTCTGATTTTTAATAAACATGTTTCCCAAAATCTTGGGGATAATAGTTTTGAGTTAATGTGTCTTAAATCCTTGGTAACAATACTTGGGATATTCTCAGATGATTAAGAATGACATCCTCTACCTGATAAAACAGGATCAGATGAATGGGGGGGAGTCCCCCCTCATCAGTGGACTTGGAAAGGGGCAAGGTGGTGATGAGGGAGGGAGGGATGGACTGGGAGGGAATGAGGGTTCGGGACACGGCTGGGATACAGAGTTAATAAAATGTAACTGATAAGGAAAAAATAAAATAAAAAAAAAGAATGACATCCTCAATAGGGATTTGGTAGCTTAAGCAAGATAAGTCTATATATGGTAGGCATAAATTAGTATGTATTTGATGAATACTTGTTATGAAACAGCTATTTCTTAGGAACATAGAGAAAAAATATGATATCAGATACTGATAAAATAATTGCATTCATTAGAAACTGTAAGACTATATTTTAAATCTCTTAATTAGTATTTGCAAGCCAATTCTACTTCATAAAAAATTTAGGCCTAACTCTATAAAACAAAAATGACACAACATAGTGTGTCTTTTTATTATTTTTGTCATTATTATTTTTTTTACAATCTATTCACTCTATATCCCTGCTATAGCCCCCTCCCTCATCTCCTCCCAGTCCCATCTCTTCCCCCTATGGCCCTCCCATAGTCCACTGATTTGGGAGGTCCTCCTCCACTACTATCTGACACTAGCTTATTTAGTCTAATAAAGACTGTCTGGTTCTTCTTTCTCTGTGGCCTAATAAGGCCACCTTACCAAGGGGAAGTGATCAAAGATCAGGCAACAAATTTTATGCTAGAGACAGTCCCCATATTTTAGTAGTTGGCCCCCATGGTGACTGAGCTGCCCATGGGCTACATCTGAGCAGGGGGTCTTGGTCCTTTCCATGCATGGTTCTTGGTTGATTCATCAGTCTCTGCTTGCCTCGTTGGACCCAGATGTTGATCCTGTTGTGGAGCTCCTCTCCCTCCATGTCTTTCTATTCCCCCCCCCCTTCCATAAGATTCCCTGTACCCTGCTCAAAGTTTGGCTATGAGTCTTAGCATCTGTTTTGATACCATGCTGGGCAGAGTTTTTCAGAGGCCCTCTGTGGTACTCTCCTGTCCTGTTCTCTGTCTTCTTCTGCTTCTGATATCTATTCTTTTTGCCCTTCAAACTGGGAAACAATTTTCACAAACCCTATACACAACCCTTAATATCCAGAATATATAAAGAACTCAAAAAGTCAAACACCAACAAAGTAATCTTTTAAAAATATGGGGTACAGAGCTAAACAGAGAATTCTCAACAGAGGAATATCAAATGGCAAAGAAACACTTAAAGAAATGTTCAACATCCTTAGTCATTAGGGAAATGCAAATCAAAATGACCCTGAGATTCTACCTTACACCCATCAAAATGACTAAGATAAAATCTTAAGTGACAACACATGCTGGAGAGGATGTAGAGAACGGGGAAGCCTCCTCCATTGCTGGTGGGAATATAAACTTGTACAGCCACTTGGGAAAACAATCTCACTCTTTTTCAGAAAATTAGGAATAGTGCTGCCTCAAGATCCAGCTATACCACTCCTGGGCATATCTTCAAAAGATGCTAAACCATAGAATAAGGACATTTGCTTAACTACATTCATAGCAGCTTTATTAGTAATAGTCAGAATCTGGAAACAACCTAGAGGTCCCTCAACTGTAGAATGGATGCAGAAATTGTGGTACTACTCAGCAATTAAAAAC
>REGO01000461.1:1272830-1287697 GCA_010120015.1 Rhombomys opimus | reverse complement strand
TAGAAAAGATCATTCTGAGTGAGGTAATCCAAAAACAGAAAGACACTTATGATATATACTTACTTACAAGTGGATATTAGCCATAAAATATAGGATAAAAATAATAAAATCTATAGTCCTAAAGAAGCTAAACAACAAGGTGGACCCTAGGAAAGATGTTTAACCCTCATTCAGAAGGACAAACAGGATAAACATCAGAAAAAGGAGAAGACAAAAAACAGGACAGCAATCTTCCACATAGAAACTCTGGAAAACTCTACTCATCAAGGTATCAAAGGAGATACTGAAACTCATAGCCAAACTTTGGGCAGAGTGCAGAGGAGACAAGAACACCACAAGGAGAACAACAGAGCTAAAAAAACAAAACAAAACAAAACAAAACAAAAAAAACAAACAAATAAACAAACAAAAAACTGGGCTAATTGGAGGCCTGCCAAGAATGGTACTCCCACTAAGTACCATGCATAAAGAAGACCTAGACCCCATGTTCAAAGGAAGCCAATAGGTTGCTCAGTTTCCAAGTGGGCACCCTAGTAAGGGGTACAGGGACTGTCTCTGACATGAACTTAGTGGCCTGCTCTTTGATTACTTCCCCCTGGTGTGGGTGCAGCCTTGCCAGGCCATAGAGGAAGATGATACAGCCAGCCTTGATGAGATCTAATAGGCTAGTGTCAAACAGAAGGGGAGAAGGGTATGAGGGAAAGGGAATAGGGGGAGAAGAGGAAGGAAAGGTGGGGCCAGGAGATGAAGAAGGAGGGGACTGCATCGGGAATACATAGTGAATAAATTCTAACAAATAAATAATTAAAAGAAAAAGAAAAAAGCCTAACTTAAAATAGGTTTATATATAGCATGATATTTTACAAATCAAAGTTGGATTTTATGTTTTAAAATTTTATATGTATTTATCATGTATGAATATATAGCCTGCATACAAGCTTGTGAACCCTGTGTGTGCCTTGTGTCTCCTGGATGCCAGAAGACATCTGATTACTTGGAGCTAAATTAAACTTGGTTTGTTCATGTTCATTCTGGTAACCAAGCTAAGGTCCTCTATGTGAATGAAAGGTACTCTTAACTCCTGAACCATCTCTCCAGACTTAAACTTTAGCTTATTAAGTAGATTTTTTTTAACATTTTTCAAATATGGGACTTGAGCAGAAATAAAGAGAAAGAGAGAATGTCTGTATATATGTAAAACACAGGTATTAGCATAGAATGAGATTGATAATAAATAGATACAGATATATGGATAAATAGACTATAGATGGATCGATGGATTGATGGATAGACAAATAGATAGACAGACAGATAGATGATAAATAGATAAAAAATAGGCTAAACAACAGATTTACTGACATTAAAGAAAGATGGTAGAAAATTCACAATGAAGCCAGCTAGGCTTGTCTGTCATAGGATTTTTTGATCGATAATGCTTTAATGTATGTTTCTACCCAGTTCTGTTGACTAGTTTTGCCTTTATTCACTTTCATTATGGAGAAAAAAATGTCTGAAACTATGAGCAGTATTATGAGGCTATTTGTGGCCTCCAATGCTGTAGGCAGAATAAGCATTGTTCTTTAAGTTCCTGAAGTCTATTTAATTGGGGAAGACACATATGCCATTAAGGCAAAGTAGAGGTTAGAGAAAATGTTTCAAAAAATTTACATAAGGTGGGTTAACAGAATATCAAAGGAGAATAAAGACCATAAGGATGAGATGTAAAAGCCCACAGGTGATAGAAAGGCACAGTAAATGAGCAATATAGTTAGGAATTGTAGGTAAAGTTACATATTTAACAGTTGCATAATATTTGTGGCCACAAAGATGTATAATCTAGTTTCTTTACCTGGAAATATCCATTTTAAGCATTTCCCAATGTGTGATATAGACCACAGGGGACATAAACGGGATCAGCCATTTCATTAGGGCTTCCACTGAGAGGGGTGGAGGACATACATGATCTTAACATTACCAGATATTTTCACTTTCAAGAGAAACAGGCATAGAATGTAAAATCTCTCTACATTTAAAATTCAGATCTTGCTGGTGGGAATGTAAACTTGTACAACCACTTTGGAAATCAATATGGAGCTTTCTCAGACAACTTGGAATAGTGCTTCCTCAAGATCCAGCTATTCCACTCCTAGGCATCTATCCAATATATGCTCAACTATGCAACAAGGACATTTGCTCAACCATGTTCTTTAGCAGCTTTATTCGTAATCGCTAGAATCTGGAAACAACCCAGATGTCTCTCAGCAGAGGAATGGATGCAGAAATTGTGGTACATTTACACCATGGAATAAGACTCATCAATTAAAAACAAGGAAATCATGACATTTACAAGCAAATGGTGGGAATTAGAAAAGATCTCCTGAGTGAGGTATCCCAGAAGCAAAAAGACACACATGGTTTATATTCACTTATAGAGTGGATATTAGACATATAACATAGGATAAACATAGTAAAATCCTTACACCTAAAGAAAATAAGCAAGAAGGAAGACCCGGGGTAAGATGCCCAATCCTCACAGAAAGACAAACAGGATGGACATCAGAAGAGGGAGAAAACAAGGAATAGGGCAGGAGCTTAGAGCACAGGGCCTCTGAAAGACTCTACCCAGAATGGTATCAAAGCAGATGCTGAGACTCATAGCCAAACGTTGGGCAGAGTGCAGGGAATTTTATGAAATAAGGGGTAGATAGAAAGACCTGGAGGGGACAGGAGCTTCACAAGTATAGCAACAGGACCAAAAGATTTGGGCAAAGGGGTCTTTTCTGAGACTGATATTCTAGCCAAGGGCCATGCACATATGTAGCCCATGGCAGCTCAGTCTCCAAGTGTGTTCCCTAGTAATGGGAACAGGGACTGTCTCTGACATGAACCCAGTGGCTGGTTCTTTGATCACCTCACTTTGATGGGGGAGTAGCCTTACCAGGCCACAGAGGAAGAAAATGCATCCAGTCCTAAGGAGACCTGATAGGCTAAGTTCAGAGGGTACTGGAGGAAGACCTTCCATACCAGTGGACTTGGGGAGGGTCATGGGAGGAGAGTGGGACTGGAAGTGAATGAGGGAGGGGACTACATCTGGGATTCAATGTGAATCAAATGTAATTAATAAAAAATAATTAATTTTTTTCTACTTAATAAAAATAACTGTCCCACATGAAATTCATATGCTGGCTATACTCAGACAGAAGCAAGAAACAATTTGCAATTGTTTTTGAAGTAATATTTTATTTGTATGTAAATAATTAGACTAAAATTTTACATCCAAAATAACACTTTTTAAAAGTCTATGATTGATTTAAATACACCGTTAAAAAAAGAAAAATAATGAGTATCCTAATTTACTTTCTTCCTACCTTGAAAAACCTTTTCTTGCTATGAGACTTAGGAAAGGACACTTAATGACATGGACAATCCTGCAGATGTGAGAATAGATGATTTAGATTTGTTCTCCAGTATCTTTATCCAAAACAGCATGAACTACATAGTAAGTTTGTGAGTCAGTTTTGGTGTCATTGGCTTCAGAAAGAATTACAATGTTTTATCAGCTATAAAATTTTGTACTGACACTAATGCTGATAAAATAATTTCCTTCTAAACCATGGTTCTAATCTCAGGACAGAGTTATGCATTCTACCATTGAGATCTATTGACTCAGAAATTCTGGTATTTTCTTCATAGTTTTCTTTCCATAAGCCTTTGATTATAACCTCACTAGTAAGTAAATGTCAGCCTTAGAGTAAATCACAGGACTCTTTATAATCAATAGTTTTGTGTTTTCTATTATTGTTTCATTTTACATACTCTACTTGACAGTGTCAGTATTTCCATTAGTTAAATGAATCAGATTTTGCTTCTCAAAAATAGGAAATAGATGGAACCATCATTTTGAAGTGCATGCCCAAGAATAAAAAAATTGGCAAAAGGGGAATTCTTTTTTTATATGCTGTCTTTTCGAAGGTAGTATTCCCAAATGAAATATCATTATTTAAAGTGATTTTTCATGGAATAGTTTCCATACAAACATCACCATAGTTCCCTTTCAATGTTTCCACATTATTTTTAAACACTATTTATAACTGAAAAATAATTTAACATGGTCTTACTCAATTCTCTTCTCTTTCCATTTACTAGAAATTATATTCCATTTTTTGTCTCTATATTTATTCTGTCTTTTACCTCTTTCTTCTACATACTGCTCTCTCCTGTTCCCTTTGCTGGAGCTTGATGGCCCTGATTTTAATAGAGTCCCTGGAAATGGCTCTTTCTATCTTGTGCTCCTTTGGGATCGTAGTTCATGGCAAAACCCTATTAGCTTATTTTGATGTTTTTATCTTTCAGTGATTGGGAACTAGTTCATACAGTCAAAACAGACAATTTTCAAGGGCACTAAGTGGATTTTCAGATGTCTTGTAATGGGGGAGTTTTCTTCAATAAAACATTAGGCCCCCAACCAAAGCCTACAGTCTTGAGTGATATAACATCTTAGTGGCTCCTGCCTCTTCCTGTAAGTTTACACTTCTGTGCACATGAACTCTGCTTGGCGCTACTGCTTTAAGTGAAGGCTTGCACGCAAATATGTCTTCCTTGAAAGTTACCTCAGGCTAAAGTACTTCCATCATGCACAGAATTAAGAGTCACACTCAGTCTCTGGTGGCATAGTTGGCCTCAGAATCAGTCGTGGCTCATGTATTATTAATGTGGTGAGATTGTCCTTTATTTTCAGTCTCCCACAGCAGGTGAGCTTGTCATATTCACTAAGAGAGAACGAGAGAAGATTGCCAACCGCTTTCGTGAATTGTTTCCACACTTCTTAATTTCTGTTGAGAGGCACGCAATATAAACAAAGTTTTACTTAACTGCCAGAACATTTGTCGAGGGTTTGATACAGCAAACCTCTTCTTCTGTGCTCTCTGAAAACATGCTGTGTGCCTCTGGTAACCCCGCGTGTGCCGGGCAGAATCAAGAATTAAGGTTTTTCAATACCTCCGCTGGCTTTAGCTAATGGAAAAGAAATGTCACTACCCAAAGCATTAGGTGGGTAGGCTGGAAATGTTAACAGCTGAAGCCAAAAGTAACTCTCATAGGTTTTACAGGCCACAGAGTATTTTATCATAATGGCAGGTTTGAAAACATAAGAGTCAAATCCTTAAAATGTTAGCAACTGTTTACACTTTATTTCTATAATATAGTAAAAAAAAAGTCTTTAAGACATTATCTCATTTTCAGAAGGCAATGATCTATTAAACACAACAAATATCTTTCTAATTAACAGATACTAAAATTAAATTTGCTCAATAATTCAAAGGAGGATCCTTTTGACACTAATTTTCTATTAAGATAATCATTCTTTTTAATCAGTGAAACTACTGATACGATTTTTTTATTTTGACAAAATCTCTTGTTTGAAAGAGTTCAAATAATCTGTACTGAAAATCACAAATGCCTTACTGATAAGCTTCTTAATGTATATTCATATATTCTAAATGGTGTATGTTGGGAGAGGAAGAGAAAACTTGTATTTTTGTATCATTAATACTTTTTTCTTTTTGTACTATATACTCAAATATGTGTAAATAAACACATAAATGCACACGTAGTCACTGCAATGACCAATGCTCTTTGATTTTAAATTAGAGCAAATGTTATACTGAGACAAGTCAGAAAACATTGTGTCTAATAGCCAACACATTGATTAAATCACTTAAAAATATACTAATACTAGAAGTTTCTACTTTTGAAAATCTGCATGTACAAACCTATCGATTCCACTTACCAAAACTAAATCAGGACCAGATAAATCAATTAAATAGTCCTATATCCCCCAAGGAAATAGAAGCAGTCATCGAAAGTCTCCCATCCAAAAAAAGCCCAGGACCTGATGGTTTCAGCGCAGAATTCTACCAGACATTCAAAAAAGAGCTAACTCCAGTTCTCTTCAAACTATTCCACAAAATCGAAACAGAAGCAACATTACCAAACTCATTCTATGAAGCCACAGTCACCTTGATACCTAAACCTCACAAAGACCCAACCAAAAAAGAGAACTTCAGGCCAATCTCCCTTATGAACATTGATGCAAAAATACTCAACAAAATTGTTTTTTTAAATTACTGTTTGGAGTTGAGAATAATTTTCAAGCATATTCTACACAGCATATATATATATATATATATATTGAAGACATTAGATACGAAGGTAAGATTGTGGGATATCAGTAACTAGTGAGGGGAATGGGATCGAAGGACTGAGATGTACACCCTGAATTGCCCAACTGATTATTAATTGATAAATCACTTACAGTTGGTTTGAGGATTTCGAAGTCTTAGATGCTTGCTGGATAACAGAGGCTTTCTCAGAATGAGTTATCACCTGTATCAAACCACGCAGGTTTGTTAATGACCTGCACTGGACCAAAGCCACCAGGAAAAGCTACTCCTCCTAACAACTTTAGAGACTCTAAGAAGATATCAGTGTAGATTGGCACAACCTCCTTTACGTCATTGTTCAGCCTCAAGCCTTGAGTATACGTGTGCTTGCTCTGTAATAAATTCTGCTCATTGTCTATGATGTATGCTTTCTTATCTGAATTCTTTAAAAGGAGATCACAGGGACTGAGGCGTCAAAGGGAGGTTATTGAGAGATGTTCGTGAAAAGAAAATTGACAATAGTTTCAAATAGAGTACATTTTCACTAATAAGACTAATATTTATTTTCTAGAAGGCCGTGACTCAAATATCTCCATTGTCTAAGCTTAAAAGGTACCAATCCCACTGATAGGGGGGGACCTCCCCCCATTCATCTGATCCTGTTTTATCAGGTATCTTCATTGAGTTCCTGTTAGAAATAGTCCTTGTTCCCCTCACTTTGGGAAACCAATTGGTTACTGGTAGCTACCACAGGCTACATCTGAGCAGAGGTTCTAGGTTATATCCATACATGGTCCTTGGTTGAATGTCAGTTTCAGAAAAGACCCTGTGCCCAGATATATTTGGTCTTTGTGGAGCTCCTATCCTTTCCCCATCAGACTAACTCCCCTTCTTTCTTATGATTCCCTGTACTATCTATCAGTGGACTTGGAAAGGGGCACAGTGGTGATGAGGGAGGGAGGGAGGGACTGGGAGGGAATGAGGGTTCGGGGCACGGCTGGGATACAGAATTAATAAAATGTAACTGATAAAAAAATGAAATAAAAAATAAATAAATAAAAAGAACTAATATTTCAAAAAAAAACAACTATCCAATGCTATTTGCATTTATATGAAGTCTCTTGGAGCTACTGTTGTTTGTATACATAATAATAAATGCTCAATTACATTAAAAAAAAAAAGGTACCAATCAAGCTAATGTTAAGCCAGCCTGTTGATTCTTTCTTATTTAGCAGTACCAACTGACATGTTATTTATGTTACTGTTTGGAAAGGAGCGTGTGCTCTGTGAACATTGATTTAGAACTAATCCGTGTCCTTTGTCCATTGCATAAAGTAGTTGGGATAATAACTTAAATTAAAATTTTCTCTGTTTCCAAGTTATGGAGATAACAACAGTTCTAACATAAAATTACATAGATGAAGTAGTCAGTCTACTTATGATAATGCCCAATAACAAGTTGTGTTAGTCCTTTATTTTAGTATTTTAGACAGAATTGTGAAGATGTTCTAGCCTGAGTTATTAACTTGTACACTAAACTAAGACTGATATTAAAATACCCATAAAATTAATGACACTAATATGAATAGCTTTCCCTCAACTATAAGAATAAGCCTGATCTAGGTTCTTAAAGTATTAAAAGGAGAGAAAACGCTTTACCTAGCACTACAGAAATGATACGATGATCAGGCCCAAGCAGAAATGGGGGCAAAGGTGAAGTAGGATATTCAGGGTATGTTGACTAGATGTTCTGTTTCAGAGGATTAGGGTAAACATACATATGGAATAAAGAAGCACTTGAGAGAATGCTAAGAGCAAATGACACAGGCACTTCTGAACCAGTGGCAGGAACCGGCTTCAGCGTCTCCGATGAATGTGGCAGCTCACACACCTCAAGTGTTTCTGAAGAATAAAGATGATGATAATAATAACAAGCAGCTTCTTTAATACTTACACTTGTGTTTGCTGAAACCTTAGGTACCCAGCCAGGTCTTATCTCTCTTGCCTGGATTTCTGATTCCCCCTAAACAGGAAATAGTAAATGGGTATAGCTTGAAGCAACTGAGTTTGTGGCAACTGAGTGTGTGGTAATTAGTCACAGCAACAATGGACACTAATACATACATGTTTACTAAGAATAATGAGTGATAATTGTGCCTTTAAAGGATTCAAAGATGTTTCTACCAAGTGATAGTTTAATATACATATTTAAGAAGTTGCTACTTTATAACACATGAAACAGTAAACAATTTTCTAAGAGAAATAAAGAAAACCAGGCCCTTATGCTTTATGAGCCCATAGTCATCATACAAACAAGACGTAGGAGAAAAAGGAATGCAATGTGAATTTTGTCATTGGCTTGTGCATTCTGAATGTGTCCCTCAAAATTCACGTGCTGGAACTTACTTGCCAATGAGCTAACGTTAAGGAATAAGGAATTTATAAGAGTTTGTAAGTCAAAAAGGAAAGAAGTTCAATGGAATGTTCAGTAACTCATAAAGTAAACAAACAAATAAATGAGTGAATGAATAAATTAAATCGAATTTTAAAAAGGAATTTAGAATTGCAATTTTCTGGGAAAGCATCTCAAACACTGAATTGCTTGTCCACTTCTCTGAGCTAGAGAAGACTCAGTGAGAACAGCTGTTGGATATTGGGGCTGCTGTATGAGGCTGTTGCTTCCACATACCTTAGCATACCTGTAGCAAAAAGTCATAGATGATGAAGCTCTGCAGGCCATTTTATTTTTTTCCTTTTAGTTTAGTCTGTGGTTCCAAACTGTATGTGAGTGTTATATAAGGTTTATTTTGGGGGTGGGGGAGTACGGTTTCCCCCTATGTTTAATTCTTCCTGAAAATGCCTGTGTGAATCAGTAAAGCATTTATCAATCCGATAAAATTTCCACTGAAAAATTTTATCTTAGTAAGTAAGATTCTTCTGTTTCTGTCCATCCCTTTCTCTACTGATGAGCATTCTTTGTCCCCGCCTCCAGAGACTAGCATTCCATGCCCCATCCTGAAAAGGGACACCTGACCCACACCTACTGACTCCTTAGTCTCCCTAGTCTCCCAACCCTCTGTATTTGTGAAATGTTTATTTCTATTTCTTATGGATTACCAATCTGACATATTCAACTGTAATGGCAGATACGGGAAAATAAGCAATTTAATGGACCTCACACTAGAAGCCAAAAGTGCCATGAAGTTCTGCTAAGAGAAGAAGCAACTTCAGGGAAGTGAATGGAGTTGTTAATGATAGACAAACTGATAATGTGGCTCTCCTGAATAAAGCTATTGAGGAAGTAATGGCTCAAGAAACAGTTCTACCATACACTACTATCAATAACATTCTAGTCAATTTTGATTATATAGAGCTGAATTTAAGCACATTATATATTATTCGATGTCTTTTATGTCTATAAAAGTATTAACTACTTGAAGAACAATTCTTTATTGAAGCCTTCCTTTTCACATAAAATGTACAAAGAAACACTTCTTCATTTTCTCTTCCCATCACATGAACACAGCCTCAAAAATAAAGCGTGTTTTTGTATCTACTCTGTTTAGCATCTGGAGTAGAAGCTGCTCAATAATTACTGTCCAGCTAAATAAAGGTGAAATCAAATATTCGTTCCCTGTTCAGAACATTCTTTCCTGTGTCAGTAAATTGCTTCCCTGTATCATTGCTCTTTAAGCTTTCAAACAATACATAGGACAAAGGAATGTGAATGAGACTCAAACTAAGTTCCATTTATAAAGCGTTTGTGTGTACATGTGCACTTGAGAGCATACACGTGTTTGTTTTTGAGTGTGGGCAATCGGCAAGCCTGTACTACAGCACAACACACAGGTGCAGGGAAGATGGAGGTCTTGCGGGTCAGTTATTGCCTTCCACGTTAATTTAATCACGATCTTGTCTCCTGGTCCATAGCTTGAGTAGCGGGTCCCCAAGCTTCTGAGGATTTCTTTTGTCTGCCTCTCATCTCCCCAGTGAAGTGCTGGAATTACAGGCATGTTTAGCTATTCTATGAATTCTGAGGACTGCAACAAACCGAAAACCTAATGCTTACGTGGCAAGTGATTTGCCCACCAAGGCATCTCCTCAGTCACTCAAATAACTGCAGAGAAATTTTGTACAATAATTTAAAGTGTTATTGATGAAAAAGATTTCCTTTGTCTTCTTAGTGTTTGCAGATTGACCATCAATTTAGACTAGAGAATCTCCCAATTGTTTTGGCCACAGTATATTGCATTCAATGACAATGTTAATAAATATATAAGACAGTATTCCTTCATTTTCCCCATAAACACTATTTTCGATGTGTTTATGCATTCTTATTTTACTTTAATTCGGTGACCTAAGTGGTAACAGTGGATCCGCACTTGCCCTTAAGAAGAGTGCATCCAGAACAATGGGCTTTAAAGAGGTGCTCAGTGCTGTGTCTGTAATGTCGCCAGTCTGTCAGCTACGAGAAATACTGAGGCACTCACATTCTCTGAGTAATAGACACCAGCCAGGGGCTTATCGACATTGGGTCCACAGAGTCCATTTTTTGTCATGTAGCATTGTTCATGGGAAACATTTGTTTTTTTTTCTGTTGTTACTATACGTGGCTAAATAGCTTCAGCAACAGAGAACAGAAAGAAGAAATTGGAAGATATGTGTCTGGGTTCTGTGATGCATTTTCCTGCCATCATTTTGAACCTTAACATTTCTGTCTTTTTTGCAATTTCACATTTTCTTTGAAATACAAGGCTGAAAGACAAAAAGGATTTTTATGTCTGTGTGGATAAGACAAATTTCACTGTGCAACCCCATTCCATAAACAATGAATACAGTTCAATATTCAAGTTGAACATCAGTTCACAATTGAAAATGACTGTCGAGTAACATAAATTGAAATCTGCTCTTACTATTTATTTTTATTAGCACATGTTTGAAGTTATTTCAGTGGAGATACTATTTTAGGCTATTTCCTACAGGGCAATAATTATTGACACTATTTTCAGCTAAGTGCAGCATTTTGACTGAGGGATGATTCCACTTTCACATTCTTTACAAGGTAGGAATATAAGGCTAAAATGCTCAGCAAAGCACATTGTAAGTGTAAAGACAATCCAAAGGCAGTAAATTCAGTTACTTGGAAACATTATAAGGAAATGTCACACCATAACATTTACCTGCTGTATTTTATTCTTAACCCTCTAGCACTTTTGTTGTTTCCTGAGCTGAGATTAGTAACTTAAAAAGCTTTTATTAAACATGTACAGTCTAAATGAAGCACTCACCCAACTGTGAATTTACTCAATTAGACTTCCTTGAAAATGACAAATGAGTGTGAATGTGCAATAAACTTTTGAATACCAGTGATTTAGGGCTACACAGGACTAGAGAATTTCTAGCAATAGACTGAATGCAATTGATTGTGTGGTAAAAGGTAGAAAAACTGTGGAGTTTCCCTGTTTGCCCTTTCATTTCCTTAAATCAGGAAAGAACACTTACAATGCTGTATTTATATTACTAGGCTTTTAGCAGTAACCCAGGGCTTAGAAAAGACACCTGAATCTACAGATTAACAATTGCAGTACTTCCAGGCCCCAGATGTTAACTCCTTCAGGGAAGGATGGGAGTTGCTCACAGATAATAAAATATGCCCACGTATAGTTTGCATGGGTACCATTTATACTATTTCTAATTTTTTATAATTGACTTCCTTCAGACTTTCTTTTAGGATGTTACTGTGTATAATAAAACATCCTCGATTCATGTTGCAGTTTTAAAGTTTGACAGTGATAGTGAGTGAACTCTCGAGATGATCAGTTCCAAAGTAAGATATGTTTTTGTCAGTCACAAATTGTGTGCCACTCTTTTTAAAACGTTATTATTATTATTATTATTATTATTATCACTTATTACAACTTATTCAATTTATATCCCAGCTGTGGCCCTCTCCTCATCTGCTCCCAATCCTTCCCTCCCTCCCTCTTCTACCCCTATGGCCCTCCCCTAGTCCACTGATAGAGGAGGCCCTGCTCCCCTTCTATTTGACCCTACCCTATCAGGTCTCATCTGGACTGGTTTTGTTGTCTCCCTGTGTAGACTCACTAGGCTGTACCCACCTCCAGGGGGAGGTGATCAGAGAGCATGTCACTGAGTTCACGCCAGAGAAAGCCTCTGCTCCCTTTATTAGGGAACCCACTTGAAGACTGAGTCCATGGACTACATCTGAGCCTGGGTTTTAGGTCCTTCCCATGCATTGTCCTTGACTGGGGTATCTGTCTCTGCAGGGCCCACTCTTAAATTATCTCCTGAGTCCTCACATAACTCAGCACAGCCCAAGAAAATGTAGTCAAAATAAGTTTTTCTAGTTATTTATTAAGAAATTCATAAATCAATACTGTGTTTTCATAATTTCTCTACTAATTTTCTTCTATCCAATTCCTATGTGCCTGCCCATTCTTTAAATCTATTCATATAACATATAGAATAGATTATATGTATTAAAGTTATTAGTATATTACATAATATCCAAATAAAAATAACAATAACAAATAAAAATATGCAAATATATACTCATCCTATTTAAGTCTTTGGCATTGTTCATTTTTGTATATAAATGTATGTATACATACACAAAATGCACAATATACACATATGTATACGTATATACATATACGTACACACATATGTATAGATATATATAACAATATGTGAATATATATACACATGCATATATACATGCATATAACATATATATAACTTGCACATATATATTATACCTATAGATGATTTTATATATTTATAAAATATAAAGACGTATATGCACATGTAATATGCACATATATGTGTTTATAATATATATGTATGTTGTAGATCTATATACATAATATATGTGTTTATATATTTATATGTTAATATATATATATAACAAAATATATGAATGTAAGCATGTATAGGAAGATATGTGCATTTTGCTGAGTTCATAAACACACACATGGGACATATATGAAGCATGCATATATGTTACACACACATATGTGTCCATGACATATATGTACATATGTATGCATGTTATATAGGTGTTTATATGTCATATGTGTATTTATATATTTAGATACATTAAGCAATAATTTTTGTTATATATGAATATATAATAAAATATATATGAATATGTATGTATGTGAATATATATATGCAGCTTGTTGAGTTTATTGGTATGTTTATGTGTTTTTTTCTAAGCATTTGTGATTAGATCATATATTGGAATTTTCCTTATACATAGAAAAGACTGATCGTCCTCCTAGAAGCCATTACTTGCTTTAGTTCTGCATCTCTGGTTGATATCTTGTGATTTTCCTCCTGTTCTTGATGGCCTGTCAATTGCTCTTCTCGTTTTTCAGGTCTTATTTAGGCAGACATATGGTTCATATTTCATAGGTACAGCTTCAATGTCATACAGGATATACTAGATCACAGCATCTGAGCTTGTTCTTAGGTTCTTAGTATCTTTTGCCCCTTTCCAGGATGTTCCCTTAAATGTCACTGTAGATGGATCACAGTTGGACACCCCATAGTAAGTTGTTCTCTGCATTTTGACTAGTTGTCTCTTCTGTAATGTTTTTTTTTTTTTTTATGTTACAGAAAGTAACCTTTTTGATGGGTATGGGTGAGAACTATACTTAATGTGGTTATAAAGAAAAGTATTTTAGAACGTGGTTAGAAATTATAATGGTTTAAAATAATGGCAATAGCAGGTTTTCCTATTGGTTGCCCTTACCAGTCTTGGGTAGTGGGGTAGGGTTAATGTGTTAGGCAGAAATTCCATCTTATTAAAGGGACCTTTGTTGCAGAATATTGATTTCATTGTGAACCCAAAATTTATGACCTGCTTGATGTGGCTGAGCCTTATCACACACCAAGAACTTTGTTTATTTAAAATGGGTGATTTTTGGTGTGGTTTAGCCATCCCTAGAACACATCTTTAATCAAAGAACTTTCTGTACAAAGGATTTAATAAAGTTAACTATAGGTTAAGAGGCACAGCAAGAAGCCAGCTGACAGGGATTAATGAGGAGGAGGGACTTCGAGTTGAGGGGTATTTAAGACAGCCTGGAGAAGTAGAAGGGACTGTTAGCTCTTGTGCACTTGAGCTTTAGCTCTATAGCTCCTGAGCTCTTGAGCTCTGTGGCCTTTTGGGCTTTTTGAGCTGTGAACTACCAGGTTTTGGCCTTAGGTTTTTTGACCTGGCCTTTTCCTCCTGGGATGCCAGCTGAGCTAGTGAGCCTTTTGGGGTTTTTCCTCTGAGATGTGAGCTAAGTAGGAAGGTCAGCTGGGTGCTTTCTCTGCCCCTCTGAGCTAACAGAATGTCATCCCATCTAGCTCCTGAGTCTTTATTGGTAAAATAGAACAGTTGGGATTTTGTTTTCTTTCTTTCCTTATTTGATTCTTTCTTTCTTCTCTCCTAGTTGTGGCTCCTACCTCCAAACTTTTAGATGTGTATTGTAACCTAAAGTAATGGCGGTCAAGTAAAAGAAGACATGTGAGCTGCATATAATTCTTCTAATTGCATACCACTCAGTTGATCAAGGTATTACATACGATCACCTACATTTTTTTTCCTCTTTTTTAAATTTTTCACCAATTACACTTTATTCATTCTGCATCCCCCCATAAGCCCCTCCCTCCTCCCCTCCCAATCCCACCCTC
>REGO01000461.1:1259600-1269901 GCA_010120015.1 Rhombomys opimus | reverse complement strand
CAATTTGACAAAGTCCAACACCCATTCATGTTTAAAGTCTTGGAGAGATCAGGGATACAAGGCACATATCTAAACATAGTAAAGGCAATATACAGCAAGCCTATAGCTAACATCAAACTCAGTGGAGAGAAACTTAAATCAATCCCACTGAAATCAGGGACACACATCCTTTTCCCCAGTGGCCTGCCCAAGGAAGCCCCATAAAGAGGAGATGAACAGAAAACATGTAACATGGTTTGTTGCGACCTGCGTAACCGTCTCGGATGTTGCGACCCACATAACCGTCTCGCCAGCAAGAACGCACACAGACAAAACAGGATCCTTCTGCAGCAGGCTTTATTATCATGCAATGAAAGGAGGAAGACCCCAGGCCCCAAAGTGGTGCTGCTTAAATAAACCCTGATCGCACTTAAGTGACGTGGAGTGACGTGTCATACCCTGGTTGGCTGCTTACTCATTACCTGTCTGACGGCCCGGGGTGGGGCAATGGCTTGGCGTGCTTTTGCAACTCGCACGTGTGCTCTTAGAGGTTGTTACCAGTACAGAGACTGGATGCCGGCGCCATCTTGTAATGGCGTCTGAACCTCGGCTCTCCACAATGGTTCATTTCAAAAACAACCCCAAGCCCCAAGCCCTTGCTTGGGAACCCACAAGAAGACCAAATTGTCCATCGGGTGTATATGTGTAAAAGGCCTAGGTATAGTCAATGTATGGTCCTTGGTTAGAGTTTCAGTCTCTGCAGGAACCACTGGGCCCAGGTTAGTTGGCTTTGCTGGTCTTCTTGTGAATCTTCTGTCCATTCTGAGTCCTTTTATCCATATGCCAACACTTCCACAAGGCTCCTTGTCCTCCACCCAATTCTTGGATGTGAGGGTCAGTATCTGTTTCTATTCTTTGCTGGGTGGAGCCTCTCAGAAGACTGCCATGCTAGGCTCCCATCTGCAAGCATAGCAGAGTGTCCTTGTTAGTGTCAGGGATGGGCTGTTTCACATGGGGTGGGTCTCAAGTTGGGCCAGGGTTTAATTGGACATTCCCTCCATCTTTGCTCTATATTTATACCTGCACAGCATGTAGACAGGGTAAATTTTGGGTCACAGCTAAGGGTCTTGGTTAATGTCTCCCCCATATCCTGGGGCAGTTCTGAGATTTTATATTCTTTGTGAACACAATTTATAATTTACTACTATTGGGATTGTATTACTCAATGTAAAAGGATATGAATTGCCAGCAACTGTATAGACATTTTTAAATTAAAAATATGGATATGTATCCATCTTTGGTTATCTTTAGGGGCCTTTATTGATGATACGTTAGCTTCTTTTTACTTAAATAAAGTCAAATGACAAAACAAAAATCAATCTCAATAGTATTTTTAAATAAGTAGGAAAATCACACATGGATTAACAAATTATGGTCTAACAGCTTAATACTGCTGTGCTCTATGTTTGATATATCTCAGGAGATAAAGAAGAAGTATTTGTATTTTTAAATGTTTGAAAAAATAAAAATTCAAGTACTATTTTGGTATATACAAAATATTTGGAATTTCTGAATGCTTATGTAGCATTTTATTAGAACAGAGCCACTGGGCTGGGGTTTACGTTTTTTGCAGATGCCTTGGTGGCACAGTAATGAGTTTACAAATTGCCAGTTTGGAGGGAGATTATATGGTTTGGAGACGAATGCACTAGCTTTCCCCGAAGGCCTGCTTTCTAGGCTGTGTGCAAAGACTTATTCTGTACATTCTGTGAAGCAGAAAAATCTCCAGATTTGGGGCCAGAAACTGCCAGGTATGAGGGCACATACACTTCGGTTACTCCTTCCTTGTGAGCTCAACGGTATACATAGTTTCACAGTCTTGTTCTTTATACACATGCATGCACACACATAGACACACAAAGCCACACAAAGACACACACACACACACACACACACACAACAGAGGCGAAGGAGAGAAAGAGAATCTCTGTCCTCTGAGAAAAGAGTATTCCTGGTTTGAGATTCCTGTCTGAGATGGCAATCTACATGATTTCATCTGCCATAGGACCGAAGTCAAGTACTATTCTCCAAGCGAAGTGGAATAAATAGGGAGAGGGTTAAACATTTCTGTAGAGTAATCATCTTCAAGAGTACACATATAGAAATTACTAAGGCAAGAAGAACCTGGAAATAAATTACACCTCACTAAATTTTGATCAGATAGCAATTTTACACCCCCAATATTCTGGAACATCTACCATTATTTGAATACTTAATGCTGATAGACACATTAAAAATATTTTCTGATTTTATATTACATGTTATGACTTCTTCAGTGTAGGTGAGCAAAATGAAGTACAAATGGCTACCATCAGCAAGAACTGTAACTAATGAAGTAATGACGTTAGCATTTGAAGCTCCGAATATCTGTAATGAGATATATCATGTGTCTGATACACACAGCAATGGTTTAATTTTAGAATTTTAGTTTCTTTTTTTTTTTTTTTTTTTAGGTATTGTAGCTAAATGTCTTGTATTTTATTTCTTAAAGTTGTCCAAGGTTTTGAGAAAGATTATAAGGTCACTTCAGTCTAAAATGAAGTGTCAACTCTAGCACCTTGAAAGTGGGACAGAAAAGTGAGTGTGAAAGGCCAGCATAACCTGCTAACCTTCCTTTTGTGCTTGATAAAAAAAAAATTTAAAAAGTGAATTCTAGAAATAAAATCCATTTTTCAAAGGATTCATACTCTTTATTTCCACTTTGAGACATAAAAATAAATCTTGACACACTGATCTAATCTGTCAGTGAGAAAATAATTTCTGAGTTATTTAACACATTAAAATTTGCTTTCTATCTGTCCATTCTTCTATTTCTGATTAGTTTATGTTTGTGAAATTATTTTTTTATACACTTGAATGTGTACTTGTTGGCATTCGGAAGTTCGTCGTACATGATAGCTGAGCCTAAGGAAACATTTCTCTGGACAGATGGTTTTCCAGCACATTTTAGTCTCTAACTTTGTTGTACCAATGATCATGTTTCTAAAAATTAGCTTCAATCTGTAGCCACATGACAGTGGTCTTCAAGTTTCAAATTTACAATAAATGTAAAAATAAAACTACTTTACTTCTTTCTTGAATGTAATGTTAGTGTATTAGGCATTTTTCTTACTCCAAGTCTAATCCTATTAAGACCCTGATACCCAATTATATGTGTTAACTAAGTGACTATTGAGATACTTTACCACAAGTACATTTAGAAAATAGATTTCCACCATTTACCTCCAAATTTCATGATGTCCTTGTTTTTCATTGCTGAGTAATATTCCATTGTGTAGATATAACACAATTTCTGTATCCATTGTACATTTGGGGGGCATCTGGGTTGTTTCCAGCTTCTGGCTATTACAAATAAAGCTGCTTTGAGGAAATGTCCTTATTTATGTATTTGAGCATCTTTTGGATATATGCCTAGGAGTGGTATGGCTGGATCTTGAGGAAACATTATTCCCAGTTGTCTGAGAATGCACCAGATTGATTTCCAGAGTGGTTGTACAAGTTAACATTCCCACCAGCAGTGGAGGAGGGTTCCCCTTTCTCCACAACCTCTCCAGGTTGTCACTTGAGTTTTTGATCTTGGCCATTCTGCTGGGTGTAAGGTGAAATCTCAGGGTTGTCTTGATTTGCATTTCCCTGAGGTTGAGCATTTCTTGAAGTGTTTCTCTGCCATTCACTATTCCTCTATCGAGAATTCTCTGTTTAGCTCTGTTCCCCGTTTTTTAATTGGATTGCTTGGTTTGTTGCTTTTTAGCTTTTTTAGTTCTTTATATATACGAGATAGACAGTGGGAAGTGGAAAGGATCCTCCTGAGTGAGCTGTTCCAGAAACAGGAAGACACACACAGTATATACTCACTCATATAGATATATAATATAGGACAAACCGACTAAAATCTGTATGTCTAAAGAAACTAATCAAGAGGGAGGGCCCTGACTAAAATGCTCAATCCCCATCTCAAAAGGCAAAGAGGATGGACATCAGAAGAAGAAAATAGGAAACAACCTAGGAACCTGCCACAGTGGGCTTCTGAAAGGCTCTGCCCTGCAGACTATCAAAGCAGATGTTGAGAATTATGGCCAACTGTTGGGCAGAGTGCATGGAATCTTATGAAAGAAGTGGGAAATAGTAAGACCTGGAGATAACAGGAACTCCACAAGGAGAGCAACAGAACCAGAAAATTTAAACACAGGGGTCTTTCCAGAGACTCATACTCCAACCAAGTACTATGCATGGAGATAACCTAGAACCCCTGCACAGATGTAGCCCATGGCACTTCAGTGTCCAAGTGGGTTCCATAGTAATGGAAAGAGGGACTGCCTCTGACATAAACTGATTGGCCTGTTCTTTGATCACCTCCCTCTGAAGGGGGGGCAGCCTTACCAGGCCACAGAAGATGACAATGCAGCCACTCCTGATGAGATTTGATAGACCTCCCCTATCAGTGGACTTGGGGAGGGGCATGTGTGAAGAAGGGGGAGGGAAAGTGGGATTAGGAGAGGAGGAGGGAGGGATTTATGGGGGGATACAAAGTGAATAAAGTGTAACTAATAAAAGTTAAAAAAGTTAGATTTTAACTTAACATTTACTTTATTAAAATACAGTAACAGTAATAAGTCTGTCATATATCTTACTATTGGAAAATGAATAATAAATAAAGCTAAGACAATGAGGACAGATAATATGCTTAAAGAAACAATCACATGAAAATTCTAACAAATAATTTTGGTTTAATAAGTCATAGGAATTAAATCAAGGTAATTTATTAAGCAGATATTGCATAAGGAAATACCAGTTTCAATTCCTTACCAAAACATTTAAAGCTCTGCATCATTTTGAAAATAAGAGACCAAATTAGTCTTAGCAATAATGTTTAATAATTAATTTGAAACCAAAAATCAAAAAATAAAAAGTATCATCTTCTCTTTTGAATTATTTATTAAAATTACCACTGTATATTACAGAAAACAAGATCCAGAGGATCTCATTGTTGGAACAATCTATATGGCAGGTCTTATGCTAATACTACAGATGAGCAGAATAAAGGAAATCAACATGGTTATATGCAATATCTGAAGATATATACTAGACATCTTTTTAAAGCATCCATTTCTAAATGATATTTATATTTTTCTAACCAATAGGAATTGAGTCTCTAGTATTTTATAATTTAAACCCTTAAACCAATTACGTATGGTTGTCTAGAGGAACAGAACTGAGAGAATAAATATGTAATAAAGAGGATTATTAGAGAAGCTTGTTGTATATGTAGTCCTACATTTACTGTCTTAACAAAGCAGAGACTGAGAACCTGGCAGCTTCTCAGTTAGTGAGAAGAGATGCCTCAGGAGATGAAACTGGGTTCTCAAGAATGCCTGAAAACCACTGGCATTCAGTGTATATTGGAAGACTGATGAATCATGGTCCTGTCAGTGGAGGGTGTCAGCAGCAACAACAACCATGGGATTGACAGGAACCAGTGGGTGAACAAATGAAAAATCCAGAAAAACAATCCAGCCAAGAGTAAAACATTTACTTCAGACTTCCTAAACTCCAGACCACTGCTGGAATATGCTTCCCATTATCAGGGCTGATCTTCCTATTCCAATGAACCTAATCAAGAAAATTTCTCAAGACATTAACTGAGATATCACTTAACTTAGGAGAACTCTTGTATGGGTGCCCAGAGGATAGCTTCTGTCAACTTGACAATGAGTGTTAATCATCACATTAGGGAAAACACATTGAGTTCTATTTGATTGAGAATCTGAGATGATGGGCAGAGTGCAGGGAATCATATGAAAAAAAGAGAGTTAGTAAGACCTGGGGAGAACAGGAGCTCCACAAAGACCAAATATATCTGGGCACAGGGCCATGTCTGAGACTGATTCTCTGATCAGGGACCATGCATGAATATAACCTAGAACCCCTGCTCAGATATAGCCCATGGCAGCTCAGTATCCAAGTGGTTTCCCTAATAAGGTAAATAGGGACTGGCTCTGGCATGAACTCAGTGGCTGGCTCTTTGACTTCCCCAACCTCCTTGGGAGGAGCAGCCTAGCTAGGCCACAGAGGAGGACATTGCAGCCAGTCCTCTTAAGACCTGATAAGCTAGGGTCAGATGGAAGGGGAGGAGGACCTCCCTTATCAATGGACTTAAAGAGGGACAGGGAGGAGCTGAGGAAGGAAGGGTGGGATTGAGCGGGAATGAGGGAGGGGGCTACATCTGGGATACAAAGTAAATAAACTGTAATTAATATAAAAAATAAAAATTTAATAAAAAATATTTAAAAAAAGAATCTGAGATGAAAACAACTTCTTACTGGATAAATATGCAAACAAGACAGTATTTACACAATCATAAGCAGAATTCATCAACACCCACACTGATGTAGTTTAGCAGTTCTTTCTATTTAAATTTGAAAAGGTAGCTATCATGTAGGACACAGTTAAGGACAAAGAAGGTATGAGTTTACATCCAGCATATTTTATTTAATTATACAAATGTAAAGTAATTATATATATATGAATATATATATATTTTTTTTACATTTGTATTTACTTTACATTTGTGTGTGTATATATATATATATATATATATATACACTTTACGTTATATATAAATATATATATGGCTATTTTAAGTTGTCCTCGCATGAGTTTTATTTGTGGTATGGTGTATGAGCTGTTCTTCTCATCATGTGACTAAATGTATATAAAAAGTAAATAATAAGGGGAAAGATTAATTTCGGTTCAGGCTTTGTGGGTATTGACCATCATGATATGAAAGGAGGCAGGGTAGAAACATGACCTGAATGTGGCATCTAGAGTGTGGCTGAGTTGTCACATGTCCATAGACCAGGAATAAAGGGATTAGGAAGTAAATTCACTCTATAGATCGCAAAACCTGCTGTACAGAAGCTCATTTCCTCTAGCATGATCTCTTCCTTCACAGGTCCACAATCTCACAAAATATTGAAATTTGCTGAACAACAAGCATTACAACACATGAGCTTGTGAGACAGGATTAAAATATTTACTTTAAAGATTATAACATGTATCCATCTATATATGTATCTATACATGTATATATCCCTAAATACATAGATACAAGCAGAAAAAGTCTTCCCTAAAGGAGCGCACACCAATTAGTTATCCAATACCAAATATGAAGACATATTTTTAATGAAATATAAATTTCCCATAGGTTCCTAGGTGTATCATAGTGCGGAAGCCATAATTCTAATTTCAAAAACTCCAGAATTTTAGAATATTTTAACATTGTTCAAAAGTCCAAAGTTACCTCAGACTCAAGACAAACTCTTCACTATGAATCTCTGTGTAGTAAAACAAACAAATTTAATTCATATCATTCTGATATGCAGTAGCATAATGTAAGCACTCCTCTTCCCAAGGGAGGGACAGAGATGTCAATACATGATCCCATCAAGGTAATACCTAAAACCAACAGGGCCAACACCAAATCCTGTAGACAATATATACAGAGTCTGAGGGCTCATGATGATGTCACGTGGGCTCATATGGTCTTTGGGAGCCCTCATTTTCCAGCTCCTTTGCCTCTGTTTCATTTGGCATTTGACTCAATGCATACAGCTTTCTTCAGTGAATGTCTTATGTTTCTGCCATCCCCAATATGATTCAGTCATAGATGCAATGGAGGTTCCCTCCCTCCCTTCTTTCTTTCTTTCTTTCTTTCTTTCTTTCTTTCTTTCTTTCTTTCTTTCTTTCTTTCTTTCTTTCTTTCTTTCTTTCTCTCTCTCTCTCTTCTTTCTTTTTCTCTCTTCTTCTTCTTCTTATTATACAATTTATTTGTTCTGTATCCCCATTGGAGGTCCCTCCCTCATCTCCTTTCAGTCCCACCCTCATTCTCTCTTCCTCCTCTATCCCTATCCCTTTCCCCTAGTCCAATGATAGGGGAAGTCCTCCACCCCTACTGTCTGACCCTAGTGCCTATCAGGTCCCATCAGAAATGCCTGGATCCTCTTCCTCTGTCGGCTGGCTAGATCACTCCATGAAGGAGAAGTGATCAAGGAGCAGGCAAAGGAGTTCATTTCAGAGATTGTCTCTTCTCCTCTTACTAGGGAACCCACATGGAGACTGAGTTGTCTGTGGGCTACATATGAGCAGAGGGTCTAGGTCCTCTCTATGCATGGCCTTTGGTTGATGCATCAGTCTCTGCAATCCCCCGGCATCCAACTGTTTTTGGCTTTGTTTGTTCTCCTTGTAGTATTCCTGTTCCTTCTGGATCCTTCTATATCCCCCTACTTCCATAAGACTCCCTGTACTCTGTCCATAGTTTGGCTGTGAGTTTCTGAAAATTCTGTAATGTATGATATTAACTACAACACTTAATATGCATTATGTTTGCCAACTTAAAACACATATGGAAAATGTGAAACTTTTTCATAACAAAAATTTTCTTTTATATTTATGAGTGAATTTATGTTATGTTGTGTTATGTTATGCTAAGTCATTTATACAAAATCAATTGAGAAAAAAAAGGAAAGCCTAATGATGGCTTCACAGATGCCTATGGTTTAAAGTACTAAGAATGTGTGAGAGACACACTGAAAATCACCCTGTGTTCTGTTGAGTGTTTTTGCTAGTCTACTAAAATAAATAAAAATCTGCCAAGAATCATTGAATTGGCATGAAATTCTAAACTCACAATCTTGCAGCTGAACTTAAATACTGCACCATACAACTGAGTGTTTCTATTGTTATATAAACAGGAGACTGACAAATGTATCTGATTACTAAGCACAGAGCTTTGTTTCTTCAATATTCCAGCTGCCCTACCTTTAATACAAAAAATGTTTTTATGGTAGAGACCTCAAGCATTTTCTAAACAAAATAATTCTGGTGCATGTATTATAATAACCTACTAAATTATACCATATAAATGTGTACTTTTAAAAGTGCAGCTTTTATCCAGGAGAGGTTAATATAGTGCTGTTTATAAAAATCAACAAAAAACACAACTGGCCAACGTGCTGACAGTAAGGGACTGTGAATGTTCAAACATACATGTCCAACTCTTCCACCCTAAAGCTCAAGGAAAATTTTAGAAGAGGGAAAAAATACTGTGAAAAATGCAGTCTTTCAGACATGGCATAGCTGTTGTACAAACAAAGTCAGAGCAGCTACGATTTGTCCATAGAATACTTCAAGAGATCAAGCTAGTTAAATTTCCAGTAAGGGTAGAAGAGAAGCATTGAGGACCCTAGGTCAGCTGAAGGGCTGTTGGTAGTTGGAGGCTGCTGAAGATGGCAGAGTGGCTATATGAAGTGAATATTGGAAAAAAAAAATGTAAAGAGCAAGAGGAAGTCAAGAGGAGGGAGAGAGAGAGAGACAGGAAGTAGAAAGTTGAAACATTCAGTTTTGAGGTGTTTTTGAGACAGTGTGGATAAGGAAGTTTACTCTTTTCCCTTGGCATTTCAGCTGAGGAAGAAGGACAGCTGCATGTTTTCTCTGCCTCTGTCACCTAGCAGGCGTTCACTCCAGCATCTGGCTCCCAAATATTCATTGGTAAAATTAAAAGACTGAGCTTTGTTTTAAAAAAGGACATCTTCACCTGTCTTGATCCCTCCTGTTGCCATCCTCCCTACCCCACACTCTCCACTCAAAGTATCTAGTCTATTTCCCATTCCCAGGAGGACTGATGCATTCCTCTTGAATCCTCCTTCTTACTTAGCTTCACCAGACCTGTGCATTGTAGAATGCTTATCCTTTACTCTACAGCTAAAACCCACTTTTTTTTTAACTTCATTTTTCATTTTAGTTACATTTTGTTAACTCTGTGTCCCCACTGTATCCCGCTTTCTCATTCCCTCCCCAACCCCACACTCCCTCCCTGGTCTCCTCCCTGCCCCTTTCCAAGTCCACTGATAGGGAAGGACCTCCTCCCTCCCCCTTCATTTGACCCTGTTTATTCAGGTATCTTCAGAGCTGGCTGTAGAGTCCTCCTCTGTGGCCTAACAGGACTGCTCCTCCCCTGGGTGGGGGGGAGAGTCAAGGAGCCTGACCTTGAGATCCTGTTAGAAATAGTCCTTGTTCCCCTTACATTGGAAAACTATTTGGTTACTGAGCTACCACTGGCCACATCTGAGCAGAAGTTTTAGGTTATATCCATAGATGGTCCTTGGTTGAGTGTCAGTCTCAGAAAAGTGCCGGAGCCAGCCAGGCAGAGTCGAATGGTTCTTGAGTTGGGAGTGAGGATTAAAATTAATAAAATAAACACACAG
>REGO01000461.1:1232577-1252925 GCA_010120015.1 Rhombomys opimus | reverse complement strand
TTTTTGATTGCTGAGTAGTATTCCATTGTGTAAAAATACCAAAATTTCTGTATCCATTCCTCCGTTGATGGGCATCTGGGTTGTTTCCAAGTTCTGGCTATTATAAATAAAGCTGCTACAAACATGGTTGAACAAATGTCCTTGTTGTGTACTTGAGCAAACTTTGGGTATAAACCTAGCAGGGTTATAGCTGGGTCTTGAGGAAACACTATTCCTAATTGTCTGAGAAAGCGCCAGATTGACTTTCAAAGTGGTTGTACCAGTTTACATTCCCACCAGCAATGGAGGAGGGTTCCCCTTTCTCCACAACCTCTCCAGCATGTGTTATCACTTGAGTTTTTCATCTTGGCCATTCTGATGGGTGTAAGGTGAAATCTCAGGAAGGAGTACATACCATGTTTGTCTTTCTGCCTCGGGGTTTGATCTTGTTATTTGTTTTTCTATTTGCAAAATCTGATGATTGGGTTGTAGCCTACACAAAACCTTCCAAGTGCTGAATTTCAAATTTCTCCAGATAAAACAAAACTATAAACATTTTTGAAGCAAAAGGTATTATCAAGAAAGATCAGGGATTATGAATGGGTTACATAGTTAGATGATCCCAGAACTTATCATGTGAGGGAAACCTTCTCTTTCTTTTTGTCATTGGTTAAGCTGATGCCTTTATATTCAATTCCTCTCAATGCAGCTTACTTCCCTCAAAGACGCCAATGAATGCAGGGACCATGTCCAATGTTTGCTTAGTTCTAGCCCTAGAAATGGACACAATTATAGCTATTAATAATTAATTTAAGCTATTCCCCATTAAAGTTTAAATGATTTCTTGTGGGCATAGAGGTGTTTTATATACATAGTCCTGATTATTATACAGATATAATAAAGTGTTATACAGATAATACTTTAGAAAGCATTAGCATGAACAAAAGTATTCGGGGAAATACAGCAGATTATTTTAAGGATATATATACCTGTGGCATATATTTTACCTAAAGTGTTGTTATAATAAATATATTTAATTTATTTTTCTTATAGACACCCATGCTTTTATCTGTTTTTGAAATTTTTGGTCAATAGAAATCATCCAATACCTGCAACTACGTAAAATCCTACATCTAGTCTTTTATCTGCTGATATTAGATATATTCCATGCTTTTTCTATATATGTAGTCATATCTACTTATCAACAATTCTACTGATTTAATTATATGTCATTTTCCTATGCCTACTCAGTTGTGACATCCCCTCCCCCATTTCCCTACAGCTAATTTTGCCCTTTCCTGCTTTTCATAATGAAGCTTCCATTTCTACGTAAACATACTTCAGGTTTGGTTAGAAAAATGTCAAACCGTTTTTAGCAAGTGAGATTATATTTAACATCTTTAACTTATTTGATCACACTGTTTAAATATTTGCTCAGAGCTACAAGGCTCAACTGTTTCCTATTTTGTGTTCTTTGTTCCAAGCTTTGTCAAACTCTGTCAATTTCCTACATATTGTGTGGTATTACATGGCTCTATGCCTTTAAGTACTTTCTTCATTGTGTTTAGAAAGCACTATCTTGTTCCTTTCCTAAAAGATACATGCTTATCACTGGGCTTACAGATAAACTATCACATTTCTCCTTGATAATGTCAGATCCCACAGAGAATTAGTTGCTTCATTTTCTGTAACAATGATATCAAGGAGTGTAATCGCAGTCTTTTATAAACCATGGAGCTTCCACTGTGATTTAATTCTTCTTTCTGAATACCATTTTTTCAGGTGATAGAAGAGTGAAGTCCAGCCAAACAGAATAAGCTGTGGCCCTTCTACCTAACTAGGCCTTTCAAAACCACTGTGAATGAGTGTGTACCAGAATGAATGGATTTTTAAAGGTTTACTCATATTTCATTTCTTTAACTTTCACATTTGCATGTTGTAACTTCATTCACTTAGCCTAGCTGATTCTGATACATTTCCTTCTATTGTTTATACTTTTTATTGATGTTATTGATTTCATATTAAGCATCTCACCCCAACTCCCACTCATCTCCCTGCCTCTTTGTATCTACCTTCTGCCCTTGAAAACCTCAAAAAATTAAAATTAAAAAAGTATAAAACAGTTTGCATTCCCACCAGAAATGGAGGAATGTTCCCCTTTTTCCACATCCTCTCCAGCATGTGTTGTCACTTGAGTTTTTGATCTTAGCCATTCTGATAGGTGTAAGGTAAAATCTCAGAACTGTTTTGATTTGAATTTCCCTGATGACTAAGGATGTTGAACATTTCTTTAAGTGTTTCTCTACCATTCTATATTCCTCTGCTGAGAATTCTCTGCTTAGTTCTGTACCCCATTTTTAATTGTATTATTTGGGTTGTTGATATCTAATTTCTTGAGTTCTTTATATATTCTGGATCAAAAAGGAAAAGAAAAATCCAAATCAAAACAATAACAACAACAAAATAGAAAAATCTCATCGTGGAAGCTGCAGAATGTCGCAGTGTGTCACACAGTATACCCTTTTCTCTACACATCTTTACTTGCAAATGTTCATTGCAAAGAGTCACTGGTCTGGTTGAAGGTCTCTGGTTTCTGGTATACTATCAGTACTGGATCCTAACTAGGACTCCTCTCAGATATCCCGTTGTTGCCCTGTGTCGTGGAGAGCCTGCTGCTTTGGATCTGCAGGACTGGCCCCTTCCACATGTTCCAGCAATTCATAGATAGGGTAGATGTTGGGGTGAGCCTTGGATTTGGATCTTGGTCATAGCTCAGCCCTCCAGTTCCCCTGTGTCTGTGTCAGGAGGATCAGCTCTCCTGTTTCCAACAGACAAGAGGTGGGGCAAGCTCTTCTGTTTCATAGCCAGCTAGAGCTTCTGTGCTCAGGCTGTTGGATCCAGCTATCCTGTACCCATTCCACCAGGGCCAGCTCTCCAGCACTGCCCCAACTAACTTACACATTTGCTTCTTCCTCTGGATGTGTCTACCACTGTAGCTCCTGAAGGCACAAGATCTTGTTTTTAAAAAGTCTGCTATTATTTGCTTGTTCTGAAATTATATTTATTTTCTGTGATCTCTAAAAAAGATACATGCTTACATATTTATTTCATTACACTAAAAGGTTTTCAATAAACCTCACTCAGAATGGCAAACAAGATAGATATCGGAAGTAGGAGAAAACAGGGAACAGGACAGGAATCTTCCACAGGGGCCCTCTGAAAGACTCTACTCTCCCATGGTATTGAAGATTCCTAGCCAAACTTTGGACAGAGTGCAGTCAACCTTATGGAAGAAGGGAAGAAGAGGGAGATAGAAAGACCTGGAGGGGACAGGAGCTCCACAAGAAGAAAAACAGATAAAAACCCTGGGACCGGGCCGGGGGGCTGCAGAGACCAATATTCCAATCAAGGACCATACATGGAGAAGATCTAGACCCATTGCTCAGAAGAAGTCCATAGGCTGCTCAGTTCCAAGTGGGTACCCTGGTAAGGGGAGCAGGGTTTGTTTCTGACATGAACTCAGTGGCTGGCTCTTTGATCACCTCCCATGTGGGGGAGCAGCCTTGCCAGGCCACAGAGGAAGACAATTCAGCCAGTCCTGATGAGACCCGATAGGCTAGAGTCAGATAGAAAGGGTGGAGGGCCTCCCTTAGGGGTGGGGCTTTGGAGAAGAAGAGGCTGGGATAGTGAGGAGATGAAGGAGGGGTCCACAGCTGGAATACAAAGTGAATACATTTTAATAATTAAGTAAATACACAAATAAAAAAGTTTTTACTCACCTACAATTTGCAGTTCTGCAAAACAATTTTTTATACATGTACCACATTATGATACTATACAAAAAGTGATAGTCCAAGTCCTTATTATTTTTAGCATAATATTTTTATTGATTATTTAGGAACCTTACATAATGCATCCTGATCACCTTTACTTATCAGTCCCCCATGATCCACCACTCCATTCTTTTGGCCTCCTCATATCCAGAAAAAAAAAAAAATTTTTTAAATAATTCCAATTTGTGTTTTCCATACAGTCACTGGAGCATGGTCAAACTGTTGGTGGCCATGCCCTGAAAGAAAAGTGAGTCTTTCCCTACCTTGACTTCAATCAGTAGCCTTCTATTATAGAGAGTTTATTTCGCCATCCTTATCACAAGTTTTAAGATTTCTCATCAATGGCTTCCTGTCTAGGTTGTAACTTTTTTGGTGGAATTGGGTAGAAGTGGGGCTGGTCACAGAAGCCTTCTATGTCTGAAGTCATCTATACTACTAAAGAAAGCAGCTTCTTTGTTCTTTACAGTGAGCAAGAGTGTGGATCTTGGGTTTCTACTTGGTATATGGAGATAGCATGGACCCTGTATATCTACCTGGCCTCCATTTTCAGTATGTGCCTTGGACATCAGCGTGGTCTCCAATGGCAGTACAGACCACAGATACCAACATAGTCCTCCCAAAAACATCAACATGGATTCAGGATGCAGCACAGACTACAGACATCTACAGGGCTTTCAGTGATAACACAAGCCATGGACATCAACTTTGCCTTTGGTTGCAAAAATACCTTGGACTCCAGAGAGGGATAGGCCTTATTGGCAACAATACCTACAGATATCCACAAGCCCTCAGATAGCAGCATAGACTGCAGGCATCTTCATGGCTACGGTGGGTAACACAGTCCGCAGACATCAACATGGCCCTTAGCATGATCTCCAGTGATAGCACAGACCATGGATATAAACATGTACCTGTTCTGCAGCGTGGACCATGGATACCATCACAGCCATGGCTTCAGAAAAAACAAAACAAAACAAAACAAAATGTAGACCTAAATATGCCCTTCAGTGGTAACATGGAACACACCAATCAGTATGCTACAACAGGCTCATGGGCCCAGACATAGCCCCTAATGGCATCATAACCCAAAGACATCAATATTTCTTCAGGTGGCAATGTAGGCCATGCATATCAATATGCCTTCAGTGGCAGCCCAGGCCTCAGACTTTGATCCAGTTCATCCCTTCTAACTAAGTTAGCATCACTCTTTTGCTCCACACTTTCAGTCCTCTACACTTTCATAGCTCCACAGCAAATTTATTTGTTGCAGCAGAGTTGTAAATTGCATTGTCTCACTCTTTATATATTTATAATTTTTGTCCACACAGCTCTATATCACTGCAAACCATCAGACTGGCCCAAGGCCCCTGGTCTCCAAGCACCATAAATACTGGACCATCACTGAGACCTTCCCACTCACAGACATGGTTCAGGTCCCCATGATTGGTAGTGATGATGTGTTTTTGATCTGCTTTTGGAGCACCAGCTCCTCCTTGCAGTCCAGTAGCATGCAGATGAAGAAAGTGCTGGGACTGACCAACTGGAATTGTCAGATATGGCCCATATGGTTGATGATTTGGCAGGGTCTCTAAATGGGCCATTCTGAACTTTACTTTGGGGAAAGGCATTTAATGAAAACCCGATTGTAAAGTAATTACACTTAATATTAATATACACAGCCATGTGACCACATCACACCACAAAAGACATTATCAACAATTGTTGGTAGTCCATGTATCAAATGGCAAACTGATATAAAAATTAAAAGGGGAGCAGGGGCTGCCTCTGTCATGAACCTGGTTGCCTGCTCTTTAATCACTTCCCCTTGGAAATCTTGCCTTGGCAAGCCAAAGAGGACAGGGATCCAGACAGTCATCATGAGACTTGATAAGCTAGGGTCAGCTGGCAGGGGAGCAGAATACCTCGTATCAGTGGACTAGGAGAAGGGGATATGGAAGACAAAGGAGGGAGAGTAAGACTGGGAGGAGATGAAGATGGGGCCAAAATCAGGATATAAAATGAATAAATTGATTTCACGTCCACTGACATCAGGGTCAAGGCAAGGCTTCCCATTTTCTCCCTATCTTGAAGTGCTAGCTAGAGGAATAAGTCAACTAGAGGAGATCAAGGGCATACAAATCAGAAAGTAAGAAGTCAAAGTATCACTATTCACAGATAATATGATAGTTTACATGAGTGACCCCATTCCACCAGAGAACTCTAGAGCTAAATAACATCTTTCAGCAAAGTGGATACAGAGAAAACAACAACAACAACAACAAATCAGAAGCCCTCCTGTATACAAAAGACAAATAGGCTGAAAAAGAAATTAGGAAAACAACATCCTTCACAATAGCCACAAGTAATATAAAGTATCTTGCTGTAAGTCTAACCAAGCAAGCAAAAAACCTGCATGACCAGGAATTCAAGTTCCTGAAGAAAGAAACTGAAGAAGATATCAGAAGATGGAAAAATATCCCATGCTCATGGCTTGGCAGCATTAACACGTTAAAAATAGCCATGTTAACCAAAGCAATCTACAAATTCAATGCAATTCCCATCAAAATACCAACACAATTCTTTATAAACCTTGAGAGAACCATTCTCAACTTCATATGTAAAAACAAAAATCCCAGAATAGCTAAATCTTGTACAATAAAAGATATTCTGGAGGTATCTCTACCCTTGATTTCAAGGTGTACTGCAGAACAATAGTAATAAAAATTGCATGGTACTGGCATAGAAACAGAATAGTAGATCAATGGAATTGAATTGAAGACCCAGAAATAAACCCACAGAGGCACAGTCACTTGATTTTTAACTAAGAAGCCAAAACCTTACAATGGAAAAAAATACAGAATATTCAAGAAATGGTGCTGGTCTAACTGAATGTCTTCATGTAGAAAAAGCAAATAGACCCATTTTATCATCCTGCACAAACTCTGGTCAAAGCAGATTCAATCAAAGATCTAGCATAAAACCAAAAATACTAAATCTATTAGAAGAGAGAGTGGGGACAAGCCTGGAACTCATTGACACATGAGACAACTTCCTGAATAGAATAATAACAGCTCAGGCTTTAAGATCAACAATTAAAAAATAAGACCTCAGGAAACTGAAAAACTTCTACAAGGCAAAAACCACTTTCACTAGAACAAAATGGCAGCCTACTGATTGGGAAAAGATCTTCACCAACCCTAAATCTAACAAAGGGCTAATATCGAAAATTCATCAAGAACTTAAGAAATTAAACACCAACAAATCAAATAACCCAATTTAAAAAACGAAGTTTAGAGTTAAACAGAGAATTCTCCACAGATGAATCTCTAATGGCCAGGAAGCACTTAAAGAAATGCTCAGTGGCATTAATCATCAGGGAAACACAAATTATAAAAACTGTAGAGTCCTTCTTACACCCATCAGAATGGCTAAGACCAAAACTGCAAGTGACAGCATTTATTGGTGAGGATGTGGAGAAAGAAGAACACTCCTCTATTGTTGATGGTAGTGTAAGTCTACTCTGGAAATCATCCTTTGAGATACCTCAGAAGCTTGGAAATAACTCCACCTCAAGAACCAGCTATACCTCTCCTGGGTATATAGCCAAAAGATGATCTCCATAAAAGAAAGACATTTGTTCGACTATGTTCATATCAGCTTTATTTGGAATAGTCAGAATCTGGTAACAACCTAGATGTCCCTCAACCAAAGAACAGATAAAGAAATTGTGGTACATTTACACAATGGAATATGACTTAGATATTAAAAATAAGGAAATGATGAAATTTGGAGGCAAGTGGATGAAACTAGAGTTCATCTGAGTGAGGTAACCCAAAAAGATGCACACAGTATGCACTAATCTATAAGTGGAGTTTAGCCATATAGTACATGATAACCGTACTACAACTCACAGACCAAAAGAAGTAACAAGGGGGAACCAAAGGAGGATGCTTAATTCCCACTCAGAAGTGAAAATAGAATAGAAAGCAGCAGTGATTGAAGAGAAGGAACAGGGTAAGTGAGGGATGAGGATCGATATCAGACGTGGGGAGAGAGGGATCAGAAAGACAAAGGGCTTGCAGAGAGAAGAGACACCTTGGGTGGGGACTTCTGGGTCAAGCTGGAGACCTATGACAGGGTAGGCTCCTGCTCATATATGAGTATGACTCTAGATGAGACTCCTAGTAACAGGAGTCATGGAGACTGAAGAGGCCATCTTCTAACTAGACATGAATCCTAGAGGAGGAAGGGAAACAACAATCCACCTACCAAAACTTCAACCAAAAATTTATCCTGTCTACAAGATGCGCAGAGACAAAAATGAAGCAGAAATTGAGGGTTCAACCAATGACTGACTCAACCCCAAACTCACCCCAGGAGATACAGCCCCTGACATGAGTAATGATACTCTGCTATGCTTGCAGATGGTAACATGTATGTCCTCTGAGTGGCTCCACCCAGCACCGAATAGAATCAGATACAGAGATCCACAACCAAACACTGTGGAGTGCAGTGAGTCTTGTGGAAGAGTAGGGGAAGGATAGAAGGTCCCACAGGGGACAGGAGCTCTACAAGATGACCAACAGAGCCAACTAACAAGGGTCCAGGGGCCTATGGAGACTGAAGCACCAACCAAGGACTATGCGTGGTTGGACCTAGGCCCCTACACAGATGTAGACAGTGGGCATCTGGTTCCTCATATGGTTGACCTAGTAAGGGGAATAGAGGCTGACTCTGGCAGGGACTCTGTTGCCTGCTTTACAATCACTTTCCCAGGGCAGGGATAACTCTCCAGGCCACAGGTGAACAGGATGTCCTCATGAGACTTGATATGCTGGGGTGAGTGGGCAGGGTGCATGTGCTTACCCTTCTCTAAGGAGTAGAGGAGAGGAAATAGCAAAAAAAAAAAAAAAAAGAGGAAGGGGACATGAGACAAGGAGGAGAGAAGAGAAGGGGCTATGACCAAGAGGTAAAGTGAATAGATAAAAATAAAAATGAGAAAAAAAAGAGTGGTACACATGGCAACCAATGATACTTATCTCCCTCTAATGCTTTTTCCTTTATCACAACCTCATTATAATGACATTATTAAAAAAAATAATATGACTTATGTTTTACTACTGACAGTAGTAATGTTACAAGTACTTACCTTTAAAAAACAAAACAACAAATAACAAAACAAACAAATAAAAACAAATTAGTAATATTTTTATAGTAGATAATCTTGCCAAACAAGAGTCCTCAGCATTTTACCTTCTCAACGATTTTCAGCCACATAAGTTGCTTTGTTTATGTATATATTTCCTGTACTTGATGCTCTTCATTTCATGTACAATAAATCATAGCTTAAACTTATCCTGACTGCAAGTACTAATGCATTTGACCTTATCCTGTCTGTGCATGTATACATTTACCACAGACTAGTATGAAAAACAACTCAAAACCTTCTCTGTATTTGAAAACTTTGACAGAACCTCACAAAATTGTACAATGTATTGATGGCACATTTAAAAGATTGCAAATAATTTATTAGTAATAAGATAAATATTCTTCTTTATTGACTCCAAATCCTGCATATGAAAACACTTTGACCTATATAACACTGTGTCTTGTAGCTTCATTACAGAACGTTAGTTAAATATGCCAATAAAAATGTCAAAGCACAATAAATTTCAAATAAATGTTAAGTGTAGTTTGACATGGATTGATGTTTCAAAATATGTATTTCATTATATCTTTAATCTGAAGAACTCTCAAACTTTAAATTGCTGCCTAACTTTACATGTGTGAATTTATTAACTACCATCTAGTCTTTTTCAATTACTCTACAATACCTTTTTAACCTTGAAGTCCACTGTGAGAAGCCTGTACATTCATTTGATATTTTGCAACTTACTCTTGGCATTCACTTCTGAATTGGGATTTCTGCAATAAAAACTAACCTTTTGATACTCCAGCACTGTGCATTTGAGTTACTAATTTCTTTAATCCTCACACATCCCTGTGAGCTCAATACTAATAATGTATTGATTTAAAATATTATGAAATGAAGCTTACTAAGAATAAAAGAGGGAGATTTTACCCAGAATAGATGTAGACATGAAAGTGTATACTCTGTGCCTGACCTATGACACCTTTTCCTAAGAATTGTTACTAAGTTAACTCAAGTTTATGATGATAATTCTGTGAGTATGACTTCATGCAAATGATGCTACAGTGCTACGAGAACATTTTTTTAACTTTTATTAATTATACTTTATTCATTTTGTATCTCCCCATAAACCTCTCCCTTCTCCCCTCCTAATACCACCTTCCTCCCCCTTCTTCACGCATTCCCCTCCCCAAGTCCACCTACAGGGGAGGTCCTCCTCTCCTTCCTTCTGATCTTAGTCTAGCAGATCTCATCAGGAGTGGCTGCATTGTCAACTTCTGTAGCCTAGTAAGGCTGCTCCCCCCTCAGGGGTAGGTGATCAAAGAGCAGAACAAACAGATTATGTCAGAGGCAGTCCCTCTTCCCATTACTATGGAACAAACTTGGACACTGAACTGCCATGGGCTACATCTGTGCAGGGGTTCTAGGTTGTCTCCATGCATGGTACTTGGTTGGACTATGAGTCTCTGGAAAGACCCCTGTGCTCAAATTTTTTGGTTCTGTTTCTCTCCAGATCTCAAGATCCAGAGCTCCTGTCCTCTCAGGATCTTACTGAGAACACGGTTTTATAGGTGGGATTAAGGGAGTGAAGTTCATGGCAAAGGCCTGTAAACCAGAATAAAATACAGGGATCTAGAAGTAAGACAGCTTCATGAGGAAAGCCATTATTTCACACACTGATAAAACTTGCTTGCACATTCTGAAGTGTATTCTAATTTTAAAATATAATGTTTTGAGTCAGGAATCTTTTAGATTTAACATTTCCTTTGACTGATGTATCTTCTTCTTCAGTTGTGTCTTCAGGGCCTGTGATTCTGTCTTCCATCCCTTGTATTCTGTTGGTGATGCTTGCTTCCATAGTTTCAGCTGACCCACCTGGATTTTTCATTTCTAGAGAGCCCTCTGTTTGTGTTTATTTTTATTGCTTTTAGTTTTCATTTCTAGCTCTTAAACTATTTTATTTGTTTCCTTCAGCTGTTTGTTTGGGTTTTCTTAGCCGTATGGAAGGGAATATACTCATTTCCCTTTTTCTATTTTTTTCCTCATCTTTCTCTGATTTCCATGAAGGGAATTATTCACTTCTTCCTTGAGGACCTCTATTAATAACATTATTCAGCCTTGATATGAGGGGTTTGTACCAAGTCTTATTGTAGCTTACTATGCATATTCAGATGATATTACTGGTAGACCTGCTCTTTTCTGAAGGGAAATGGAGGAGGAATAAATTTCCATGAGAGAGGAGAAAGAAAAAATAGGAGAAGTTGTGGTCAGGATCTGCTTATGAGAAAAAAATCAAGAAAAAAACAATAATTGTATATACATACACACACATGCACACATATAATTTTAGTTCACCATAGCTATATTTGTGTTCTTCATTTCTGTAAAATAATATAAATACACACATATGTGTAAATGTGAAATTTATACCTATGTATAAATTACTTATATATGTAGAGAAAAATCATTCATTTAAAATCATTATGATAGACAGACTATTTCTTTATAATGATTATAAATTACCTTAGGTTTCAAATATCTAAAGTTAAGTGAATGTTGCTCCATATTTTATTCTTCCTGTGGAGATGATAGGAACTCATGTCTACATGATCACATATGTGGTACACTAAATTTTCAGAGTAAATATCAACTGATTGAGAAGAAATATTTTTTTATAATGGTCTTTGCATCTCACCTCATTCTGAAAATTCTCTTGATATAATAATAATCATCATCATCAACAACTATCATTGTTATCATCATCATCATTATCATAATTGTATACATGTAAATGTGAACACTTTCTTTGCCTATGAGGCGCAAGTTCAACTTTTGGGAATTCTACTCTTCTTCCACCACAGGTTCTGGGCAGTGAACTCAGTTTGCCAGGCTTTGGTGGCCTTGATTTATTTGCTTGAAGCATCTCATCAGATTTCTCCTGTTCTTTTATATGCTTTTTAAGAAAATTTTGCTATGTAGCAAAATCTATAAATTGATATGGTTAAAAAATCTACTTATGGAAGTTATCTCCTGTGCCAATGAATTCAAGGCTCTTCCCCACTTTTTCTTCTAACAGGTTTAGTGTGTTTGGTTTTATATTTAAGTCTTTCATCCACTTGGACTTTAGTTTTGTGCAGGGTGGTAAGTATGAATTTATTTGCATTTTTCTACATGTAGACTTCCAGTTAGACCAGCACCATTTGTTGAAGATGCTATCTTTTTTCCATTGTATGGTTTTGGCATCTTTGTCAAAAACCAGGTGTCCATAAGTGTGTGGGTTTATTTCTGGGTCTTCTATTTGATTCCATTGATCCACTATTCTGTTTCTATGCCAATACCATGCAGTTTTTCTTACTGATGCTCTATACTATAGCTTGAGATCAGGGATGGAGATACCTCCAGAAGATCTTTTATTGTAGAGGATTGTTTTAGCAATTATGGGATTTTTGTTATTCCATATGAAGTTGAGAATTTTTCTTTCAAGGTCTGTAAAGAATTGCGTTGGTAATTTGATGGGAAATGCATTAAATCTGTAGATTGCTTTTGGTAAGATGGCCATTTTTACTATGTTAATCTGGCCAAGCCATGAGCATGGGAGATCTTTCCATCTTCTGATATCTTCTTTTAGTTTTTTCTTCAGAGATTTGAAATTATTATTTTTTTATTTAACTTTTATTGATTACACTTTATTCCTTTTGTATCCCCCCATAAGCCCCTCCCTTCTCCCCACCCAGTCCCCCCTCCCCCCCTTTCTGCATGCATGCCTCTCCCCAAATCCACTGATAGGGGAGGTCCTCCTCTCCTTCTTTTTGATTTTTTTTTTTTTTTACTCAATGCAGTTTATTAAGGAACCTTGAACAATCTTCTGACCCTGGTGAAAGCCAGCCCACAGCTTAAATAGCCTCTGGGTAGCCAACCCCAGCGTGCTTCGTGGGCAATGCAGATAGGTCCACATACACGGAAGCAAGCCAGATCCTCAGCCTTAGCCAAATATGGAGTTGTTTGTGACAGAGAGCACTCACCATCGGGAAGGTGGAAGGCGGAAACCAGCTCCATCTTTAAGGCTCGGTATTACGCAGCTCTCTACAGTTCCCCTTTTTGTTTTAGACGCATCAGGCAAGAGTAGAGGTCTGATCTCTGATATTAGAAATAAATTGGGACTTTGTACCAATGTTCATTTGGAGTATCATCATGGATTGAAATTATTTTCATACAAGTCTTTGACTTGCTTGGTTAGGGTCAACAACACAGGCTTTAAGAGCAACAATCAATAAATGGGACCTCACGAAACTGAAATAGAGTCCATGTTAGAAACAGCTCCCTAGGCACCCCATATGAAGACCAAGCTGCCTATTGACCACATTTGTACAGGGGCTTAGGTCCAGACCACTCATGCTTCTTAGTTGATGTCTTAGTGTCTGAAAGCCTCCATGGGTTTGGGTTATTTTTCTCTGTTTATCCTTTTGTGAGGTTCCTGACCCCTCTTGGTCCTTTCTAATTCCTCCAACACTTCGGGTGGACACCTGTAGAGCTCTGCTTCATGCTTTGCTGCAAGTCTCAGCATCTGTCTCAATCTACTGCAAGGTGGAGCCTTCCAGATGACCCTCAAGTTGGCTCCTGTCTCTAAGCATAGTATAGCATCACTAATGTTGTCAGGGCTGCCATTCTACTGTGAGGTGGATTAAAAGATAATAATTCCTGAGTGATATTTGTTAATTTAGGAAGGTACTACTTCACTTTATAAGTAGATTGGATTTGTGTGTGTGTGTGTGTGTGTGTGTGTGAGTGAAAGAAGATAACAAATAATCAAGTATCAACCCCAAAACTATTCATAAAATTTTAGCATGATTCTTAAATGTTAAATAGAAAGTTCTAACTTATTTTGATTTATCTAAAAATTCTGGCTTTCAATGCCTACTACACCTAATAATCTATTAAACTGGAAGCATATGATTCTAATAGCAGAAATTATATTCCAGATACTCTTTGAATATTTATATATATAAACTCTTATGATTTTATATTTTAATGTCTTTTGATTTCATAAAACTCATAGAAAGAACTGTAGTGTTTACATAATAATGTAGATGAATCTTTATTACTGCCTGGGTGATTTACAGTCTTGTGATATAACCAGTAGTGCTTCAGTAAACAAAAGAAAGCAATTTCAAATTCAGTTTTTGAAATGCTTACACTGGATTGGTAAGGAACCACACAGAAAAATATTTTGTCTATGGCTTTAGAGTAGTATTATCTACAGTGTGGACTACCTACAGCTAACACAGAGCCAAAAGCAACGAGGTTGGATAATATTTCTTTTATAGAATATGAGTTATATTTTCTTAAATTCAAACCTGAACCAGCCATCTTTTTTTTTTTTTTGAGATGAAGTCTCCTGAGCTTTCATTTCTTATGGATAAGGTGAATTGAACATTTATCAAATCAATGAACACATTTGTTGGGTACAGATATTAACTCATTCATGTAAAGCCACACATATATCTATGTATATATGTATATATTATGTAATTAACTATATACATATACATATGTGTATACACACATGCATAAATATATATTCACATATATATTATATATACATTTATTCTCTTTTTCTTCCCCTTTTAGAGTATATAGATGTTCAAAAATTTATATAATTTAAGATACATTCTAAGTTTCAGTTATTTTTCTACAAAACTATTTATGTTGGTTTGATTTATTAATTTGATAACAGCAAATTGATTGATAGTGTTTCTGCCTTGGTGATCACTAGTAATAGTTTAGAGCATACTCAATGTTATTAACCTGGTCTACTAAGTGAGTCCAGGACAGCCAAAGGTATACAGAGAAATACCGCCTCGAAAAAGAAAAAAAAAAAAAAAGTCAGTTTACATAAAAGGGAAATGGGAAACCTGAGAAAGACTGAACTAAGAGACAAGTTACAATTCTGCAAAACATTCTACACAAAGGCTAAGACTTTTAAGTACTAAAGTTATTTATTAGGTGTCCAAGGATGGAGTCATGCTAAGGTACTTCTGAGTGCTTGTGAGAAAACTCCAAGGAAACAAGACAAGTGTCTTGTGACTTCCTTTCCTTTAAAACATGTAATTCTTTTTGGAATGTGGTTGCTGATGTAGCATGTAGGGGTGAACATACTTCAGATTACTCATTACAACTAGCTATTGTTATTTGCTTATATGCATTTATGGAAAAACATATTTTTGCCACATATGCCTTGTTCCTGTGATTATACACTTTACTTATGTGATTCTTCTTAACCCTTAGAGTACAAATAGTTTGATTTCTGAATAAAGTTTAATATCTTAAGAGACTTTGGTCTTTCTGTTTTATTGGCTCCATTTTCCAAGGCTCCACAGCCTCTAGATTAGTAAACAATTAGGATTATAAAATAGAAAGAATTAGCCCTTTAGGAATAAGATTGATTTAAATACTTGTTTGGACGATTCACAATTATGAAACTCATAGTTGTGAATTTCAATACTCTGCACATTAAAATTAAATGTGAATTAAAATACAGACTTTTTAAATACTCTGTAATCAGCACTCTTTCTAAATTGATTAAATGATATATTAGCAAATTATCAGAGTAAATCAGCCAAATAAAGTTGAAATTTGAAAGTAATTATAAGACATATAAACATAGCACACCTGTTTATAAAAAGTTTGAAAATGTGTTAACACTTTAATTCTTTCTATAAAATAAAGCATATTTGCATTTTCATAGCTATTTGTTACTTATTCTAAAATTTGTATGCTCTGCTCATGTAGCATAAGAAAGTATTATGTATTAAGAAAGCAATTAGAACATAGTATTCAAAAATTACTATCATTTTTATTGTATTTTCAAACTGCAAGAGGGAATGTATGCAAAATGATGACTTGAAAAATTCATGCTGTGCCCTTATCTGATGTTTTCATTTTGGCAGGAGTCTGGTTCTCTGCTGGGGTCCTGGAGTTCAGCTTCCAGACAGGAAACTAGGGTTCCATTTTTCTGAGTGGCAGCTAGAACGCTTTAGGGTGAGGCATGGGGGTGCTAAGCGGGGGTGTTGAAAAGTTTTTCACAGAATGTTACGGTTTAGCTCTTTTAGCATGAAATCCCCAGTGGCAATGGAAGTTCAGGTGTTCCAACGCTTATGGTGATACAAATGTGTTACAGCTTTCGGGTCAAGCTGCTGTGCTCAGCATGCAGAGGTGCAGGCCAAGGCCCATGCCTGGTTGGCTTTCAGCCAAGATACAGGCCTGGTGAAGCCTAGGCCCAGTGGTCCTGAGAGCAGGGCCAGTGAGATGTGACCCGGTAGAGGATAAATGATGAATCTCATATGGTCTGGAAGTAAAAGCATATACCTTTATTATGTGAAATGAAGTTAAAAATAAATCCTGGGCAGAGGAAGGTATTTCAAGGATGAATGTATTTGATTCACTGGGATCAAGGGGTCCTATTACAAGAAGGAAAATATAGGAACAAACTATTCTATGGAGGGGGATCTCTGAGTACATTTGAAGGTCCCATCCATAGTAGGATGGGGCATTTCTAGGAATTGCTAGATGCTTGCTAGAACAGTTTCCATATCAGGGAAGGGTCTGGCTTATAATCTGCCCTGAGGGTTATGTGATGCTCCTTACAAGATTTGGAATAACCCAGATCTGGAAAGGCTTTTAAAACCCAACTGAGAAAAGGGAGTCTATCATTATAGACCAAGCCCAAATAATTGGCTATCTGGAGACAACCCAGCTTCAACTTTATCCAGAAGAATCCCATACTTATCCAGCTCTGAGATTTCCAGGCATATACATTCTTTCCACCCTTGTATAATTTTCTTTCTTTCATTTGTTTTGTTATGGCTGGAATTTAATATCTTAAGGAAAAAGAATGGGAGAGAAAGGAATAAATGTGTTTACTGAATATTAGTGAACCAGAATATATATTAATAATATATTAACACAATGTATATTTAAGCCAAGAAAACAATAAACAACAATGACAACAAAATCCAGTGCACAAGAAACAAAATGATAAACAATATGGATTGCCCAGCACAGTTTGATATGGATTTGTTGTTGTTTATGTACTTGTTTTGTTGTTACTATCATGAAATACTTGTGACTAGGACAAAGACAATATAGGTTAATTTCTCTCATATCCTGACAGCTGAAAGTCGTAGATCAATTGACTCATCACCCCACTTTTGCTGAGGATCCCTTGGCTGCAGTGTGGGAAATGAACTGAATGCTAAAAGAAGAGAATAGGGAGCATCAAAAAGATTCAAGTGAAATGATTAATCTCGTTCTTTTAGCTTTTTAAATAATTAACTCGATCTCTACCTCAGTTATAGGCCCCTCAGTCTTTTCCTTCCACTCCCACCCTCCCTCTTGGAATCCTTGCTCCCCTATTCCTCACAATGATGGACACCCCCTACCCAGACACCCCAGCTCATCTATTCAGATGAGGACTGGATTTGTCTTCCTCCCCTGTGGCCTGGTATGGAAGTCCCATCAGGGGGAAGTAATCAAAAAGTAGGCAACAGAGTCTGTGTCAGAGATATCCCTCACTCCCCTACCTACTAGCCCAACATGAAGTCTAAGATGCAGAGATTAAACACCAAGAAAGCAAATAATCCTATTAAAAATGGGATACAGAGCTAAACAGAGAGTACTCAACAGAGGAATCTTGAATGGTAGAGAAATAATTAAAGAAATGTTCAATGTTTTTAATTATCAGGGAAATGCAATCGAAACGACTCTGAAATTTCACCTTACACCTGTAAGAATGCCATGATCAAAAACTCAAGTGACTACACACACTCGAAGGGGTGTGGAGAAATGGGAAGTCTCCTCCATTGCTGGTGGGAGTGCAAACTCAGACTTTGGGAATCAATCTTACGCTTTCTCAGGAAACAGGGAGTAGCCATACCTCAACACCCATCTACACCACTCCTCAGTATACAGCTGAAAGATATTCCACAGTACACCAAGAACATTTCCTCAACCATACTGATAGCAGTTCAAGTAGCCAGAAACTGGAAACAACTTAGATGTCCCTCAACCAAAGAATGGATAAAGAAACTGTGGTACATTTACACAATGGAATACTACTCAGCCATTTAAAAAAAAGAAAGAAAGAAAGAAAACATGAAAATCATTAAAAAATGATCAAAATATACTACATGAAACAATATCAAATAAGGAATATATATCTCTAATCCAAATGTATTTTCTAAATCCCTCTGCAACAATAAAAGGTGTTTCTTCTCTTTTTCTAAGCACCCTCCTCTTCTTCAGTATCTATTAGCTCTTGCCAACTATTTTTCTTCATTCCCTTCATGTTTCCTCTTGCCCTCTATGTGTTCATCTGTGGACATGTTTGGAGAATCATGCACTGATCACTATCAGGGATTTAAGGATGATTTAAAAAAAAAAGTTCAATCATGTGATATTTCAGAAACATTAAATAAGGCAAGAGTTCTCATATTGTTTTCAAGAAAATATTTACCTTAATACTTTTGTCATGCATTTAATCTCACCAACTGGGAAACACATGGCTTGAATTCTCAGTATAATTCAGTGCTTAGGAGAGATCATTCAGTAGCTTTAAAAGCAGCAGTGGTCAACCGAGTGAGTTGTGAACTGTGACTCTCTGTAGTAAATATCAACACTCCAATATTTTATGATTCACAGAACAGCATTTTTTCACAAGTCAATTTTTTTAATTTAAAATTTTAATTACACTTTATTCACTTTGTATCCCTCCTGTGGTTCCCTTCCTCCTCCTGTCCCAATCCCTCCCTTCCTCCACCCTCTGCATGCATGCCCCTCCCCAAGTCCACTAATAGAGGAAGACTTCTTTTCCTTCCTTCTGATCTTAGTCAATTAGGTCTCATCAGGAGTGGCTGCATTGTCTTCATCTGTGGCCTGGTAATGCTGCTTCCCCCTCAGGGGGAGGTAATTAAAGAGCAGGCCAATCAGTTCATGTCAGAGACAGTCCCTGTTCCTATTACAATGGAACCCAATTGGATACTGAACTGCCACAGACTACATCCCTGCGCAAGTCAAAATTTTAACCTTCAAATTACAAAAGCCCATCATTTGTTCTATGACCTTTAAAGGAAATGTTCATCAAAGTATTAATGGAACCAAATTTAAGCATATAAAGAAATGGTCATTTATACAATTGGGAGAAAATATTAGGTGAAGTTCTATTTTTATCAATATGATATTGTGTTTTAAAGTATGGTTTACCATTGTTATGTATAAGTATCATATCCTCTAAACCAGAATTGATGTTATTTCTAACCATATAAGGTAACATAGGAAATGTCAAGTTTGAGTCTTCTGAAGGTTAGCCCCTAAATTTGCTGTCAAATAGGTTTATCTGGGTATTATCTATATGTATGTGTTTTATTCAAAGTTTTCATGTGTAAAATATAGATTGCACTTAACAGCATCTTGTAGGGAATAAGTAAAATTAACTGGGTAGATGTGAGTTATATCACATAATTTTAATATAGCTTAGTAACATTTATCTAGGAATTTCCATATCAAACTTTTAGTTCTGAGTACTTGATGATGAAAAATATGGATTTAAATCATGTAAATAGTATTACTTAGATCACAATGAATGGAAGACACAGCATTTGAAGTCATGCCTGAAGAAGCTAAGAAAAAATTTCATTTCTCAAAATCTGATTCTATGAATTAGTATACCTCACAAGCTTTCATGATATTCTTCCAAATATAATTACAATGTACTTTAGAAACTGGGCCTTATAGCAAATATTTCCACCTCTTATTTTAATATTACATGTGCATATTTATATGTATGTAGAAATTGTTTCAGTGGTAGTTGTTTTGTTTACTTCTGTATTAGATTTTTGCATGCTATACAGCAATTATTTCAGGCATGTCCAACCTCTTCACAGCATAGAAGGGCAGTCATCTACAGCGTTCATGCTGGAAAATTGGATGATAAGGTCACAAAATAATTATTGTAAAACTCTCTTTAATTTTAAGTCAGTTTATGGTTTTGTGTTGGGTCCTGTTCATAGCTCTTCTCGGGTACATGACACACTTACACTACTTGCTAAGTTGGGCAGAGATTTGTTTGTTTAAAATAACAGTTCACTTTGTATGCCAGGCTCACTTCAAATAATCTATCCTTTCTATTTAATTTGATGTTGGCTATTGGCCTGTTGTATATTGTCTTTATTATGTTTAGGCATGCATCTTGTATCCCAGATCATTCCAATACTTTTAATATGTAGGAGTGTTGGATTTTCCAAAGGCCTTTTCAGCATGTAATGAGATGATCATATGGTTTTCTTCTCAGCAAACCCACATCAGACAGATGGCTAATATCTAAAATATAT
>REGO01000461.1:1198385-1222546 GCA_010120015.1 Rhombomys opimus | reverse complement strand
CCTGTCTTTATTAATTCTCTCAGGTACTGAACAGCTTGAGAAATCAGGTTTTGTCTCTGGGCTTCAGTGGACGACTTTGTTTCTATAAATATTTCTGTAATATAGATTAGAATTTGACCTCAGTTTATCCTTGAAACAGTAACAGCTTGGCTGAAAAAGTGTTTGGAGCCCCCTGAATTAAAAAAAAATACAATTTAAGTGTGTGAACTTGGACCTAATTTTCCAGAGTCCCCCATGGTCATAAGTTCATGTCTGCATTCATTTGTATGGCAAAAGCATTAAAGAGAAAATTAAGACTAAATTTATCATATAACTCTGAATGACCAACAAGGAGAAGAATGTTATACTGCACTGGATAGGACCAAATGTGATACTACTAACTCTCAAATCAAGAAAATCCTTCTCTGAGGAGCCAAATCCCAGGATGAAGTGAACACAAGTTACATCAGTCATTGCTGTACAGTACTGTTCTCCAAACTGGATGCTCCAAAGAAAATGATAGTTCTAACTTTTTTTTTTATTGGAGCATGATCATGTTTTTAGTAGTAGATATAATAAATAAATAAGCTTTCTCAATCTCTCTCTCTCTCTCTCTCTCTCTCTCTCTCCCCCATGTGTGTGTGTGTGTGTGTGTGTGTGTGTGTGTGTGTTTTCTCCAAATTTCTTGGTACCTTTGGAAGCACTTTGGGGTCTGGACACCTCTAACTAGGAAGTGAGGCTGATCCTGGAGCAGTGTTGTTCTCACTTGTTGCTTCAGAGGCAGCAAAGATGAGAAGGATATCAGAAAGATATCGGGGAAGACTTGGAAGACTTCAACCTTGTCAAATGCTGGATGGGCAGAACGGCAGGGGGTGGCTGGTTCTGACTCTGGCTATAACAAAGGACTTTCTCTGTACCCTTATTTTGATCTGGTGATATCAGCCATGGCTGTAGAGCTGTTGTGCCCTGTGTTGTGTCCTGCAGGACAGATCTTGCCGTCTTCTCGTCAACCTGTGTTGAAACATCTCCTCAGTATTTGGAAGGATGTTTTGTTTTTGTTGTAACTGATAGAAAATTTAAAAAAAATATGTGTAACATTCTAAAATTATATCAGAACATTTGTGAGCATAGATGCATAGTTCTAAGGATAAACAAATTAGAGTATACACTTCAGGAAGGAGCTTGTCTGTTACTTGAGGAAAAGTTTAGGGGTATTTTTTGCAGTCTTTGTCTACAGTTGTTCATTACTTAGGCAAAATAATACTAATTATAATGATCACAATTCAGAAGTGAAAAGTAATTTGCCATTTTTAGTATACCTGTAAAGGAAAAATCCCCTATTCTTGTAACTAATATGAAAGTTGAAATCATATTAGATCAAATTGGCAGCACTTTAAAAATCTATTTGTTATTTATTTTTTTTAATTTATTTTGTGTGTGTGTGTGTGTGTGTGTGTGTTTGTATTTGTATATCTGTGGACTCCAGAATAGAACCACATATAGTTTTGATTTTAAGTATGGATGTTTTGTTTGTACCTTGGCTCAAGATCTTAGTTGCCCAGGAAGGCCTTAACTTACTATACCTCATAAACCAGTGTGGACTTCTTGATTCTCCTACCTTGATCTCCCAAGGCTTACATTAAAAGCAAACACTACCACAAATGTATGTTAAAAAATGGATCTTCTTTTAAGAAGTTCATACATGAGTAACTTTACTTCCCTAACTCCTGGCCCTCTCTCATGCTTCATTTCCTCTTGTGCTCCCACTCCATTATTTCTTCTTCAGCTACTACATACACTTACACTTATGCACACACACGTGAGAGCATGCGCAAACACGCACACACACATACACACACACCCCCCGAAAGAGAGAAACCCTATTAAATTCATTAGTACTGTTAAATATGCCTGTTCAATATGTATCTAAAACCAATGGGTTTGTAATGGACAACCAATGAAGTATCTCATCTCTGGGGGTAAAAAGAAAATTAAAAAAAAATACCAAAACCTGATTCTATGTCTCCCTTAGTCCATTGAGTACCTGTAGCTCTTCATCTATGGGTTAGACTTTGTGAACTTTCCTCTGTTCATATTGGTATGTCACAGGTATAGGACCCTGTCAAATCTAAAGGAGAGGATCTGGCCGTGGTCAATGGCTCAAGCAGTCTTCCTCTCCACTCTTCTGTAATTTTTCCTGAGCCTTTTACACAGAGGCTGTTATATGTGCTTCAGATGAGATTGGGCACACTGGACTGACTTATTTTCTGCAGTTTGACCAGTGGTGAGTTTCTGTAACAGCTCTGTAGATAGAAGCCCAAGTTTTAGAAGACCACTAGAAAATATAATTGTTTAGGGAAGGGGCATTAGTGAGTTGCCCTCTATTATCTATGATTGCTCCAGCCATGAATAATTGGCTAAGTGTACACTGTCAGCATGAATTTCCTCCCATTAATCAGGCCTTGATACCAATTGCTCAGCTGTTGGTTTCCCCAAGATAAATCTACTAATATTGGATCACTAAGAATATCTTTCCAGACTTGTCATTGCTTAGGTTTTGTAACAGGGCAGGACTACCAGTTGTTCCTCTCCTTAGGCAGCCTGCATAGCACGTTGTAATATGGTGGGAACCATTCCTCGGGTAGGAAGCTTCCTGTCAATTGAGGATAGACTCCTTCAAGCCCAGTCTCTGAAGTGGGTGGTATATTCATCAACACAATATTACCTTGACTGGTAAAAACAGTAGTCCCTAATGTTTTCAGAGTCTATTGTATTTCTATGACCAACAACTTAAGGAAAGGTGTCCATGACTGGAATTATTTTTATGAAATTGGATGTGCCAAAATTTGCATTATGTTTATAATTGTAGTATCTTCTTACTTGATATTTCCCTTATCAGAATGAAGTGTTCTTTTTTATCTTTTCTGATTAATTTTAATTTGAAGACTAACTATTTATTTTTATTTTCTATACTAATTACAGCTTATTCATTTTGTAGCCCAGCTGTAGCCCTCTCCCTCATCCCACCCTCCTTCCCTCATCTCCTCCCTGCCCCTATTCTCCTCCCTTTCCTTCTTACCCTAGCTTATCAGGTCTCATCAGGAATGGCTGCATTGTTGGAGACACTTGCTTGGAATAGTTTTCTTTTCTTGTTCCACTCTAATCTGCTCCCTATCTTCACAGTAAGCTGGCATCTTATAGACAATTTAAAAGAAAAATCTTATTTCCCCATACATTAAGCTAGCCTGTGTCTTTTGATTGAGGAGTTGAGGTCATTAATACTTTTTTTTCAAGTCATAATACTTACTCTTTAATTATTTTACAATTGCAGTGTGGGGAAGGGAGGAAATAAAGAAGGGTGGAATTGGGAGGGAATAAGTAAGGGAGGGGCCTACAGCTGAGATACAAAGTGAATAAACTGTAACTAATATAAAAAATTAAAATTTAATTTAAAAAAGAAGTCTGCTTTTGCATTGTGTGTGTGTGTGTGTGTGTGTGTGTGTATGTGTGTGTGTTTTAACTTGAAATATATTGCTTTAGGCTTTTCTGCCAAAGTTTCTATTTAAGAAGTCAGTTGTTCATGAACTCAATGGCGGGGTCTTTGACCTCCCCTCCCCCCGGGAGGTGCAGTGCTGCTAGACCTCAGAGGAGGACTTTGCAGCTCTGCCCCCCCTTACTTGGAAACTGAGCACAGGGTCTAGGTCCTTTCCATGCATGGTCCTTGGTTGAAGTATCAGTCTCTGCAGGCCCCCCTGGGCCCAGGTGTTTTGGCTCTGTTAGTTTCCTTGTGCAGTTCCTGTCCCCTACAGGTCTTTCTATCTCACTTTTCTTCCATAACTATATAGTATATCTTGTAGAGTTTCTTTATGATCCCATTTGCTGTTCAGTGCTCTTCTTGAATATGCATGGGTATATTTTTTTTTCTTAATTTGTGGAAGCTTCATTAGTTTCTATCCCATTGACTAGGGATTCTTTTCCTTTTTTTTTTTTTACTATAATTCATACAAATTTTCCTTTCATGATTTTATATAGTTTCTTCATATACCTTGTGTATAAGCTTAATATTGCATATTTTTTTCTACTTTACCTGGGAGTCCTAGTATTTGATCTTCTACTTGATCTATTTCAGCTTGAGCTTTCTTCAGTATTTAACTTTCTTATTTATTTTCAGATCTTGAATTGTCATTGACATTTTATTAGGTCATGTATTTGTGTTTCTCTGGACTTCATTCAATTTGTTCCTATCCTCTTTAAAGTCACTGAAGTGTTTAAATCATACCTTCTTTAAATATCTTAACTCTTTTGAAGAAGCTTTTCATTGTATTTTAAATTATTTTCCTGAAGTTAATCTTAATAATTCTCATTTGAAAATATTTCTAAGAGACTAGATTTTTGTTGTTGTTGAATTTTACTTTTGTTTGTTTTTTGAAGGGGGTGATGTAGTATTATGCTTTCATAATGGTTGCATTTTTTGTGATTATATACAGAAATGTGGACTTTCATTGATTGTATGTGATTTGAGCTTCTATGCTCTTTAGCTGAAATGAAATTTACTTTTGGTTTTGGTGCTGATCAAGCTTCATTGATTACAGATCAGTTATGCGGCATTGGTCGGTCAATTCTTCAGATTCTCCTTGTTGATTTGCAATAGGAATAATGTGTGTGATTCCAATTGGGTAGTAAACAATAAACCATGTGACTGGGACAAACAGTTATGTCTGTTTCAGTTGAGATGCAACTGGGTTGACAATGTGCTTGGGAGTGTGAGGACAGAATTGGTGCCCTGGATGATGAACATTCACCAGATTAGGCCAGAGCACAGACTGTTTGAGAGAGGCAAAGCCATGGTGTTTGGGAAAATAATGTTCAGGAAATTCATCAGGGTGGGCTAATGCACAAGCTGAAACCAAAATTAAGTCCGGGTATTGAGGATTGTTATAAGTGTTTTTTTTTTTTTTTTTTTACCTTCAGGCAGATCTTTACAGGATTGTAATTGTGTAACAGAATTTAAGTAACCATTGGATAGAAGGATCTGAAGGAGACAAGAGATCCACAAGAAGACCAAGAAAGACAAAACATCCGGGGCTAGGGGCCCTGCATAGAATGATGCATCAGCTAAAGACTATGCATGAAAAGGACTTAGACCCCATGCTCTAATGTAGCCACTAGGCTGCTCAGTCTACATGTACGTTTCCTAGTAAGGGGATCAAGGGCTGTTTCCAATGTGAACTCAGTTACCTACTCTTTGGTCACTTCCCCCTGGTAAGGAGACCTTGCTAGGCCACATAGGAAGAGGATCTAGGCAGTCCTGATGTGACTTGATAGGCTAAGGTCAGATAGGAGGGGAGAAAGACTCTCCATTTCAGTGGACTAGAGGAGAGGGATGAGGGAAGAATAAGGGAAGGTGGAATCTGGAGGAGATGAAGGTGGGGCTACAATTGGGATATAAAGGGAATAAACTGTAAAAAGAAAAAAAGGTACACTATGGAGTATTTGGATTGAAAAAAAATTATCTTTTACTAAAATTTTTCTTTTTGTAAACATATATTGAAGAACAAAGCTGAGGATGCCTAAAATTGTGGAAAGAAGTTTACTAACTGGAGAGCATCTTTGCTACATAGCAAGTTAATTTCAGCCTTGCTGAATATACATAGAAATATCCTCAATATGTGAACAATTTTTTCAGTAAGTGATCCCATTAGTATATTTTTTCTTAAATAGTGCAGTATAAGCATGTACAAGCTTTAAAATTTTAAAACGAGTTAAAATATATTATTTTTGAATTAACAGTTCTTCAAACAACCTGTCAACATAAATACATTAATATTTTGAGCAGCACTGTTTCAATACAATAAAATTTTCATACAAAATGATTTACAGAAATGCAAAAACTAAACAAAGTATTGCAAATCAAAGTAGCCTGATTCCTTTCTAGCATTAAAGGATATGATGCCATAGGAAGGACTACAAAAGCAGAGTGTTATAATGAGTCCATTCTTCTGAGATTAAAGGATTTTTGGCATTTCCCAATTATTCATGAGAACTACAGTGAAAGCCAGGGTACATGGGGACATGTGGGTTAATCTGTGGTACATGGAGATCTGATTTTCACTGTTCATGCTGAGTCATAGATTTTGAAAATAATTTTACTTACAGAGCTGTTAAAGTTTTAAAATAATTTAGTTTAAAATAATTTAGTTAGCCCAAACAGCTTAATTCTTTCTTTTAATATTGCTCTATACATAGTCTTCATATGTTCTCATTCTGCAACTCCCAATGAAGCAGAAATCACTGAAGTCAATATCATTTATTTTGTACATTCAAGAGTTTTATTGTTTTAATGTTTTTCTTAAATATTGAAAAAAATGTCACTTGTGGTTTTGATCTTTGCCATTTTAAAAGGTGTAAGGTGAAATATCAAGGTCATTTTGATGTGAATTTCCATGATGACTAAGGATGTTGAATATTTCTTTAAGTGTTTCTCTGCCATTTGATACTCCTCTATTGAGAATTCTCTGTTTATCTCTGTACTCCACTTTTTAATTGGATTACTAGATTTGTTGCTTTTAAAACTCTTGAGTTCTTTATATATTCTGGATACTAGCCCTCTGTCAGATATGGGGTTGGTGAAGATTCTTTCCCAGTCTATAAGCTATCATTTTGTTCTGATGTCAGTGTCCTTTGCTTTACAGAAGCTTTTCAGTTTCATGAGGTCCCATTTATTGATTGTTGACCTTAGAGCTACAGATGTTTTGTTCAGGGATTTGTCTCCTGTGCCAATGAGTTCAAGGTTCTTCCCTACTTTTTCTTCTAACAGATTTAGTGTGTTCATTTTTATGTTGAGGTCTTTGATCCACTTGGAGTTTAGTTTTTTACAGGATGAGAAATAAAAATCTATATACATTTTTCTACATGTAGACATCCAGTTGGACCAGCACCATTTGTTGAAGATGCTATCTTTATTCCATTGTATGATTTTGGCTTCTTTTTCAAAGATCAAGTATCTGTACATATGTGTGTTTATTTCTGTGTCTTCTATTGGATTCTATGATCCACCATTCTTTTGCTATGCCAATACTATGCAATTTTTATTACTATTTATCTCTAGTACATGCTGGAGAGGATGTGGAGAAAGAGGAGCCATCCTCCATTGCTGGTGGGAATGTAACCTTGTACAACCACTTTGGAAATCAATCTGTTGCTTTCTCAGACAATTAGAAAGTGCTACCACAAGATCCAGCTATACCACTCCTAGGCATATATTTAAAATATGCTCAATTATACAACAAGGAAATTTGTTCAAACGTGTTACTAGCAGCTTTATTTGAAATAGCCAGAATCTGGAAACAACCCAGGTGTCCCTAAAAAGAGAAGTGGATACAGAAATTGTGGTATATTTACACAATGGAATAGTAGTCAGCAATAAAAAACAAGGTAATCATGATATTTGCAGGCAAATGGTGAGAACTAGAAAAGCTAATCCTGAGTGAGGTATCCAGAAGCAAAAAGAAACACATGGTATATACTCACTTATAAGTGGATATCAGACATATACTATTGGATAAACATACTATCAACTGTTCACCTAAAGAAGCTAAGCAAGAAGGAGGATGCTAGTTAAGATGCTCAATCCTCATTCAGCAAGGCAAATGGTATGGGCATAAGAAAAGGGAGAAAACAGGGAGCTGGCCAGGAGCCTACCACAGAGGACCTCTGAAAGACTCTACCCAGCAGGCTATCAAAGCAGATGCTGAGATTTAACCAAACTTTGGGCAGAGTACAGGGAATCTTATGAAAGAAGGGGGAGATGAAAGATCTGGAGGGATAAGGAGAGCCACAAATAGAGCAACAGAACCAAGAAATGTGAGCACAGGGGTCTTTTCCCCAAATTTATACTCCAACCAAGGACCATACATGGAGATATACTAGAACCACGGCACAGATGTAGCCCATGGCAACTCAGTCTCCAAGTGTGTTCCCTAGTAATGGGAACAGGGGCTGTCTCCAACATGAACTCAGTGGTTGGCTCTTTGATCACGTCCTCCTGGGGGGATGGGGAAGAAGAGCCTTACCAGACAATGGAGAATGGCAATGCAACCAATCCTGAGGAGATCTGATAAGCTAGATTCAGATGGAAGGGGAGAAGGACCTCCCCTATCAGTATACTGGGGGATGGGAAAGGAAGAGAAGAGGGAGAGAGGGTGCAATTGGGAGAGGCTGAGGTAGGGGACTATAGCTGAGATACAAAGTGAATAAATTGTAATTAAAAAGTAATAAAAATTTAAAATATATCTTTAGAATGATAGTGGATTTTTGTAAATATTAGTAAATATTAATTTATGTGATACAATTTAAGCCTTCTGGCTTCTTTACTCCTGACAATATTTTAAATGTGGTAGACACTTTTTGTAAAAAGGAACATTTCCTCTCTATATAGTTCACAGTGACTGCTTCAGACAGATAATAAGATAACTTTTTTTTCTCCTCAATTCTCTATTCTTTACCTTTACCAGTTCAGCAAGAAAAACACAAGAATTATTTTCTCTTCAGAATAAGGGGAGTGTATCAGAAGTATCCTGTTTACCCTGGGACCTATAATTGCAATGGAGAAAAGTAGTCTAGTTAGGATTCATTGTAATGCTGTGAAACAAGCTAATTGCTATTTTCAATACAGGCTTTACAAAGCTAATAAGATAAGTGAAACAACCATTTATTCATTCAACATGTGTTTACTGACCATTGACATTCTTAGACCAAAAAAGAAGCCAAGAAAATTGAGATTCTCAATAAAAGAAAACATTCATAAATCATGACACTCATAGAAATCTGAATTCAGAATGAACATTATCTAATCATTTTTCTTCTAAGATACTTACCTAATAAATGACTTAAACTTCGAGAAATTATAAGTAAACACATGGCACATGACTGCTGATTTTATATTTTTCTTGTATATTTAATTATCTATATTATTCATATATCTAGCTCACCAATCTTGGATGTTGTTAACTAACCTTTTTCCTTATCTCACCATAGATCAATTGAGATGGTGGATACTGATCTTATTCATTAGTAATGTCAAAAGAATGGCAAAAGAATGTCAGCATTTTGATTTGGATGTGAAATGTCTCCTAGAGGTTCACATAATTAAGAGGATATTCAGTGGGTAGCACTATTTTGAAGACTGTGAAACCTTTGAGAGGCTGAGGCTTCCTGGTAGAAGTAAGACCACTAAAGACTGATATGTGAAGGTCCTCCTTCTGGTTTGGGCCTGTGCACTCTGCCTTGGATGCACATAAATGTGATCAAATGGCCATTGCATATTGCTGTAGTCACAGATCTAGAGTACTTGTTTTGTTTATTTTTTTCTGCCATAGTAAGCTGCAACCCACTGAATCTGTAAACGCATACTTTTCTCCCTTAACACTTTTCTCAGGTCTTCCATCACAGTGTCATGAAAAGTAACCAACCCAGAAAATATATAAAAGGAATACTAACAAATATTTGCCTTCAAGAGTTATCTGTTTAGTTTATAATACCTTGACAAGAGAACAAAGTTAATTTCAGCTTAAATTAGCAAAGGTATGTTATATAAAATTTAGGAGTAATACAATGAAAATTGAAAAAGAACCAAAGTAAATTCAATAAGGGATATGGTGATGGTAGCAAGATATCTATGTTTTTATGTACTGTGAATTCCTTGCAGCATGAGATAAATTTTCAACTAAGTCTTCCCAATAACCTTGTAACAAACATAGTATCGGTACCTCTGGATTGCTTTAGGTTTAAAAAATAGGTCAAATGATAAAGTTTCTTTTTTGTTTTTAATTTTTTCAATTTTTATTTTTATTAATTAATTATTTTTATTAATTATTAATTATACAGAGCTTATTCACTTTGTCTCCCCCTTGTAGCTCCCTCCCTACTCCCCTCCCAACCCCACTCTCCTTCCTCCTTCTCCACCCATGCACCTCCCCAAGTCCTCTGATAGGGAAGGTCTTCCTCTCCTTCCTTCTGATCCTAGTCTATCAGGTCTCATCAGCAGTGGCTGCATTGTCTTCCACTATGGTCTGATAAGGCTGCTCTCCCCCTCAGGTGGAATTGATCAAAGAGCAGGCCAATCAGTTCATGTCAGAGACAGTTCCTGTTCCCATTTCTATGGAACCCACTAGGACACTTAACTGCCTTGGGCTACAACTATGCAAGGGTTCTAGGTTATCTCTGTGTACTGTCTTTGGCTGGATTGTCAGTCTCAGAAAAGACCTCTGTGTCCAGATTTTTTGGTTCTGTTGCTCTCCTTGTGGAGATCCTGTGCTCTCCAGGTATTACTATTTCCCCCTTCTTTCCTAAGATTCCTTGCGCTCTGCCCAAAGTTTGCCTATAAGTCTCAGCATCTGCTTTGATACCCTGAAGGTTAGAGCTTTTCAGAGACCTTCTGTGGTAGGCTCCTGTCCTGTTCCCTGTTTTCTCCCTCTTTTGATTTTTCTTCCTCTTTGCCTTTCTGAATGGGGATTGAGCATCTTAGCTAGAGTCCTCCTTCTTGACTAGTTTCTTTAGGTGTACAGGTTTTAGTATGTTTATCCTATTTTATATATCTAGTATCCACTTATGAGTGAGCATATACTCTGCGTGTCTTTCTGCTTCTGGGACACCTCACTTAGAATTCTCTTTTCCAGTTCCCACCATTTGCCTACAAATTTCATGATTTCCTTGTTTTTTTATTGCTGAGCAGTAAGTTTCTTAAGTTTAACTAGCTCTTAATGATCAGTCTGAGAACTGATGATATGATCCAGTTTGCCTCCAGGTTATTTCCCTTCACGAATAGGATACAAATATAATTGAAAATTATATGGTTATAAACGAATCCTGGCAGAGGTACAATTAAAAGTCTCACCAGTAGGTTATATTGCAATATTGCATATAATCTCATGGGAGTTGCTTGGCTGTAGAAATGTCCGAAATTAACCATCATATAAAGATTTTTGCAATAATTTGATTTTGTGATGAGAATAGATAGTGAAAGATGTAGTAGCAGTGAAAATTTGAAAGTTTAAGTCTTTCCTACATCTGCTCTACTCCTTAGAGAGTTTGTTGTTAACACCTTGAAAGAGGATAATAAACATTTAATTTATGTTACTTCTTTTTCATTGCTTAACTTGCAATGTCATGGGAAAGCAACATATCTGAAATTAAATAATGAGTCAATCAGTATTTAAATTTTATAATACCCATCCCCTTATTTCAAAAAGAATGTGATACCATTATCACATTCATTTAAGTAGGAAGTTGATTTATCTTTTTATCCTCTTAATATTCTAAAGCTACTGAAAAGTAGATAACTGGGTGAGGCATGAAGGCTATGTCTATTACAGAGCATCATAAGGAAGAAACTTACAATCATTTGGCACATAACCATTGAAGTGTCAAGAGAGTCAAAGGCTGACCACTAAAAATCTCACTCTGTCAACATGGAGAGAAAATTTCTTCCTCTTGTAGATGAATAGGCAAGCATAGTCAGAGGAGAAACATAGTTCTCTAATTCCTTGGTAAGAATATTTGTAGCCTTGTTTTATCAAACAGGATACTATGTGTCCAGGGAATATCAGGTTTCACTGTAGCTTTTCTGAGGTTTAATTTGGTGGCTCATTGGTCCTAATCCCCAAATTGGAGGCTGCTCTCCTGCAAAGAAGAGATTATTACCTAAAAGATTATCACTGACACCTCCCATTCTACATACATTCTAATATATTAATGAATTCTCCTTTTAAACAACAACAGCAAGCTAATAGAAAAAGGCTATCTAATCGCTCTTCTTGGTCATCCAGTTCAGAGATGACGTACATCTCGTGAAGTGGCCTAGAAGCTGTTTGTAATTAATAATCACTTACAAATGAAAGTTTGTTTTTATTCAAATAAGTCTCACTGGGAAAACAAACTAGTCTTAAACATAGGCCATATCCTCAACAGTAGATGACCAACACAAAACAAACTCAACAGCATCTTTGTAGGTTCCTTGTCTCATATTGTTATGTCACAGCTTTTCAGTTTTGGTAATTTTTGTATTATTTTAAATTATTATCTATTTTTTTCTTACTTCATTTTACCCCATAGATCCTTTATGTATATATTATAGAATCCAGTTTATCACTTTTATGGGATTCTTGAGTGTGTGACAGGTGGGTCTTTACCTCTATATCTGTTTCTTGTGCCTTTTGGAACTTTGTTCCTTTGATATGTATGTTTTGTCCTATCCAATGAGTTAGCTTTTTGTTTTCTCTCTTTTTTTTTTTATTCTTTCATTATTATTCCTTAGAAAAAGGTTTTCTGAGGAGGAAAAATAAAGGGTTGATATGAATGGAAGGGAAAGTGGGGAGGAACTGGAAGGAGTAGAAATTACATATCATGTGAGAAAAATATCCTTTCAATAAAAGGGAGAAAAACACACAGGCATAAACACGCACACACACACATACAAACACTAGAAAAGGCTAATAGTAACTAGCACACGTTAATTTACAAATCCTTTCTTTTTTTTTCAACTTGTATTTTTTATATTACAGTTTACTCACTTTGCATCCCAGCTGTAGCCCCCTCCATCATTCCCTCCCAATCCTACCCTCACTCCTTCATCTCCTTCCATGCCCCTCTCCATGTCCACTGATAGGGAAGGTCCTCCTCCCCTTTGCATCTTACCCTATCACAAATTCTACTGAGCATTTTCATTTCATATGATGATGGAATTATGGTACTCTGTCAATATTTAGAATTTAATAAGGATTCCCTTTTCGGAGTATGACCGAAAATCGTTTTATATATTTATGCAATATGAAATACACACATTCACATTACTTCAGTTGAGGAAATCAGCATACTTATTACTTCATACATTTTTTCTATGTAAATCATTTTTATTTTTGAAACATGTCCCTAAATATATTAAGTAGTAATTAGATGCAGGTGAACAAGATGGAAAGTTTCTCCATAGGTAAATTTAATAGGAAATTTTGAATACAGTACAAGGGACATTAAACATTTTTAATGTGGTGAGAACTCATATGATCTGTTCTATTGGTTAATTTTAACTGTAATGCAGTATTATATGTATAAGCGTTTTATACTACATATTTAGAGTTTATATAGGTTGTAGATGAAATATTGGAGCATTTGACTCAAATAACTCCATTTCTTACACATTCTTAGCCTAAAACATTTTTCCATACCTAAGATCAACATTTTAGATTAATAAGTGAAATTATTCATTCTGTGTCTCAGTTCACTTACTATGCCCTCCTCAAGGCTCTTTCATATTTAAGAAAATGGTAGGATTTTCTTTTTTTCTAAGCTCAATAGTATTTTATTTTCAGTGTCTGTGTGTGTGTCAGCATTTCTTGTGCATCCATCTGTTGGTGAAGAGGTAAGTTACATTCAAAATCATGCTACAATGGGCAGCAGAACACAGAATCTCTCCTAAAACCTATTTCATTTCATGTGTGCATACATAGTGAGTAAAGTGCAGGATCAAACGGCTCCTTTAATTTTAGCAGTTTTGAAACTTCTATACTATTTTTCATGATGGCTTTAATGATTTAGACTACCACCAACAGTGTACGATGTAAAAGTACTCGTGGTTTTTTTGTTGTTGTTGTTTGTTTTATTTTTTAAATTTGGGATAGAGTTTCTACGATTTGTTTTGGTTTTCATTCAAAGTCCTTGGAGCTTTCAGTATTGTACCACAGAGAATACTTGCTTCAATAATCCTACATGCAGTGGAAAGATTGTTTTCTATTCCACATTCACCATGAGAGGAGATTTATTTTTTAAAGATTTATGATGTGACCTGAAGGTACTTTGAGCTTTGATGCTTACAACTCATTGTGTGGAAGTATAAGCAAAATAAACCTCTTGCTCTTGGTCAGTGTTTCATTTCAGCAACAGAACTCCTAAGCAAATTGGTACCAGGTTCCTGTAGTATTGCTATGACATATCTGACCCTGTTTGGGGGAGAGTTATTGAAGAACTTAGGAACTTCAGGTTAGAAAAGCTGTTGAGTGGGTTTTCTGTAAGAGTTTGGAAGATATAAATGTTTAGAGCAATGAAACCATGGGAACCCACCTTGTGAAGTTTCCTAGGAAAGTAAAGACTTAACAAGACCATTTATTTGTTATTCTACATTAAGAACAACTAAAGGGCATCCTTTGCTTTCTGGAGAAAGTGATGCTGATCAGCTGGGTCAGGAGAATCTTTTGTGATATTTAAAGCCTAGCATAATTAACATAGACTCTTTGGGGAAGTGTTTCCATAGGTCCTTAAACAAAAGATTGTTCCGTAGGCTGATCCACGTTTATGCTTCCTGCTGGCCTGTGAACTTAATAGTGCAAGAGTCACTGAGGTAGTACAACTTTTGAGCATATAAAAGAGTCACGTATAGCATCTAAGTCTTGGCACTAAAGCCTCATTGGCAGATTGAAGTTCCCAGTCCTGAAGACGTCTTGGAGTGAAATTGAAGAGTGGTATCATTAAGAGAAACCAAGAGAGGCTATTGATGAAAGTGGAGCTCAGTTGGAACAAGAGATCTCAGAAATTTGGAGATACCAGTATTATGAATTGACCGTCAATGACATTATGAGGTAACATTGATATGGTGAGGTGGTGCTGGCCTGAGGCTGGGAGAAAACTTGTGAGGTGGAGCTAGATAAGTGCATGAATCCTATTGGAGGAACTGGGAAGAATGTGAGTGGATCCCAGACATCGAACACTGAGTTGTTTATCCCATTGACATTGGATTTTCTTTTTCTGACTGCCTGGTTCTTCCCTCTTAAAATAAGAAAGTATTTGTCTTAGTTTTGATTTTACAGAAGTCCACAATTAAGATATTCTCGAATTTTACAGAGACATTGAAATTTTAGAGAAATTTTGGATATTTTAAGCAGATTGAAAATTTAAAGTTTGTACAACTTTTAAAAGTACTTGTGTTTTATATTGTGATTTTAATTTTAATATACCATCTTGGAGACTAATGAGAAAGGAAAGTTGGAGAGTGGTTGGTTTGTGTGTCACACTGACAAAGGGCCAAGTGTGCTGGCTAGTTTTATGCCATCTTGACACACCAGAATCATCTAAATGAAGAGAACGTCAAGTGAGAAAATGCCTCTATAAGATCAGTCTTTAAGAGCAGTACTGTTAGACCACAGAGGAGGACTTTGCAGCCAGTACTGAAGATACCTGATAAAACAGGGTCAGATGAAAGGGGTCCCCTATCAGTGGACTTGGAAAGGGGCAGGGAGGAGATGAGGGAGGGAGGGGGGACTGGGGAGGGAATGAAGGAGCAGGATACAACCGGGATACAGAGTTAACAAAATGTAGCTAATAAGAAAAAAAAATAAAAATAAAAAAAAGAAAGTCTATATGGCATATTCTAAAATCAGATTGATGTGGAAAGAGCCAAGCTATGTAGTGTCATGTAGCGTCATTCCTAGCCTGATGAAGCTGGGGTATATAAGGAAGCAAGCAGGGCAAGACTTGAGGAACATGAACCACACCCCAATGACCTCTACAGCAACAGTTGCCCTGTTTGCGATACTGACTAAATTCTTTCCATAGTGAGCAGCAATGTGGAAGTACAAGCAAAATAATCCCTTCTTGATTTTGATCTACAAACCCCAACTAAGACACCTGGTATGTAGTACAGAGCTGTCTCTCTGCATTTTGACCACCCATCACACCTACCATCTAGAGATATCAATGTTTCATTTCTTGAAATTCTTCTGTTACATTAATGGCTATAAAAATAGAGACGTTTTAATGATAACTCGGAACAGGTACTCATGCTACAAAGAACCCAAGTTTAATAAGCATTATGCAAGACACCATCTCACAATCATCACCAATGGCATCTATATTCATCTGCACACACTAACATATACAAATACACATAATTAAAAATAAATAAATCTTCAAAAAGTATAGAGTTCTTTCTTGTCTTTTTGTTTCAGATCATGCCATTTCCTCATTTAGTTTCCCCATTTCTGCAGGGTGAAACATGTTTACAAACAGTTACATTTCTTGGACTTCTACATATTTTAGTGTTCCACAAGATTTGCTTCCGTTATTAGCTGTTTCATGTGACAAGTATTTACACACCTTCTCTCTCTCTCTCTCTCTCTCTCTCTCTCTCTTTAGTCTCAGACACCTTGTCTTTTAATATCAGCTTTTAATTTTGTTCCATTAGATCTGTTTACAGGAAACAATCCAGGATATTTTATAACACATCTGCAAAACATATTTGTCATCCCAACTTACTGGCTGTGTTGTATATCATTACTCACAGTGTAATCTTACAAGGCTTCAATGCCACTATCTTCTTACATTACTAGTATATGTTATTTTCCTGTCAAACATCATTAGTCATCAAACTTCCCATTTTCAAAATGTATTTTTAAATTTTATTTGAGAGTTCCATACGTGAATACAGGGCATTTACACTATTTTTACTTCTACCTCTCTACGTACAACTCCTTCCTTCCACCCATACTTGCTCTTAGAGTCATTATGTCTTTTTCTATAATTAAGGTTTATATTGATAAATACACACATAAAACTTTAAGTCTATTTAATATTATATTCCTCTATTGAAGGAGACCTAGGTTGTTTCCTATTCTGGCTATATGACTAGAGTTGCTACGAACATGGTTGAACAACATGGTTGAGAACATGGTCCTTGTTGTATAGTTGAGCATACTTGGATATATGTCTAGGAGTGGTATAGCTGGATCTTGAGGTTGCACTGTTCCTAATTGTCTAAGAAAGAGCCATACTAATTTCCACAGTGGTTGTACAAGTTGACATTCCCACCAACAATGGAGGAGAGTTATCAGGCATCTTGCATAGCAACTTCCATGTGAGAACTAGCCCTCAGGGAAGAGACTTCAAGTCAAAAGCAGACCTGTTTTTAACAACTTTCATATCTGAAGTGTGTTGCATTTTTCCTAATTGGAACTTACTTTTAGAGCATGGGAGGCAACCAAAGGCAATGAAAATGGTCTGTGTTGTTTTATAAATTTATTGGACTTGAAACCCCTGAGCATAATCTCAAAGGTAGATTTTTTTTATACCTGACACTAGATAGTTGTTGGGTAGCTATGGCATCTAAATAAATTAATTCAATTTAATCTCCTCTCTTTCTTCTCCATTCTCCATATATTTACTCTCTCTCTCTCTCTCTCTCTCTCTCTCTCTCTCTCTCTCTCACACACACACACACGAGAGGGAGAGGAGTGTGTTCTAATTTATAGCACCTGTGTCCTGCTATCCCTCTCTATGCACATTTGTCCCCTTTATTCCACTTCTTTGATTGTGCTAAACTATACAATAATATATATAAGGAGGAGCTAGGATCCACTAATAACAGAGAACATACAACATTTGTTTAGGTGGGTGTTACCTAACAGTATAATATTATTCTATTTTTTCATTTATCAGTTTACTTAGCTACTCTACATCCAGGTCAGAACTTTCCCTCCCTCCTCCCCTCCTGATCACTTTCTCTTTTCTCCCCTCTCTATATTTCTGCTTCTTTTCTCCTCAGAGAAAGAGAGTCCTCCTATGGATTACAACCTGCCTCGGCATTCCAAATAGGACTGGGAGCATCTTCTATGGAGACTAGACAAGGCTGCCAATTAGGGGAAAGGGATCTAAAGGCAAGCAAAAGAGTCAGAGACAGTACCTGCTCCTGCTGTCAAAGGTACTACATGACTGCCTAGTTGTACATCTATTGCATAGTGTGGAGGCCTATGTCTATTCCATGGATGATCTCTGTGTGGTTCAGTCTCTGTGATCCCCTATGAAACCAGGTGATTTGATTTTGTAGGTTTTCTTGTGGTGTCTTTGAATTCTCTAGGTCTTTTGATCCTTCCCTCATTGCTAGGATTCTTAGCTAAGATCACCCTTATAGATTCCTGGTAGTTTCCATTTAGCTATGTTTTTAGCTTGTACCAGAGATTCCCTCCCCCACTGATTTCAGACCCACATTTGATCTCTCCTCTTCCCCTTCAGACCCTTTTCCCATCTAGTACCCTCCATCCATGCACCCCAGATGTCTATTTTACTTCCCCTTCTCAGTGAGATTCAAGCACTCTCCATTGGGCCCTACTTGCTACATAGCTTCTGTGGGTCTACGGATAGTAGCATGGTTATCCTATACATTATGGCTACTACCCACTTATAAATGAGTACATACTGTGTTTGTCTTTCTGGATCTAGGTTACCTCCCAAGGATGATCTTTCCTAATCCCATCATTTGCCTGCAAATTTCATGACTTTCTTGTTCTTAATAGCTGAGACTACTATTTCCATTGTGTTAATGTGCCGTATTTCTTTATTCATTCTTCAATTGAGGGACATCTATGTTGCTTTCACTTTCTGGCTATTACAAGTAAAGCAGTAATACTCCATTGTGTAGCTGTACCGCAATTTCTGCATCCATTCTTCAGTTGAGGGGCATCTGGACTGTTTCCAGCTTCTGGCTATTACAAATGACTATTACTCTGCAATGGAAAATAAGGAAATCATGAAATTTGGAGGAAAATGGTGGGACCTGGAAAGGATCATCCTGATTGAGCTGTCCCAGAAGCAGAAAGACACACACAGTATATACTCACTGATATAGATATAACATAGGAAAACTTACTAAAACCTGTACATCTAAAGAAACTAATCAAGAGAGTGGATCCTGACTAAAATGCTCAATCCCAATCCCAAAAGGCAAAAAGGATGGACATCAGAAGAAGAAAACAGGAAACAACCTAGGAACCTGCCCCAGAGGGCCTCTGAAAGGCTCTACCCTCCAGACTATCAAAGCAGATGCTGAGACTTATGGTCAACTGTTGGGCAACATGCAGGGAATCTTATGTAAGAAATGGGAAATAGTAAGATCTGGAGAAGACAGGAACCCCAAAAGGAGAGCAACAGAACCAGAAGATTTGAACACAGAGGTCTTCCCAGAGACTCATACTCCAACCAAATACCAGGTATGGAGATAACCTAGAACCCCTGCACAGATGTAGACCATGGCAGCTTAGTGTCCAAGTGGGTTACATAGTAATGGGAAGAGGGACTGCCTCTGACATAATCTGATTGGTCTGCTCTTTGATCTTCTTCCCCTGAGGGGAGAGCAGCCTTAGCAGTCCACAGAAGATGATAATGCACCCATTCCTGATGTGATCTGATAGACTAAGATCAGAAGGAAGGAGAGGAGGACCTTCCCTATCAGTGGGCTTGGGGAGGGGCATGGGTGAAGAAAGGGGAGGGAGGATGGACCAGGAAGGGAGGAGGGAGAGGCTTATGGGGGAATACACAGTGAATAAACTGTAATTAATAAAAATAAATAAATAAATAAACCAGTAATGCAGTAAGGAATATAGAGGAATAAGTATCCTTCTATTATGGCGCAGCAATGTTTTGGGTATATGCTTAAGAGTGGTATAGTTAAGTCTTGAGGAAGAACAATTCCCCATTTTTCAGGGGAACTGTCAGATTGATTTTTAAAGGGGTTGTACAATTTTCCTTCCCACCAGCAATGGACAAGTGTTCTTGCTTTTATCTTCGCTAGCATGAGCTGTCACTTGAGTTATTTTATCTTAACCATTCTGATGGGTGTAAGATGGAAGCTCAGAGTCATTTTGATTTTCATTTCCCTGATAACTAAAAATGTAGAACATTTCTCTAAATGCTTCTCAGCCATTAAAGATTTTGCTGTTGAGAATTCTCTGTTTAGCTCTGTATCCCATTTTTCAATTGGGTTGTTATGGTTTCATGATATTTATATTTTGAGTTCTTTATATTTTTGGATATTAGAGTTGCTGAAGATCTTTGCCACTCTGGAAGCTGACATTTTCTCCTATTGATTGTATCCTTTGTTTTTCAGTTTCATGAGATTCCATTTACTAATTACTTATCTTAGAAACTGGGCTGTTGGCATTCTGTTCAGCAAGTTTTCTCTGGTGCCAATATGTTCAAGGCTGTTCCCCACTTTTTCTTCTAGGAGATTTAGTGTATCCTGTTTTAAGTTGGTGTCTTTCATTTACAAGGATCTAAGTTTTGTGTAGAGTGATAGATATGGATTTATTATCATTTTTCTACATACAGACATCCAGGTAGACCAACATCATTTGATGAATTTGCTTTTTTTTTTTCCTCCAAAAATCCAGTGTCCATAGGTATTTGGGTTTACTTCTGTGTCTTCAATTGGATTCCATTTATCAACCTGTCTGTTTTAATACCAATAATATATATTTTTTATTGCTATTGCTCTATAGTACAGCAATTTCATCAATTCTTCTACAAGCTTTTTTACATTTTTTCCTATTTTTATTCCTCTTTAGATAACAAAATTATAGGTGAGTAGTATTCTGCTCTTCTTTCTTCCTCTTCCTCTTTTACTTTTCTTCCCTTGCCTCCTCTATTCCTTTTTTCATTTTCTCCTCTTTTCTATTTTGTATTATTTCCTAATTATTTTCTGAGATCTAACAAATCAATATTTTTTTTATTATGTCAAAAGCTCATCTTCATTGAATATACTCATTTCTGTTGTTTTATCTTATTTTTTGCTTTATTATTTTGACTGTAATATCAATTTGTTTTTCTTAAACTCATCCTTGATTATTTATAGAAACCTAATTCCTCAAATGAAATATTCTAAGCATGAGCCTCATTAATTTCTTTCTTTGCCTTTAGGTTTATTTTAATTTCATCAAATATTTACACATTGTCAAATACCAACAAAATTTGTCTTTCTTGTAATCAGATCTTATTCTTCTTGGTCACTTTATAGACTAAACCAACAATTTTTGGATTTATCTATTGTTTTAGACATTAAAATATATAATTTTTAATAAAAGTTATAATTATTCCAGAATAGGCTGAGATAATCATATAATACTTTAAATTTCACCAGCTTAAAGGGGAAGATTTACTGAACATAATTTTTACATTGCCAGTGTTGTCTGCAATTTGTTTGGCTTAGTACATCTTAAAGAAATGCTGATTACAGTATATATGATTTCTTATAAAATCAGTATTATCTGTTTCAAAGACATTGATTTTTGTAAAAGGTGTTTTCTTGAAAACTTTGTTAAAAAAAACAGTTGATAAAATTCAACATTCACTTATGTTTAAAGGCCTAGAGAGATTAGGGATAAAAGGCATATACCTAATTATAGTAAAGGCAATATACAAAAAGCCTATAGCCAACATCAAACCAAACAGAGAGAAACTTAAATCAATCCTACTGAAACCAGGGACAAGGCAAGGCTGCCCACTGTCTCCATATCTCTTCAACATAGTTCGTGAAGTCCTTGTTAGAGCAATAAGACAAATAAAGGAGATGAAGTGGATTCAGTTTGGAAAGTAAAAAGTCAAAGTATCACTATTTTGAGATGATATGATAGTTTGCATGAATGACCCCAAAACTTCTATCAGGGAAATCCTAGATCTGATAAACACTTTCAGCAAAGTGGATGAATACAAAATTAACTCAAAAAAATCAGAATCATTCCTGTATACAAAAGAAAAAAATGAAAAAATGGACTGAGAAAGAAATTAGGGAAACAACACCCTTCACAATAGCCACACACACAAACACACACACACACACACACACACAAACAAAACAAAACAAAGCAAAACAAAACAAAAAACATAAAGTATCTTGGCGTAATTCTAACCAATTAAGTCAAAGACTTCTATAAAAAAAGGTTCAGTCTCTGAAGAAAGAAATAGAAGAAGATATCAGAAGTTGGAAAGATCTCCCATGATCATGGCTTAGCAGAATTAACATGGTAAAAATGGCCATCTTACCAAAAGCAATGTATAGATTCAATGCAATTCCTATCAAATTACCAATACAAATCTTTAGAGACATTGACAGAAAAATTATTGACTTCATATGGAATAACAAGAAACCCAGGATAGCTAAAACAATCTTCTACAATAAAAGATCTTCTGGAGTTATCTCCATCTCTAATCTCAAGCTCTACCACAGAGCAATAATAATAAAAATTGCATGGTACCAGCATAGAAACAGAACGTTGGATCAATGGAATCTAATAGAAAACTAATCAGAATAGAAGCTTGATTTTGACAAAGAAGCCAAAATCATTCAATGGAAAAAAAAGACACATCTTCAACAAATGGTGCTGGTCTAACTGGATGTCTACATGTAGAAAAATGCAAATAGATCCTTATTTATCACCCTGCACAAAAATAAAGTCTAACTGGATCAAAGACCTAAACATAAAACCAGACACACTAAACTTCTTAGAAGAAAGAGTGGGGAAGATCCTTGAGCTCATTGGCACAGGAGACATCTTCTTGAACAGAACACCATCAACACAGGCTCTAAGATCAGCAATAAATAAATTGGATCTCATGAAACTTAAAAGCTTCTGTAAAGCAAAGGACAATGTCACCAGAACAAAACAACCTACAGATTGGGAAAGGACTTTTACCAACCTTATATCTGAAAGAGGGCTAATATCCAAAATATATAAAGAACTCAAGAAGTTAAAAAGCAACAAATCAAGCAATCCAGTTAAAAAGTGGGGTACAGAGGTAAACAGAATTCTCAATAGAGGAATATTGACTGGCAGAGAAACACTTAAAGAAGTGGTGAACGTTCTTAGTCATCAGGGAAATGCAAACCAAAACGACCCTGAGATTTCATCTTACACCCATCAGAATGGCTAAGACCAAAAACTGAAGTGACAACACATGCTGGAGAGGTTGTGGAGAAAATGGAACCCTCCTCCATTGCTGGTGGGAATGTAAACTTGTACAACCACTTTGGAAATCGATCTGGTGCTTCTCAGACAATTAAGAATACTGTTTCCTCAAGATCCAGCTATAGCATGCCTAGGCATATATCCAAAATTGTGCTCAAGTATACAACAAGGACATTTGCTCAACCATATTTGTAACGGCTTTATCCTTAAAATCCATGATCTGGAAACAACCCAGATGTCCCTCAACTGTGAAATGGATACAAAAATTGTGGTACATTTACACAATGGAATACTACTCAGAAATTTAAATAAAAGGAAATCATGAAATTTGCAGGCAAATGGTAGGAACTAGAAAAGATCATACTGAGTGAGGTAAGCTAAAAGCAGAAAGATACACAGGGCATATACTCATTTATATGTGAATATTAGACATATAATATAGGATAAATATAGTAAAATCTGTGCACCTAATGAAGCTAAGCAAGAATGAGGACCCTGGGTAAGATGATCAATCCTCACTTAGAAAGGCAAACAGGATGGCCATCAGAAGACGGAAAAAGAGGCAACAGGACAGGAGCCTACCACAGAGGGCCTTTGAAAGACACTACCCAGCAAGGTATTGAAGCAGATGCTGAGACTCATAGCCAAGCTTTGGGCAGAGTGCAGGGAATCTTATGAAAGAAGTGGGAGAGAGAAAGATCTGGAAAGGACAGGACCGCCACAAGGAGACCAACAGAACCAACAAATCTGGGCACAGGGATTTTTTCTAAAATCGATATTCTAACTCAGGACTATGCTTGGAAATAACTTAGAACCAATGCACAGATGTAGCCCATTGCAGCTCAGTCTCTATATTAATTCCCTAGTAATGGGAACACTGACTGTCTCTGACATGAACTCAGTGGCTGGCTCTTTGGTCACCTCCCTCTGATGCTGGAGCAGCCTTACCAGGGCCCAGAGAAAAACAATGCAGCCACTCCTGATGAGACCTGATAGGCTAGGGTCAGAGTAATGGGAGGAAGAACTTCCCTATCACTGGACTTGGGGAGGGGCATTGGAGGAATTGAGGGAGAGAGGGTGAGATTAGGAGGAATGAGGGAGGGGTTACAGCTGGGATACAAAGTGAATAAACTGGAATTTATAGAAAATATATTTTATTTATATGCATATCTATCAATATCTCTGCATTTATCCCTATGTCTATTAACAGATAGTTCAATCAATTCATCATTAAGTTAGTGTTAATTCTCTTGGTTTCTAGGTTTGCACAGGAATCAGTCTATTTAAGTGATTTTTCAAAGCACTGTGAAGTTGGCATCAAAACATGGGTTGAATCAAATGCTTTTTTTATATTTTTTATTTAACTTTTATTAAATACACTTTATTCCTTTAGTATCCCCCCATAAG